>OY744520.1:178864633-178984633 GCA_963556195.1 Sepiola atlantica | reverse complement strand
ATGGATTTGCAGGATGTCAGCTACGAAGAACATAAGTGTTTCCTTATTTCTTTTCATATGGTCTCTGAGCAAACTCTGCTGCTTGCATAGAATTTCGTGTATGTCTCTCCTGGACACTAGCCCAGTCTAATAATGCTAAAGGGGAGTATTTATTTACCTCCTCTCCAGGAGGTTAGGCACAAGGCCAGTTTTATCTTACTCCCACAAGTAAGATGTGACCCAAGGTCGGGAAAGTGGGGTTTGAAAAGCCAGCGCCTGAGAAAGTGAGCACTCTGGCCATTAAAAATTGCCTGGGCAGCCTCGTCGGCATTCCCCGATATGGGCGCCTCAGGCAGTAAGCAATAAACTTACTCCTCCCGAAAGGGGGGAGGCAAAGCCTGGGGGGGTGGACCGCCTAGAACTGCACAGGACCGACCCATAGACCGGCGTAAATCAAGCCCCGAAGGCCAAGACAATACCAGTTTATGGGGTGTAGTATCCATCGGAACAGATACGACACTTTGATCTTAGCCAAAAGGCCAAGTGGACTTTCGGTTTACTTTTGGCAGCCTCGTAACCCTCGTTTCCCTTATTTTGTCCTTTAGACCTCATAATCCATGAGTGATGTTTCTGACAAAGAGGGGAGAATTGCTGTTTTCTAAATCGGAATAGTTTCATATAACACTAATCGCTGGCTAGTTTTTGACCTTAAAATAGTATTTTTGTTTTAGCTCCATACATTAAGTGGCTTCATGCCTTGTTTGGAGCGAGTTCCATTACAAAAAAACAACAAAAAATACAGTGGTTTAAGTATAATTTTCATAACCCATAAAATCTGGCATCCTAGCTCCCCAGATCTTCAGCTACTATAGAGTGTAGTTGAAAATGAGGTTAATAAGTTCCTTTGTAACATCAACAAATCCCAAAATGAGTAATGGTGAGTATGAGCACAAACCACTTAATACTAGCATGTAGACCTTTGAGACTTTATATAGAAGCCATTATTAAAACTGGAGAAGACTTTATTGAATAAACTTGCGAACCAATACGTTATTCTTATTCTGTGAGACAATAAAAGACTTACTTGTTAAGTTACAAACTTGGAGGAATGCTGTGGAAAGTAAAGGTCTGAGAGTGAATGTTACCAAACCCGAAGTGATGATCAGTGGTTGTAGTGTTGGAAAGCCTTCCCCATAAAGCAATGTTCCAATACTCAGTTTGAGGAAAGGGAGTTGGGTACACATTAAGTGCAATGGAATTACTGGTAGGTTGAGAGAGGATAACCAATTCACGTGCATAAAGTGTAACTGTAAGACAATGGAGATGGATGAGAACTCAGATGTGCATAAAGTATATCTGCATGGCTAGCTATTGAGGTTGTGAACAAGTTTTGTTACCTTGGTGATATCATTGGAGCACAGGGTGGAGCAGGTTCTAGTGTGATTGCAAGAATTAGGAGTGGATGGAGTAAGTTCAGGGAACTTTTGCAATTACCAACCAGCAGAGTGGTACGACTGTCGACCAAGGGAATAGTCTATCAGGCATATGTACACAGTATCATGATGTATGAAAGTGAAACCTGGTCAGTGAAGGTTGAAGATATGCATTGCATAAAGAGAAATTATATGAGAATGATACAATTGATGGGTAATGTGAATCTAAAAGACAAGCTTAGATCCGATTACGTCAGAGGAAGATTGAATCTGGAAAGTATAAGGAGATCTGGGTAGAGCAGGAGACTTTGATGGTATGGTCACATTGAAAGAATGGATGAGAGTTCTTGCGTTAGTAGATGCAGAACAGTTGTGGTAGCAGGTGCAATTAATAGGGAAAGGCCAAGGAAAACATGGGAGACAGTGATAAGAATGGACTTAAGAGAAAGAGGGATAAACAAAGACCTGGCCAGAGATAGGTTAGTTTGGATATCAATTTTTAAAAGCCGTCCAACACATGCAAAACGGACGTTTATAACCGATGATGATGATGGTGATGGTGATTCTCAAAGCTTTTTCTCTGTATAAAAGCATTGTTAATTTCTTTTTTTTTTTACAAATGAGTCACTACCATTCATCAAGGCCCGTAGACCTCTCAAAGATAATGGTTATTTAGTTTGACAGATAGACGGTGAAACATGAAAGGGGTTAGTAACGATGGTTGAAACTGGACAGAATTTGATTATTTAAGAGGACGGCTCAACAAGAATTTGTTTACATTGGACTTGAAAACGGCAATGTTATAGTCAGCAGGGAAGCAGCCCCGTGGTACTGTGTTCCACAGACGGGCAGTTCTAGGAAAGAAACTTAGCCCATGGAAGTTCCTCTCGGTTCTAGGTACACGGAGGGAGAAAGGGAATTTATTGACAGTGGTTATAGATAGACTTTCCTCTAATATTTTACGAACTCTGTATATATACGGTACTCATCTGAACAAGTTCATCGTGAGAAAACGCGTTGTCAAGTTGTCACTCGGCCATTTACACACATCATCATTGGTAATTGCCAGGAAGATTTCATATCAGGTGTCAGTTTGGCAGTGAATATTGGTGCCAGCAATTTTCTCCAAGAAGACTGAGATTTGGTCATGAGTAATTTGGCATCCAAATACCTTGTTCTTTCTTCCTCAAAGAACGCCAACGATAACTGGCCGTTTGTCAAAGATAATCAATGTGAATCAAAGTATTATTCCAGAAGGTTAAAGTCCAAATAGAACGCATAATCAATCTCTGTTCATATCAAGTTAGTAGGAGTATATGTTTATAGATTTCTATGTATAAGATTCAGTCTTAAACTAATTAACCGTTCATTATGAATTTGGGAACAGCTGCTAGGCGTAAGGGTGGGTAATGTGGGTGATATTCAGTTTAATGTAATTTTATACAAAGGAATAAAAGAGGGATTGGAAGCCTGTCGTGAAAATTTAGAGGCCTCTGATTTTTGTCAAATTTTAACAATAGGTATTAGACATCAATAAATATTTCCCGAATTTAGTTTCTTTGTAGTATTTTAAAGGGTATAATATTAGTACAACTTCCCATTTGAAAATTCAAATATTCCAGATTTGAATTAAATTTGATCCATAGTCATTAGACACCAATTAAGCTAGATTCCTTGAAATTCAATTTCTTGTTAAGACCCCTTTAGCTTAAGCTTCAAATTTTAGACATTTTCTAGACTCAAAATCATGTAATGGATTTTGATCAAAATTGGAATAAGGATTCCAGCCATGAGGTATTTAAAAATATTAATACATATTATCCTTTATATCTGTCTTCTGTGTCTTCACTCTTTCTGGCAGCATTTTCCCCGACTTCTGAACCGTTCTTTTGCTAAATCACTTTAGAGTAGCAATTTATATCTTGATTTTAATCTTTGTAAGGGGACATAAAAGTGGTGCAAAACTGTTTGAGGAATTAATTTTATCTAAGGACAAGTATTATTCTAGTTTTATCTGTAATAATGCCTTTACAGTTTGTTTTAGCTCAGATAGTCACACTTACATTTTTACACATAAGTCTCTCTAAGTTTCTAAACTATGAATATATATATAAGTTGCTGTACCTACTCGGCGTTGCCCGGAATTTGTGTACTGTAATTTTTGTTTCGCTTTATCAACCGCTAATATGAAACATTATTTTTGAATAATCACTTGAAAATAAAAATCAGACAGGGGATAATCCGTCGTAAATTGAAAAATAAAATATTATTCGTCTACCTTAATAAAAAAAAAATGAAAAACTCAAATGACTTCACTGCATCCCGGGCAACACCGGATAGGGTACAGCTAGTTAATATTAAATCAGTGTCATCTAAGAACAAAAGTTTGGATTTTAGTACTCATTTTATGAAGCTTAAGCTTTAAGGGATTCTGATCCAAGAACAGGCCCATACACGACCTATAAGAACACAGTGCTCACCTATGGCCAGGAATAATAAAAAAAAAAAAGTGCACATGAATTTGAATCATTTTACAGGTAAGTATTTTTTATTAGTAACTATTTTTATAGGTGTCTAAAATAAAAAAGGATAATACAGAGAAAAAATTGATTTATATAACAAGATATAGATAATTTATAGAAAGCTAATAACAATGTGAAGATATACCATGATGTAAGAAGGAAAGCTGATTACTGAACGACTACGCGATGTTTTAATATTAACTATATAATACTAAAAGTCTATTGATCTTGTATGTTTGCAATCAGCTTTCAGCTTTCCGGTTTTCAACATCCGGTTGCGCATGCGTAAATAGCATCGTCTTCAATCTGTTATTCCGATTCCGTTATTCTCTATTATGATTAACGAACGCATGAAATTTTTCATTCTGGAAATTTTTATATCGCTTTTTATATAAACAATTTCTTTTAATTTCATCAAATAGTTTTTTTGTTTTCTTCACGGCTAAAAACATTCAACGGGAGGACTTCGTAAAGTCTGTCGCAGATTAAAAAAAACTGCTCCCTTTTCAAAAACAAAAACAAACAAACAAAAAACAACACTCATTATTAATATCAGCCATACTAGCGGTCGGTGAACGAAACCACCTCCCACTTTCCCTCTCATAGATTTCACCACTCCTACTCCCTCTGTTTTCGTTACGTACGCGAGAAAGCCTGCTGTACCCCCTTCCTTTCTCAAATCGCCCAACGGGTCACGGGTGGTCTAGTATTAATTAAATCTTACTTGCTTCCAGAGTTCCCTCGATCACGAGGGTCGTATGTGTGAAGCTAGAATATCACAACATTTTGGGGATATTACCCCTTTTTCAAGTGTTTCTTTTTCTTTATCTCAAGCTACTCTCTGCCTTGTGTGGATATTTTTAAGACTATGTCGATTGCGAATTAGTCTTGAATATTTGCCTAAAATTTGGGTCGAAAATACCTCCAAATGTTGAAGTTATTTACCAAAATGAAAAAAGCGATTGTTATTTTACAGTTTTACGTAAATTTTGTTTTCTTATTTTGCTTACAATGTATCAATGTAAATATCTTCGAGCCTACAAAGAATGAGCTTCTGAAAGTTTGTGTGTCAATTGCTACTCTAAAGTGATTTAGCAAGAGAACGGTTCAGAAGTTGGGAAAATGCTGCAAGAAAGAGTGAAGACACAGAAAACAGAGATAAAGGATAATATGTATTAATTAAATAGCAATACAAAAAAGTTTTGCAAAACTAATTGTGTTTGCGGCCTTAAGAAGTCCAACTAATAATAAAAGAGCCTTTTAACGCCCAAGAAATAGACGGCCTCTAGAAATGTTTAGAATCAAGTCGTCGCATTCAATAAAGGAGTATTTTCCTTAGGTGTTTACTGCACAGGCGGAAGAATATGGGATTTTTGGATGCAGCCTGCCAAATTAAGTGTCCGTTGATTGGTCAAGGAGAATTGTCTTGGCCAATCAAATAGGGCTTTTTTCAGAATAGGAGGGGATGTAGTGATGGACTAGAAGAGAAATATTTATGGGGAGAAAGGCAGCTAACCTTTTTTATAAGTCTGGAAGTATGTCTAAATGTGGGACCAAGAAACCCAAAATTGTTGAAGTTTAAAAAAAATATGATTATCATTGAATTTCCAGTGTTTTTTATTATACGATTTGTTCAACTAGTTTCTAAAAAATTGAAGCAAGTTAGAACCCAATCTAGTTGCTGGTGTCAGTACTCACCAAACCAATCCCCAACTTTCTATGCACGGATATATTTAAAATTTTTAAAAAGTTTAAAATCAAGCTACCTTATTGCGTTAGTATAAATGTTGGTGTTATTAAAAATCGCCGGTTATTGCTTTTCAAGTGGTTCTTATTAGACGATCTTAAAAACTAATTACTAAAACATTGGTGTCAGTACTCGCCATAACAATACCCAACTTTCTCTGCATCGACATATTTGATATTCAAAAAAGTTGAAAAGTCGACCTATTCTACAGTGGGCAGCTAGCGAATAAGAACTGCTTTGAACCTATCATAATAATAACTCTCACAACCTTGGCCTTTTGGCTAAGATCAAAGTGTAGTATCTGTTCCGATGGATACTGCACGCCTGTCCTGTGCAGTTCTAGGAGGTCCACCCTCCCAGGCTTTGCCTCCCCTCTTTGGGGAGGAGTAAGTTTATTGCTTACTGTCTGAGGCGCCCCTACCGGGGAATGCCGACGGGGCTGCCCAGGCAATTTTTAAATGGCCAGAGTGCTCACCTCTCGAGCGCTGGCTTTTCAAACCCCACTTTCTCGACCCGATCTTGGGTCACATCTTACTTGTGGGAGTAAGATAAAACTGGCCTTGTGCCTAACTCCTGGGGAGGAGTAAATAAAACTCTCACAAACACACATGCAAATGCGGAGTTGCTTTAGCGTGCGGGCGACTGTCTGTGACAGTCACATTTGTACTCGGTACTGCTGTTTTCTAACACATCGGCAACAATACACGCACGCGATTCATCAGAACTTGCTGGCATTTTCTTGCTCGCCTTCTTTGACATCCACATAAAATATATATTGTGTCGATATAATATAAAGCAAAGGGTCGATATGTGAAACAAAATAAAACCACCATACATAACTTTGTTGCAAGATTATATATGGGTGAGTGAAAATAATGTTAAAACGGTATTTTCCCCACAAGGTTAGAGTAAGCATAAGGTTTGACTTGTGGAAAATTCAATTATTCTTTTGACATATAATAAAGAAAATGGTAGATATGTAAAATAAAATAAAACTAACATGCATAAATATATACCAAGGTTATATATGGGTAGGTTAAAATAATGTAAAAAAACGGTATTTTACACATACGGTTAGAGTAAGAATAAGGTTTGACTTGTGGAAAATTCCATCAGAAGTGAAAAGTTTAGCATTAAGGCTACATGTCAGGATATGCCATCAGACAGGAAGTAACTAGCGAAATGTGGCAGAGAAGCTGATCAAATCTTTCTCTTTTATCTCGAACACGCACGAGAATGATCGTGCGGCGTCTGCTCTCTCCCCTATTGGAGAGAGTTTGGGAATACAGGGTGACCCTAAAAAACGGGCCCCAAATCTAATTAGGCCCCGTTTCTTAGTGTTTCGTCCGAATGAAATGAATTTTGGGGCATAACTAGTTTATTATATTCACAACATCATATCAAAACACTAGGGTATTTGGCCTTTTATTCTCTGTTCTACAGCATGTGTTCTAGATGGACTCCTTTTAGCTCTGTGCATTTCTTGAGGCGCAGAACGAAGTTGTCCATGACGTTCTTACAGACTGAATTGGGAATGGCTCTCATCTCCTCCCTGATGGCTTCCTTGAGTTCCGTGATTGTTCTGGGTTTCTTTGCATACATTCTGTCCTTAAGATAGCCCCAAAGGAAATAATCTGGGGGCTTAGGTCCGGGCTATGGGGTGGCCACTCAAAATTAGTCTTGAGACTGATCACTCGGTCTCCGAAGTTCTCTTTCAGCCAATCTCAGGACAGGTTTGAGGTGTGAGAACTTGCTCCGTCTTGCTGGAACCAGGACTTGCTCATGAGCGACGGGTAGAGGGTCTGGAGCTCACTCTTGAAGGTTTTGAGGACCTCCACATACCGCTCCTTGGTGACTGTCACTGCTGCGCCAGATTCTTCGATGAAGATTGGTCCGATGATGCCTCTGACCGAGATTGCAGCCCACACCGTGCAATTAGGAGAGTGTAGAGGCTTGGTGGCTACTTCATTGAGTCTGGACGACCCCCAGAAGACATATTGTCTTGGAGTTTGCCTTTCTGCCAAAGTGGAAGTGGGCTTCATCTGAGGTCCAAAGGAGGTTAAGGAAACCTCGATCTTATCGAGCATCTTGACTGCCATAGCGCTCCTCTGCTTCTTGTCTGAGGCTGTAAGGGTCTGCAGCGTCTGTATTCTGTATGGGTAAGACCTGATATTGTTCACCAGCACTCTCCTGCAAGTCTCACGGGAGATACCGAGGGACTGACTTCGCTTACGCACAGAGCGTTTCGGACTCTCCTGGAGAGATTCTCTCACACTTTCGACCAGCTCGGCTGTCCGCTTCTTGGGACGTGCCGAGTTGCTTGGACGGTTCTCACTGGCAGCGTTGAAGTTCTCCACGGTCCCATACTTCTCGAAGTGGTCCCCCTAGTTCTGAATTCTGCTTTTGGGTAGAGCCTTTTCACATTCGAACTGATGCATGAAACTGTCCTGGGTTTTCTTAAACGAGCCTGTCTTGTAGTAAAATTTAACACAGTGTATTCTTTGTCCCAGCTCCCACTGAAGTATTGGTGTACTCACGGTCGTTGATTCTGCCATGTCCTGTAAAATAAGGACAATCGGTGAATAAATAAAGGAGATATTACATAAAGTGTACACGGGGCCCGTTTTTTTTTAGTCACCCTGGTATGTATACTGTTATATCGTTATTCATAGTCAAAAGTAGAAACAATGAATATAAGTTGAAGACAATAGTATCAATCAGCTATGTCTTTTATAGTCTACATAGAACACCCTATAATACAATATGTACATTTACTTATAGTTCATTTAGTTTCTATCACTTGCCACATATATTATATACTTGAAAAGAAAACAACTCTGAAAGCATTGTTAAACTCCACATAAATTGTGCACTCATTATTTAGTAAATATTCGAACTGCAGTTATTTAAAAGAAGACAATGACTATGAAAAAGAAGAGAAGAGATAACGAACTACTGCGGTGTATCATCAAAACAACACGACTGTAGCTTCCTTCATGATCAGCCGACATCCAGATAATCTGCTAGGATTGAAGAATATACAATATAAAAATAAGTACAGTGGTCGACCAGAGTCGAAGGCGACCCGAATACTCCCTTTTCATTAGCTACTACACTGAGGTGTAGGGGAGGGCGCCACATCTTTCTCGTGATTACTCAACTAACCCTTGATTCTCAACATATAATGCTAAGTGTTTAGCAAGGGGTTATCAAGTACCATTTTTTAAGTCTTTGATATAACCTGACCGAGGATGGAACCTGGTCTACCGGCCAATTAGTGACCACTCTTATCATCATGGCAAATGGGCTGGTTAGTACCACAATGTAGCATTCTCAAATTGTCATTCCTCGTTTTTCGAAAGAGATGCTCCATTAGCCTAATGGATACTATCACAGACTATAGAATCCTAATGGAGTTGTTCTCTTGAGTCACACACTAGTTCTATTAAACAAGTACAAACCAAAAGTTTCCCCCTAGTAAAAGGTAAAATAGGTTTTTGTTTTTAAGATTTTCCTTTCTCCTTTCATGTGCCTAGCGTCAGGCAGAATTTCCATGGACAGAACTCCTTTGCAAAGGCTGTCCAGCTGTGGAATGTATTACCGCAAGACTGCTTCCTTGCTGATTACAACTTGGTCGTCTTCAAATATAATGTCAACAAATTCTTGCCATAACCTCTCTCATAAGTAATCAAACTTAGTTAATTGTGTTGATCAATTTTAGTACTCCCATAGTGTTCCCGATCTTTCTGCTGACAGTGATTCCGTTTCATTAACCCTTATCCTCGAGTGGCTCTTGGCCTTGATAAGTGGTCATTTAATTTGCCATGAAACAAACCAAATCAAACGATTTATGGAAAACTCGAATCCATCAGGAATTTTTATTTTTCTCAAAAGGCTTCTATATCTGTTAATGAGGGTTGAGGACATGCGTTGCATGGAGATAAACTATATGAGAATGATACAATGGGTGTGCAATGTGAGTGCTAAGGAGAGGCTTATCTGATGACGTCAGAGGAAGATTAATCTGAACAGTATAGGGAAATGTGTGCAGAACAGGATACATAAATAGTATGGCCACATTGAAAGAATGGATGATAGTTTTTGGGTTAGTAGATGTAGAACAGTTAAGGTATCAGGCCCAGTTCACAGGGGAAGGAAAGCATAGGAAGAAGAGATAAAAATGGACTTGAGACAAAGAGAGATAAATTAAGACCTGGCAAGAGATAGGTTAGTTTGGAAGTCAATTTCTTAAAATTAACACAAAATTAGATTTCTTTTCCTAACAGAGTAATATATTTTTAGAAACACATCTATATAATAAAATTGTTAGACAATATATCGTGTCTGCGACAATTCACTTTCAAACATAACTTTTGAAATTAACTTTTTTAAAGTATCTTATAATTTTAAACTGTTTTATTCACTTCATATAGTTACCAAATGATACCAAAACAAATTCAATTAACTTCACAAATATTAAAAAAAGACAAGAGAAAAGGACCATCATGAATCAGACTTTTTATTATTATTTCTTACCATGTCTATATCGGTATTAAAAGAAAGAAAAAACTGAAGTGAAACAACTTATTTTTTACACATTTATTTAAACTTCACTTTCGGTAAAGATAAGTAATTTCTGAACAATGAACCAACATGCCATTGCCTCTGAAAAAACAAAACAAAAAACAAAAAAACAAGTAAAACATTGTCATTGTTTTAAGTTAAACAAAGAGGTATTCCCAAGTGGTGTATTTCGTTATTGGCCTGAGAATGGCAGTGCAATCTCAAGAGACTGATCAAATCACTGGTTAGACAAGCAGAGTTAGTTGACAGCCGAACAAAATCACTGAAACATTCGCAGGAACAGCTGATCAAACCACTGGTTAGACAAGCAGAGTTAGTTGACAGCCGAACAAAATCACTGAAACATTAGCAGGAGCAGCTGATCAAACCACTGGTTAGACAAGCAGAGTTAGTTGACAGCCGAACAAAATCACTGAAACATTAGCAGGAACAGCTGATCAAATCACTGGTTAGACAAGCAGAGTTAGTTGACAGCCGAACAAAATCACTGAAACATTAGCAGGAGCAGCTGATCAAACCACTGGTTAGACAAGCAGAGTTAGTTGACAGCCGAACAAAATCACTGAAACATTAGCAGGAACAGCTGATCAAATCACTGGTTAGACAAGCAGAGTTAGTTGACAGCCGAACAAAATCACTGAAACATTAGCAGGAGCAGCTGATCAAACCACTGGTTAGACAAGCAGAGTTAGTTGACAGCCGAACAAAATCACTGAAACATTAGCAGGAGCAGCTGATCAAATCACTGGTTAGACAAGCAGAGTTAGTTGACAGCCGAACAAAATCACTGAAACATTAGCAGGAGCAGCTGATCAAATCACTGGTTAGACAAGCAGAGTTAGTTGACAGCCGAACAAAATCACTGAAACATTAGCAGGAGCAGCTGATCAAACCACTGGTTAGACAAGCAGAGTTAGTTGACAGCCGAACAAAATCACTGAAACATTAGCAGGAGCAGCTGATCAAATCACTGGTTAGACAAGCAGAGTTAGTTGACAGCCGAACAAAATCACTGAAACATTAGCAGGAGCAGCTGATCAAATCACTGGTTAGACAAGCAGAGTTAGTTGACAGCCGAACAAAATCACTGAAACATTAGCAGGAGCAGCTGATCAAATCACTGGTTAGACAAGCAGAGTTAGTTGACAGCCGAACAAAATCACTGAAACATTAGCAGGAACAGCTGATCAAATCACTGGTTAGACAAGCAGAGTTAGTTGACAGCCGAACAAAATCACTGAAACATTAGCAGGAGCAGCTGATCAAACCACTGGTTAGACAAGCAGAGTTAGTTGACAGCCGAACAAAATCACTGAAACATTAGCAGGAGCAGCTGATCAAATCACTGGTTAGACAAGCAGAGTTAGTTGACAGCCGAACAAAATCACTGAAACATTAGCAGGAGCAGCTGATCAAACCACTGGTTAGACAAGCAGAGTTAGTTGACAGCCGAACAAAATCACTGAAACATTAGCAGGAACAGCTGATCAAATCACTGGTTAGACAAGCAGAGTTAGTTGACAGCCGAACAAAATCACTGAAACATTAGCAGGAGCAGCTGATCAAACCACTGGTTAGACAAGCAGAGTTAGTTGACAGCCGAACAAAATCACTGAAACATTAGCAGGAGCAGCTGATCAAATCACTGGTTAGACAAGCAGAGTTAGTTGACAGCCGAACAAAATCACTGAAACATTAGCAGGAGCAGCTGATCAAATCACTGGTTAGACAAGCAGAGTTAGTTGACAGCCGAACAAAATCACTGAAACATTAGCAGGAACAGCTGATCAAATCACTGGTTAGACAAGCAGAGTTAGTTGACAGCCGAACAAAATCACTGAAACATTAGCAGGAGCAGCTGATCAAACCACTGGTTAGACAAGCAGAGTTAGTTGACAGCCGAACAAAATCACTGAAACATTAGCAGGAGCAGCTGATCAAATCACTGGTTAGACAAGCAGAGTTAGTTGACAGCCGAACAAAATCACTGAAACATTAGCAGGAGCAGCTGATCAAACCACTGGTTAGACAAGCAGAGTTAGTTGACAGCCGAACAAAATCACTGAAACATTAGCAGGAACAGCTGATCAAATCACTGGTTAGACAAGCAGAGTTAGTTGACAGCCGAACAAAATCACTGAAACATTAGCAGGAGCAGCTGATCAAACCACTGGTTAGACAAGCAGAGTTAGTTGACAGCCGAACAAAATCACTGAAACATTAGCAGGAACAGCTGATCAAATCACTGGTTAGACAAGCAGAGTTAGTTGACAGCCGAACAAAATCACTGAAACATTAGCAGGAGCAGCTGATCAAACCACTGGTTAGACAAGCAGAGTTAGTTGACAGCCGAACAAAATCACTGAAACATTAGCAGGAGCAGCTGATCAAATCACTGGTTAGACAAGCAGAGTTAGTTGACAGCCGAACAAAATCACTGAAACATTAGCAGGAGCAGCTGATCAAACCACTGGTTAGACAAGCAGAGTTAGTTGACAGCCGAACAAAATCACTGAAACATTAGCAGGAGCAGCTGATCAAACCACTGGTTAGACAAGCAGAGTTAGTTGACAGCCGAACAAAATCACTGAAACATTAGCAGGAGCAGCTGATCAAACCACTGGTTAGACAAGCAGAGTTAGTTGACAGCCGAACAAAATCACTGAAACATTAGCAGGAGCAGCTGATCAAACCACTGGTTAGACAAGCAGAGTTAGTTGACAGCCGAACAAAATCACTGAAACATTAGCAGGAGCAGCTGATCAAACCACTGGTTAGACAAGCAGAGTTAGTTGACAGCCGAACAAAATCACTGAAACATTAGCAGGAGCAGCTGATCAAACCACTGGTTAGACAAGCAGAGTTAGTTGACAGCCGAACAAAATCACTGAAACATTAGCAGGAGCAGCTGATCAAACCACTGGTTAGACAAGCAGAGTTAGTTGACAGCCGAACAAAATCACTGAAACATTAGCAGGAGCAGCTGATCAAACCACTGGTTAGACAAGCAGAGTTAGTTGACAGCCGAACAAAATCACTGAAACATTAGCAGGAGCAGCTGATCAAACCACTGGTTAGACAAGCAGAGTTAGTTGACAGCCGAACAAAATCACTGAAACATTAGCAGGAGCAGCTGATCAAACCACTGGTTAGACAAGCAGAGTTAGTTGACAGCCGAACAAAATCACTGAAACATTAGCAGGAGCAGCTGATCAAACCACTGGTTAGACAAGCAGAGTTAGTTGACAGCCGAACAAAATCACTGAAACATTAGCAGGAGCAGCTGATCAAGTCAAGGCTGGACTAGTTGCCTTAATCAACAGCTGAATGAAGGCGATATAGTTATGACCATAATAGCTGATAACTTTGGCTAGCATAGTTAGCAAAACTATATAATAATATATCATTTATTAGTTAATTCGGAAAAGATACAGTAATCCCAGAAACTACTGCTCCAAGCCTTGAATCTCATTGTTTTTTTTAATATTGTAAATATAATTGTTCAATGTGAAATAAAAACTTATTCTTTCATACAAAACTACAGATGTTAATATAAGACATACAACCCAAACCCATTTTATTGTGACATAACACAAAATAAAATCCTTTTGAAACAAGATCAAGCCACAGAATGAATGTGGTATTTTGGTCAGAGTGTCTAGCGTAGGGTAAGCCGACAAGTTTTTGATAAAAGTGGATGACAATTGACTCCCTCGTCTCCCAAAACGATTCGGGCTTCATTCTTAAGGGAATGAATAGACTTTATGATTATTGTTTTTGTTTTAAGAAAAACTTGTTGTGAATGTATATTTTTTGCTTAAATAAAATAGCACAAAACAAACGTGTTAGCGCATTTCACAATATATATTAGGGGCAAAACTGGAGTTATGAGCATAGTTTTTATAGTAGTGATCCTCATTCAATCCCGAGCAACGTCGGGTCGTCCTGCTAGTTAATCTGTATGAATTGACGAAGCCAACGGACGAAGAAATTGTTTACAATAGATTGGTATTTTTCTTCCTGAGATTCTCATAGAGGGCTCTGCTCTTGAGGAGTAATCGACTCTGAAACTTTTGGTCTTTCTTTCACATCAAGTCATTCTTGGAGTTCATATATTGCTCTTTCTGCTTCTCGTAAAGTCGGTTCTCGCTATAGCTCCAAACATTTTATCACACCTGACACTATTCTTTATCTTTACAAATATCTGTCAAATCTTGCATGGAGTACTGTTGTCATATTTGTGCTGGTGAATCTCTGTCCCATTTAAGGGTTCTTGATAAGGTTCAGAAACGTATCTGTAATTTGATTAGCCCCACTCTTTCTTCTTCTCTGCACCCTCTATCTAACAGACGTGATGTTATTAGTCTCAGTCTTTTCTATAAATACTATGTCATGTATTCTTCAGAATTGTCTGATCTATTCTGTGCTTTCTTTGTTCCATCTCATTTGACTCATTGGTCTGGTGGTTTTCATCAATTCATTGTGTTGGTACCTCGTTGTAGTACAGCTGCCAGTCTATTGAGAATGAAAATATTGAGTTCGTATAGCAAGGGAGATAAATCTGTTTTAAGGAAACAGAATAATCAGCTTTGACAGTAATTTGTCGGCCATTGTTCAATTTCCTAATATCTTTGCCTGTGAAAACAAAAGGAATTGTTTACGTTTTTTAAATCTATCTTTTGAAGTACGTGTATCTGAACGAATATGTGTTTGATTTTTATGAGAGGATTTATTTTGTTTTCCATTACATAATCGAAAACAAATGTTTATTGATTGGTTTTGCAGTATGTAATTAGAAAAGAAAAGAAAATTATTGCATCATATCTTATGATTTGTTTAAAGGGTCGTGTATTCAAAATAAAGACAACATCGCAAATGCGTTTTGCTAAAGCAAATTATTGAATCGTCTGTTATGATATGCTAGAAGTATTAAAAAAGAAATTGATTAATATTTGATCTTATCGATAGCTTGGAAAGGCGGATCAAAGAAGATTTTATTCTTTTTTATTATTAAGGATCTAAGCATCAGAATCTGTTACGAGCATCAATGAAAAAAGTCTCCATAGTAACCACAATTCCAAGCAGATTTTTCAGGAACACATTAATTTGTTACAATGGACATGATGGAAGGCAGGAATATAAACATTGGCTAGGCTGAATAAAATATCGATTGAGTATTGATTTACTCCTCTCCAGGAGTTAGGCACAAGGCCAGTTTTTATCTTACTCCCACAAGTAAGATGTGACCCAAGGTCGGGTCGGGAAAGTGGGGTTTAAAAATTGCCTGGGTAGTCCCGTCGGCATTCCCTGGTAGGGGCGCCTCAGGCAGTAAGCAATAAACTTACTCCTCCCCAAAGAGGGGAAGCGAAGCCTGGGAGGGTGGACCTCCTAGAACTGCACAGGACAGACCCATAGACCGGCGTAAATCAAGCTCCAAAGGCCAAGACAATACCAGTCTATGGGGTGCAGTATCCATCGGAACAGATACTACACTTTGATCGATTGAGTGGATATATAGCTATTTAGGTCTATCATGGAAAATCCGACCGACTTAATTATATATATATATATATATATATATATATATATATATATATATATAAGAAGGAATTATGATAATTATACAACAGTGAGATAAATGAATTTATGTTTGATGGAAATGCATTTAAAATTGAGAAGAAAGATTGTCGTACATCAAGAAATAATACAAGTATTATGATGATAAAAATGTATTTGCTAATGCTTTTATAATAGACATGCATTTAAAATCAAAAAAGATTGGAAGGAATTTATGTTAGCTGTATTGGCAGAATAGACATATATATAGTAAGTGCATCACTTAGACTTTACAGAAAATAATATTAAAAATGATTTTACCATTGGACTCCATTACAAAAGAGTCTAAATTGCTAATGAGTAGATGTTAATGCAGACTAGTTGCACCCTAAGAAATGTTATGGAATTCAATTATCAAAATATTTAACATAAATATGTCTTTTATGTATTGAGGTTATGACGTGTGCAAGACTTGATTAAATTACAGATTGCTGTTATGTCACATGCAAGAACTGAGACAATCTTGTCTTTCTCTCTTCCTGTTTTGACACCAGCTATACAAAAACTATTACGAGGTCTCTCCTGAACAAACACCATGCCCCCAAACAGCTGGATGATGTTTGGGTATATAAATATATAGACAATGAATATCACGGTCCACGTGCGATCGGAACCATAGTATTTGATTTGTAGTTATTGCATCCCAAAGAGAAGCTGACCAAGTGAGGGAGGGGGGGAAGAAAGATGGTCGGTCTGAAATGAATTTACAACATTTACAATTTGTTATCTTATTTAAAAGAAACCTACGTCTTATGCCCGCTGTATACATGGCAATGTAGCATTTCATTCATTACATAAAATCTGGAACCGACGAACCAAAATCCGTTGAAGACTAGACTCCGTCTCTATAACACGTACTGCGTGTCCATCATGCTCTACAATAGCAACAGCTGGGCAATAACAAAAGCCATGCTTGACAAGCTGGATGCTTGCCACCGCAGACACCTCCGTTCCATCACAGGTCACTGCTGGCCGAAAAAACTTATCAGCAACAAGGCACTATACGAGCTGTGCAACGAAAAAATCCTCTCCACAAAGGTTGCTGAACAAAGATGGTCTATGTTAGGCCATGTCCTACGAATGGACTCTGACACTCCGGCACAAAGGGGACTATACTTTGCCGTTACTGGCTTGTAAGCCTACCAACCGCGACTAGGACAACATTGCACAAATCTGCTGGGCACACTACGTGCTAACCTCAAGCAGGCGGGACTAGTACCACTACGTGCAGTGAAAAAACTCCATTGCCTACGACAACTTGTGCATTGGGTAGATAAATTATAAGAAGGTATTTGACATGGTGCTTCAGTCATGGATACATAAATTTTCGGAATAGCCCTCAATATTCAAATAGCTTTGAAAGAAAGTATGAAGAATTAATAATCGAATTGAACTTCAGGAGTTGTTGTATTAGGTAAGGTGAAAATCAAGAGAGGGATTTTCCATGGCGATAGTCTTTCCCCTTTGCTTTGTGGCATCAGTTTGATCCTGATGACACTTCTCTTACGAAATATGAAGGCGGAAGATGAACTTGAGAAAGAACATCCTACAGTCAACCACTTACTATTCATGGAAAACCATAAAGTTTTTGGAAAGAATGAAAACCAACTTGACACCCTAATGAATATGTGCAGATTATTTAGTGACGACATACAAATGGAATTTGTCATCACTAAATGTGCTATTCTTATCATAAAAGAGGTAAACTTGTCCAATCAGATGGCCTTGTACTCCCAACAGGAAACTGATAAAGAATGTAGACAGTGAGAGGGGATAAATACTTGAGAATATTGGAAGCAGATAAGATCAAAAACAAGGAAATGAAAAACCAGGTCCCAGCTGAATACATCATAAGACTAAGGGTTATTCTTAAATCGCACCTCCACAGTCGAAATACAATCTATTCTATCAATGCCAAAGCAGTAGCTATAATTCGATATACTTGACTGGAATGTAGATGAATAAAAACGTTTGGACACCTAAACACAGAAAATACTTACAATTTACAGAGTTTTCGCAACGAAACGTGAGGCAGATCGATTGTATCTACTTAGAAAGGAAGGTGGTCGAGGTTTAAGATTGTCTATCTAAATATATTTCTGAGAGTAATGTGATTCTTCTTTATGAAGTGAAAAGGGAAGGAATGCTAAGAACTGGGGCAAAAAAGAATCAAAGGTGGCAAGAGAGACGAGAAAATTACTTGGAAAATTTATAGATATTGACAGCTGGAACTTGTTGGCCAGGGTTGATCTCAAAAGATCTACTGAGAGCATGCTAATGGTATTCCAGGAACAAACCACTCGCACTAGATCCATCAAACACTCCATTTACAAAACTGCAGAATCACTGATGTGCATATTGTATCAGAATTCCCTATGCGAGCACAACATCAATATAAAAAAAATGAAGACACAATAAAGTCGCTCATGTAATACACTGGAATTTATGCAAACTATGAATTGGACTACAACGAGAAGTGGTATAAGCATAAGCCAGAAGTCGGACAGAAGAACGACAATGTCAAACTTTTTTGAGACATGCGTATACAAACTGATAAGGTTCTTGAACATTGCAAACCTGACTTAGTCTTTTTAAACAAAAACAAGAGAAATTACTTAATCATTGATTGCCTGTCCCTTCGATACAAGAGTGCAGGAGAAAAAACAGGGAAAAAATATCAAGATTTAAAATGGGAATTATTTAGACTATGGAACTGTAAAAATTCTCGTTGTAATTGGAATGCTTGGATCCATGACTAAAAGCCACCTTAAATGGCATAAACAAATGGACGAGACAATTTATTTCTCAATTCTGCAAAAAGGTTGCTTGTTAGGAACAGCAAAAGTGTTAAAGTGCAGCTTGAATGTCTGAAGTAAAGGGAGTTTAGGAGAAAAAAATCAAACTAAAAACATCCGAAAGTTGAGACTACTACTACTACTACTACTACAAAGAAGAAGAAGAAGAAATAATAATTCGCTGTCCCAGCAATTCATAGTGTAAAAACCAAGGAGGCAGAAAAACGAAGCAAATACATGGAACTTGCCAGAAAACTTAAGATTATGGGGCATGAAGAAAATCACTATAATGCAAATGATTGTAGTAGCACTATGAACAGTATCGAAAACCTGAAAAAAAAACTCGGAGAAATTGGAATCAAAGAGAAGATTGAGACCATACAATGCATGGCAATGATAAAAACAGCTGAAATATAAAAGAAAATACTTGAATGTAAAAACCAACCTACATAGCAAGCAAATCTAATTAACTTATGCACCACCTTTCAAACTGCTGACACTGTTGAAAAGGAAACCTACCCACATAAAAAATCGAAATTTGAATACCTAGATAAGATATGCATGAAAGGTAAACACTGAGAAACGAAAACAATAAAACTATTATGTTTGTGACTATATTTGAATTGTTTCATAATGGTGGCAGTGATCACAGCAAGTAATGTTGTATGGACATGGGTTACTCCTAAATATATTATTCAGTACACTCGATTAATGGATAACCGATGATAAGGTTGGTGGCATAATGTTAAGTGATAACATACCAGAACAAAGAATATATGACTATATTCCATGATAAATGCCAGTATACTGAAATCATATGCCCTAAATATGGTTAAGATGAAAATTCATATACACTAAATGTACAAGAGCAAGGAAATTCCCAAATTTTTACACTTTTATTGTCATTAATTAAGGGTATGACTACATATCAACCAAACCATTTCATTATCACATCACTACAGTATAAATCTCTATGCATGAGTTGATGAAGTGTGTGAGGTGCGCTGAAGAAAAATTCCTACCAGTAAAATACATAGCCCTGTTGTGCTCGCATACCCTTAATGACAATAAAAATGTAAAAATTTGGGCATTTCCTTGCTTTTGTACATTTAGTGTATATGAATTTTCATCTCAACCCTATTAAGGGCATATGATTTCAGTATACTGGCATTTATTATGGAATGTCACTACTTTTGTAAAGGCTATGCCCCAATACAATAGTCATTTTTAAGGTTTTTTTTGGAATTCTCTGGAAAACTAAGGTATATGGTAAACTGACATTAAAATGCCATCAACTAGACCCTAAAACCTCTATCTCTGCCAAAAATCAGCTGAATCCGTCAAATAGTTGATGAGATACAGGGTGGCACGTACGTACGTACATACACACAGATAACATGATTTCATGATTAAACTTTCTGGATCTCTGGGTTGCCTTGACTAATGATGCAGAAATTCTACACACTTATAGAACCTATCAAATAAAACTTTTGTGCAAAGTTTTAACTAATTTGGTTTATTGGTTTTTTAGTTATGATTGATCAAAGAAATGAGATTTCAAGCATAGACCGTTTTTAAAGTCTATCAAGGGATAGAGCGCTCTCACGCCTCCCTTGATTTCTCCTGGAATTTTGTCATCGGTGTTGGCAGGCAAAGCAAGTCTGAATGCATATAGTTCAGGAAAGTTTTTGCATCTGAAGATGGCGTGATGTGATCGCAGAAAAAAAGGCTTAGACAAAATGGAAAATAGAATTATATGTGTATGTGTAGGGGGACATGTTCAAATGCCCTTATTGTGTGTCATACTATAGCTGGAAACTATAACTTTGTAATTCATGTATTTTGTTGTTTCTGTATTAGGTTGTGGCACATACGGAGGTACTGATATTGTGGCACGTACGGAGGTAGTGATATTGTGCCATGTTTATGAAATATTAGTTAGAATTAGAATTTAATAATTTATTCATAGCATTGGAATTTTATAACTTGTTAATTTTTTTAAAATGATAGATAAGGTATGTTACATATTGAGGCGGTGAGGTATACAAGACTTGATGTGATCATGTATTTCTGTGACGTCACTAAGGTAAGCTCTCCTTTCTCTCTTCCAGTTCTGAGTTCAGTCATACAAAACGTGTTAAGTGGTCATTTCTGACAAGTCATCACCTCTATCTATGGTACAAGGCCAATAAATATTTTAATTTGTCTATTGCCTTGGGCGAAACTGAAAATAGAGCTTAATTATAATATCAACATTCATCTCTGTCCGCCTCTCCTCTTGACAGGCCGTTCTTCTACTTGTTCACATATTAACTAATGTTATATCATAAAGTTTTGTCATCTTTCTTTATCTACGTATTCGAAATTAAACCCTTAGGTACTTATTAATTAATGATTGCATAGGTTATGTTTTTGGTTGACTTTGTTTGTTTGTGTACAGCCTTGTGTTCACATCGCTTGACCAATCGTCACCAAACTTAGTCAAAATATTCATATAAGTAATTACCCTCTACATAACAGAACGAAGTGACAACTTAGAACTGATTTAATTTTGAGATATCTAGGTCCAAGGTCAAAGTTAAGGTTACGGAAAAGGTCACACTTTTACGATAACTTCGGTTTTATTCATTATAAAGACTCGCTGCTTGGCACATACTATAGCTAATGAAGTCCTGCATGGCCAAAATATGACAAAATTTTAACTTCCGATTTTTCTAAAATTGATGTATGGATCTGATGCTCTTCATAATCGCCATGAAAAAATTCAGCCTGGTGAGATAAAGTTTTTTGAATAATGAACTCCATGGTATAACTTTGGGAATACTTAATACAATATAGAAAAGTAAGGCCGACATAAGATTTTGGCTCATATGTATGTTGTCAGACAGGGTATGCACTTTCAGAACTGGCTTATGTTCTTCTTTACATAGATGATCAAATCATTTTTTATTGGCAGATAGAAAATTCTGTAATTATTAATTCTATTTCCACTCCAAATTTTAATATTATCATTATTATTTTTTTTATTATTCAGTATTCACTAAGAGTTCTCACTAGGTCATCACTGATAATAACCGGTGCTGTTCCCAGGAGTCTGAGTGATAACCATTGCAAATGATGTTGCGTTATCGCAACAGCTACTTATCATTGATTTCCTGCTGGAAACGACCATGAGTCTTCTCTAGGATTTCAGTGGCAATAAGCCTCCATAAGGTCCCAGTATTCTATGCACCCTTCCAGTGGAGGTCTTGTTAGTGCTCTCCTACGGTTTTTCCATCCTTCCTGACTCTTCACGACTATTTTAAGTGGTATTAGCCGAGGCCTTTACCATCACTTTTTAGGGGTGGGGGACAGTTTAAGAGATTTCTTGCAGTGTCAGTTCCCTTGGTTTCTTGTGGTACTGTTCTTTCTATGTTTTTGTTTGATTTCTATTGCAACTTCCATGTGATTGGTTAGCATTCACAGTTTACATGATTTCGTTAGTGCATTCGAGGATTTTCCTAAAGATTTTAACTGTTTTCATCATTGCTGTCCGTTGCATAGTCATAGTCTTCCCTTTGATTCCAATTTCTCCCAGTTTTTTCGGAACTATTAGTAGTGCTCCTACGATTATTGGTATTATATTGACTTTCTTCGAGTTCCATATCCCTATCAGTTTTCTTGGCAAGTCCGTGTGTTTGTTTCGTTTTTCTGTCTTCTTGATTATTATTATTATTATTATTATATAGAAGTAAAGAGACTTTTCATTTTGCCATTTAATTTACACAAGTGTATGCGTTGTGTAGAGACACACGTATCTAAATTCGATTACGACACTGAAAAAAGAGTGTCACTCTTTTTCTAAATGCTTACAGAGACGTAAAGAAATATCAGATGGTGGTGCAGTCAACATAAAGTGAGCGAGGGCGAGAAAAATACTTAGGTAGCTCAGAGAGAGATGGTGACTTGTTCAGTTAATTATAGACTACGGTTAATTGCAAAGATTAAAACAGTATTATTTTCAAACTTATTGGTTAGTAGTAAGGGGGTACGTTTGCTAATATTCATTTCTTGATTTAGATTCAAAGGCCAATGTTAAAATGTACACAGGGGAGCGAGGTCATGAGGTCAGTGAGTGCATTAAATTTTATTTTGACCCTGCCGTGTACTGGAAACGAACGTGACATCATATGGTAAAGAGAGAGAGGGTAAGTTTGGTAGGCTGTTCATTGGGAGCTTGTGAGAGAAACACCATGTGTAGAGAATGTCTTGGTATCAACGATAAATTAAGTGGCTAAGGCCCCCAAATGATCCGTAGCCCAGAATGCGCCCCTTGCCCCACAAGTCAGTGATTTAGAACAGACGATTCCAGGTTAATAAATCTTTTATTGTCTTCAACTGTTGTCTCTTCTTGGTCCTTTTTCGGGGTATGAACGAACTCGTTGGCAGGCGGCGTTTCCTCAATCAGGCAGGATCACAGAAAGATATGTGTGCCGGAACAAACAGCCAGCAAGGTATGTTTATGTACGTTCATGTATTTTATTTGATTGCGACTTGGGAAATATCATACTATCCCTAAGAGAGGAGGTATATGTAATAATATCTCAATTCCAGAACTAGGGTATATTTTAGCATGTATTTTGTTAATCAACGTTTCCCTAAGATTGTTTTCCTATAAAGTTTAATAAAAACTATATAGGAAAACAGTCTTAGGGAAACAAACGTTGATTAACTCACATTTAGTATAATAATAGATATGTATTATTTATTACTAATGAAGATTTGGTATCTGTCTGTCCGAAACAGAACTATACTATTACTTCTATTAATTGTACTATTGTACTCTCTATCAATGCTCAGTTCAAGGTGGGTAGTGTAGTATCTGTTCCGTTATTATGACAGTTTAGTATCTGTGCTGTTGTCATGATGGCGTCCTTCTCGGCATTACCTAGTTTTCTTTGGGGGGGGGTAGTGTTTGTTGTATCTGTTCTATTGTCATAATACTATCCCTCCTCGGATTACCTTCTTTTTGGAGGGAGTAGTGTAGTATCTGTTCTGTTATTATGAGACCATCCTCCTAGACATTACCTCCTTCTTTGAGAGGATGTAGCGTACGTCAACAAGAAAATATCACAATCAGCTGTTAATTAGCAAACTCACCAAAGTATGTGACCGGAAGCAACATAGTTATGCTAGTATTATTAATTCATTTCATATATATAAAGGTTCATAAAACGCGTATTATGTCTGACGATTTTAAGAAAAGACAATAAAACAATTACGAATATATATATATATATATATATATATATATATATATATATATATATATATAAGATTAACAGGTTTCTTCCATAGTTAAAAATTTACAACCCTAAATTTCTTTGATAAAATTCAAAATTTATGTAAAATAAAAACAAAGTAGAAATCATGAAATACGCTTTGTACAAATATTGATAAAAACGATCATTTTTTTTAAGCATCAAACAAGATTAATTTGGACAGTTTACTTTTTTGTCGATATAGATGTATATTTTGTGACCGTTTAATTCAACATTAATGACTGAAAATGTGTTTTTTGGAGTAGGGAGGTGTTCTTTTTTGTTCTTTTTATTAAGAAACAAGAAAAGCTTAAATGCAATCTTTCATTTTCATAGTGTTTTTGTTGAAGTGAAAATGTTGAAGAAAATAAATGAGAAATAGTAAATATATTGTTTTGTTTTTCACATTTTTTATACATATGCACATATATATATACATATGCATACATGTGCACATATATATATATATATATAAGGAAATTTAGTGAATTATAATATATATATATATATATATATATATATATACATACATACATACATAGGAGAGAACTTGAATGCTTACTAGACAATGTCCTCGAGTGTCTAATGTCTCTCTTCACAGGGGTTTGTCAGGACAACCTGGCATGAGGATACTTACCCCTACGAGGTAACCCTGACTAGATATTCTAAATAGCATAGTATTTACAGCACAAATAATATATCCTAGTTATGGTTACCCCACACTGGCTTATATGAGAAATGGTGCACCTTCTCCAAGTGATGTTGCCTATAGTAACAACACTAAGTTGGATACTCCACCAGACTAGATGAATTCTTGTCCTGGAATCCGGTAAGACTAAGAGACCACCAGAAAGATATACTATAACATAGGTAACTGGTCAATTGGAGAGATGAAAATCAATGTTCTTAACTTCTTTACTAACTCAACGTTTGAGACGTAATGAAGAACTTTAATGGAATATTGGAATATGTATGTATCTCATATAGAGATCAAGTGTTAGCCCCAAGAAGGGGCCCCTTGATTTCTGAAAACTTCGACTGAGGTAAAATGAAACAAAAAGGAGAAACATATGAAATATGTATATAAAACGTATATATAAATACATATATTTAAAATGTACTAGACGTACCTATTCTATTAGATTTAATTCAGAAATTCATAAACTGTGATATATACTTCTATATTATCCTCATGGATAATATAGAAGTAAAGAGTCCTATTATTTTGCTGATTCACATATATATTATATTACCAATGGTTTCATATCGATGGACTGACAATTATCTAATTACACACAAAATTCGCCTTAGCATATTAGCTTATCCAACAGATTTCGAAGGCGAATTTGGTGTGTCATTAAATAATTGCAAGTCCATCGGCATAAAACCATTGGTATAACAGAATCCAATATGGAAATATCTTATTTAATAAACATATTAGATTCTTATCGTCGTAATTGAGCAATCTGGTAAATTCTTCTTCAAAAAAATTGTTTATATCATATTATGTATATATGATGTTAAGCCGCCGATAAAGTGTTAAAATAATCACAGTTTATTCGCTATTCAAAATTGGCCGAGTGGTTAAGGCGTCGGATTTGAGTTGCAAAATACTCGTAATCCGGGGTTTCAAATCGCGGTAGTGAATAGTTATATCTCTATGCTGATGAGTCCCGATTATCAAGGGTGAAACTTATACGTACATAGATAACAAATATTTATTATTATTATATATATATATATATATATATATATGTTCCAACAAAATTCGTTGACCACTCTCTCGATAGTCTACTGTCTGTGTCTGATTGGCATGAATAGAATTTAATTCCCTTTCTTTACTTGTTAAATTCTCATGGTCGTTTGGTTAGAGCACTTGCTTGTGAAATCTAGGGTGATTCTGTAACTGGGTTCGAATCTTGCGACCATTAGATTATCATCTCCTACACTGATGATAACGGCAGCTTGAAACGCCGGTGTATCTAGATAAAAATTATTTAATATTTACTTAAATAAATATTGTTTATATATATATATATATTTATTTATTCTGGTACAGAAAAATTAGTACAACATTCGTACCGTCGGTTTCAAGCACGGAAGGTCTTACCCATCCGGCTCTCTTCAGCTTCTGTTGTCATCTGTTTTGGAAATGTGAGGTCACATGACACTCTCGTTGGGACGCGTTATTTGCTCAGTGCGTTGTGTGTGTTTGTTTAAATTTAAATTTAGTGTAATAAGACCGTTGAGATTTAAAACACGAGGGAATTCAAGATTAAAGGGAATAAAAAATAAAAAATATATGAAAATATATATAAAAAAATATATATAAAAACATTTCAATACTAAGAATAAAAGAATAAAAAGAGAGAGAGAGAATAAAAAAGAATAAAAAAAGAGAATAAAAAAAGGCAAAAAAAAAAAAAAAATATAGAGAATAAAAAAAGAGAGAGAAAGAAAGAATAAAAAAAGAAAGAGAGCCGGATGGGTAAGACCTTCCGTGCTTGAAACCGACGGTACGAATGTTGTACTAATTTTTCTGTACCAGAATAAATAAATATTATGCTCTTAATTTTTAACTTTAATTCTTAATTAATCGAGCACTCTGCTGGGATTTTTCCTACCATTTTACAAAGAAGTTTATATATATATATATATATATATATATATATATATAGAGAGAGAGAGAGAGAGAGAGAGAGAGAGGAGCATAGATCTTTGTAAACTCAATTACATGATCAATTTGCGTTCCAAGAATTCAACATAACAGATTGTGTATAATCGTTTCTGAGATCATATATTTGTATTAATATCAGATCTCACAGAACAGGGTATTCACACGAAATTAAAAGCATATAGACAGCATCAGCGGAATAGATATCAACATCCTCAAATTAGAAATGAAAGCCTAGTAATAATAATCATAATCTTCATTTAAAGCTTGCAAATTCTGGTCATGACAGTGGAAAAATGGGTCTTCCTTCTGATCTTTGGCAGAAGTACTGGAGAACGGCATTTTTATACAGTGTGGAATACAGATACTACACTCTGATTCAAGACAGAAATATTGGTCCATAAACCTCTTATATTTTTACAAGAATTATCCATTTGTATTATTTGGACTACTGTTCTCATCTTGGATGTTATTCTCACAACGTTTCAGCTGATTTAACCTCTGTCTTTTTCAGGTGCGTTTTGTCGAACTCCGGAATCTTTATGTCAAACTAGGGAATCTGTGTGGAATTTAGAGTGGAACCCTCTATTGAATCCACGGGGGTAGCTTGCTTTTGTTCTGTCAGCTATGACCGGGTAAAAGTCTTAAATAATTTGTGATTGTAAGCTACCCTTGTGTATTAAATAAATGGTTCTGTTGCAAATTCTGTACAGATTCCCGAGTCCGACAAGATACACCTGAAGAAAGTCAGTTTCCATCAGACGAAACGTTGTGAGAATAACATTTAAGATGAGAACAGTAGTCTAAATAATCCAAATTATAAATCCTTATCTAAAAGATTCCGAAACAAGAATTATTTAAATACAATATTGATTATTCAAACGTCTATTCATAGAATCATGTTCCTCTTCCGGAGGTAGACACACATGATTTCCTAATTTTCATAAATGTTAAAGAAGCAATTACAATAGGTTATATTGTTGTGAAACTACAATGGAACCGAATGAATAGAAATCCATTAATATACCCAGCTGTGAAGATATCAGATCCTAAAGATTTAGTCAGAAATACTATATTAAACACAGAAGGTCATAGAATTGATTTTTACATGATAAACCATTTGTTATTACCTCTTCCATATAATTTTATTCTTCCTTTCACGGCGTGAAACAGAAATAAACCCTTCAGATTATTAAGAATTGGATAAGAGGATAAACAGGACTTTAGAAAGAAAATACAGTTTTGCGAATTTTCGCACTAAATTAAACAGATGTAGTGAGGCAGAGATACGAACGAATGTAAAAGGTTACTATCTTGTATAAGCTACTCACTTTCTTTCTTTATTCGTTTATCTTACTTTTCTATTTTTTATTTATTCCTTTCTGTATTGAGTGGAAATGGGAGACAGTTAAGACAACAGCTTCGTGCTACGTCCGCACCCATAATAAAGAAGAACACCATTTCACATAAAGGTGTTAAGTCAACATTTTTCAACCAATGAAAATGATTCCCGTTCGTTTGAAACGAACCTTTGTGAAATACCAATTTCTAATAAAAACAGCGACTCGACAACCAAAAGTTGAAGAAGGGAGAGTACAAATAGAGCTAGAAACAAGACAGAACACACACTCTTGCCCTTCGAGTTTTGCTGCAGTCAAAATAGAAACTGAAACTTAAAAATTTTGATCATGTCTTGTTAGTGCAGTTAAGATCCCCAGTGTCGATATTCTGTCTGTTGATGAATCTAATATATAACAGCGGAAAATATTGAATGATCTTGTGCCAGACTAGACTGTTTTGAATAACGGATATTCTAACCTGAAATCAAAAATTTTCCCGTCCCCCGTGGATTAAATAATAAGAATGAAATCAGTGGCCAGGTATACTACAACACATCAAAAGTGCATGTATAGAAATGTTGGTGCAGAGAGAGAGTGGGAATCGAGATAAATGATAATTTTGTGAGTGTTTACCAAATCAGATGCTAGATATCGGAGCTTCAATTAATTCATGCCCAGGGAAGCAAGGCGTTTAGAGTCTGGCAGGTTTTTGATGGAGGGTATTCTATGCGTTGCATGTCTCTGAACTGTTTCTAAGCCGTTAATGTTCTGAGTAAGATGGGAATTCCAGACTGATGATGAAAATTCCAGGTGTGGTCGCACCCTAGCTGTATACACTTTTAAATCGATGTCTGGAGAGCAGCTAAGGTCTTTCTAAGAGATGCCAAGACACCCTCAGCTTTCTTCACAATTTTAGAGATGTGCTTTCTCCAATGTAAATAACTGCTGACAGTAATGTCAAAGTCATGGAACAAACTGGTAAAATTAATTCTCTGAACAGAACAGTTTTGCACCTTTTTTTATATCCCTTTATGAAGATTAAAACCAAGATATAATGATACTAAACCTTATGTCTAGAATCCGTATTCTAATTTTGATCAAAATCCCTTAAGTGATTTTTATACGCGAAAATGTCTAAAATTTAAGGCCTCAGATTATGGAGGTCTTAAGAAGAAATTGAAATTAAAGGAATCTTGCTTCCTTGGTGTCTAATTACTATGGGTCAGATTCAATGCAAATATGATATACTTGAATTTTCAAATGAGAAGTTGTATTCATATTATGCCTCCTAAAATACATTTGAAATACTCCAAAAAAAATTGGGGAACATTGATTAATTGATGTCTAAAATTTCACAAAGATCAGAAGTATCTGAATTTTCACGAAGAGCTTCCACCTCACTTTGCATGAACTGAAACTAAATATAACCCATATTTTGACCCTTTACGCATAGCATTTGTGTTCCAAAATTTATAATGACCGGTTAATTAGTTTAAGAATGTATCCTGTACATATAAATATATAAACACCTTACTTTATATATATAAATATATATATATATCATTTCAATTAAATCTGACAGATGTTACGAAGCAATTCTTATTATTAACAACTAATTTTGAAAGAAAACCATCTGAAAAAAAATTAAAACATGTATCGATAAGCAAAGTGTGAAAAAAGGAGACATTGAACTAACATCTTGAACAGATGGCTGCCCAAGATCAAGGCTTGCTGACCAATGCTTTTAAGAAGATGGGTGGTCTCAGCAACGACAAGTGCAGATTGTGCCACACAGAATTAGAGAGTATGAGCCACCTGCCATCCAATTGTAAGGTTCTGATGGGAGGCGTCTACTATACAATGTGACACAATGGAGTGTGTAAATATATTCACGAAACCATCTGTAAAAAATTGAATATCCAGCGTAGCAGCAAGTCCTGGAAACATATACCAGGAAAATCTGTTGGAAATAAATCATACACCATCTACTATGACTATGCAATCCCTCAAGCTATATATTGAGAAAACGGAGCTGTTAACCCTGACAGTGATGTGGGACAAGAGGAAGAAAGTGGCAACCCTAGTTGAAGTCAATGCTCCTAATGATGCTGGTTTAAAAAGAGCTGAGAGGGAGAAGAGAACGAAATAGCAAGGTCTTGTATACATATGAAAAGAAACTGGAATCTTAGAAAGATCCCCATCATTCCAATAATTATAGGAGCTAAAAAAAATTCAAAGACTACCTGGTGAATATACCCTGTGAACCAAGTGCAAGAGAGATACAAACAACTGTGCTTAAAGGGACGGTTAGGATATTAAAAAGATCTTTCAGATGGAGTTTCTAAAATAGTGGGTGAATGTCTGGCATCCGGTTGGGTGCCCCATCATCAGCAAAAACAAAAAAAAAGAAAATTGAAAAAAAAAAAGCAGGTCTAAGTAGCATTACAACAAATAAATCAATAATTATTTCATTATAAGAGTTAAGACAAAATCCACCCAAAATATAGAAAAAGTGGTAGAGGAGGGCAGACAAGCAGCCATTGTCACCTCTGAATAAGGTTACTTCCCTTTAGACTAGCATTGCATTGTGGGATGTACTGACCAACATGGTTTCTCATTACATGATATGTTCTTATAGTCGGTGAATTAAATCCGTAAAGATCAGTGGGTAATCTTACCCATCTTGTATTTTTCCAGAAATAAAAGTTCTGTTGAACCTTCGAGAAAGATTTTCTCTATTTATATGCATAATCAGAGATCGGATTGACTTTCTACGTGAGGATATTTCAGTAAGTAGCTGATGGAGTTCATGTCTATCATTGAAAATTCCATTTGTTTGCAAGCAGATACTGACGACGGAAAGTTCTATATAAAATGACTAAGGATGGCAGGTCACAATGTTCCTAAGTCAAAAATAAGAGACTTTACCTGCTGCTTACAGAGCATTAAATGAATCAGCCATTAAACCACTCAAGCATATATATATATATATATATATATAGATTATTTTAACATTTACCTCCTTTTTACATAGACCAATCAAAAAAGTGAATTTATCTTTTTAAGACGATCAATTTCTCTCATTATTTGTTTTTTTTGACGTGGTTGTCTATACATCTGAGGAGACCTAATTAAAGGGGTCGAAATAAGTTATTATGTGTACAACCTTAATGTGTGTATAGTTTTTCTTTTTATAATTCTGTTTTGCTCTGTTTAAATTACATTGAGCTCTGTTATTCAGATTCTCTACACAAAATTGAAATCTACACACTATATATATATATATATATTATTTTATGCATATATGCATTTATGATAATATAACATTTATGATAATATTATAAAATAATATAATACGTACATATTTTTTCATTATTTACTTCAACAGTGCTCAATACGTGAGTAAAGCTCCATAATAGTGTGAAAATATATTTATGGCAAATAAGGTACAGAGAAACGTTTATATTTCATTCCCACGGAAAATCATCAGGCAAATTTTCTAAATAAATATATTTTCATACTATATATATATATATATATATATATATAGAGAGAGAGAGAGAGAGAGAGATAAAAAATACGTCCTATGAAGTTGAGGGCGACTAATAATGCAATTTTCTGCATCTTAATCACTTAGGAAAGTGAGACAATCGAAATAATAGTAAGCAAAATAACAACGAACGCTGCAATCACCAATAAAAATAATTACATAGAAATACATTATATATATATAGATATAGATATATATATGTAGAATTTGATATAATCGGACTAATGTTCTCATCTTGGGTGTTTTTATCATAACGTTTCAGCCGATGTAACCTCCAACCTTCTTCAGGTTTACTTTGTCTAACTCGGAAATCTTTCTGTCGAAAGTACACCTGAAGAAGGTCGGAGGTTACATCGGCCGAAACGTTGTGATAAAAACACCCAAGCTGAAAACAGTAGTCCGATTATACCAACTTCTACAAATTATCAACCCTTATCTAAAAAATTCCGAAACATAGAGATATATATAGATGTATATACATATAAACTGAAAATTCTTCATATGTTCATCAACGTTTCGTCTTTATTCAAAGACTTTCTTGATGAAGTCTTTAAAGAAAGACGAAACATTGATGAATATATAAACAATTTTCCATTTTCATTTTTTATTCCGTTAGATTATTAATTCTATAACAGTCCCTATATATATACATATATACTTAATGTAATGCAAAGCTCTTTGTAAATAAAAAAAAATTGAGCACTGTAAGTAGCAGTCAATGTTTGGATAAAGACATTGTAGATATCATTTATGAGCACTTATCCTACAGCTTAGTGGTAATAGTTGCCGACTATCAACTAGATTGTTGACGATTCGATCCCTGGTTTGTGATGGGTGCTAGTCAAATTTAAGGTATATATATATATATATATATATATACATATCTCAATTTCATAATACTTACCCACCAATGCTTTGAAATTAACGACCCATTTTCTTAAACTTCTAGCATGCCAATGCTTTCTTCGTTCTGCAATCAGAATTTGAATTCGTAACCGCCAACGACATCGGCGCGGATACACCATAACAAGGACATCTTATCGAAATAACAAAAGGAAAAAAGTTTGTTTATTTTTGTTTTTTTAATGAAAGAAATGACACAATACTGGTCAACTCTGATGATGGAATATTATTCCGAAATTAATAAGATTAAAGTAAAAAATAATAAATTAATCTTGCATTGATAAAGGCTTCTATTTTCAATTTTATAATTATATATATATATATATATATATATATATATATATGATTATTTTTATTTACACAGACATGTACAAAATCTGCGACACTGGCATGTCGATGTTATCGATCAACAGTTATTATAAACTGAGATCTCATCAGGCAGAGTTAGAATCCGATCTTAACCTCAAATCATATTTGGAGAGAACCAAATATGATCTGAGGTTAAGATCGGATTCTAACTCTGCCTGATGAGATCTCAGTTTATAATAACTGTTGATCGATAACATCGACATGCCAGTGTCGCAGATTTTGTACATGTCTGTGTAAATAAAAATAATCATATATAAAGCTCTATTTGATATTGAGCACTTTTTATAAACCCGGTTGAAATTCTTTGGATTACTACCCTGTGGATGTTTTTACCTGGATTATTACCATTATTATATATATATATATATATATATAGTCAGGTTATGTTGAAAAGAAATCAATAAAGTGCTCGATCACAAAAAAGTGAGAGCTAAATACAAATAATTTATTTAAACAACTATACGTTACATGTTTCAGAGTCGTACCGCGGTTTCATCCAGATGGACTGACTTTTTAAATAAAAAAAAATCGTCTATAGTCCATAAAGAATCATCAGCGTCTCTTAATGAAAACAACAGAAATAGACGTCAACAAAACTTCAGCAACCACCCGATCTCATACATCAGTCGTCCTGGGACGACATTCAATGTCAATCCATGTTTGCCGAACTCGTCCGTAGCAGTAACCAGCATAGAGTTGCCTGCCTGAGAGCATCGGCTTCACCTTACAGCGGTGCTTGGCTCAGTGCCATCCCTTCGGTGACACTTGGAACCCTCTTGGACAATGACACTATCCGGATCACCATCTCACAACGGATGGGACTCCGTTTGTGCCACCCACATCGGTGTTGCTGTGGGCAGGTCGTTGACGAGTTTGCCCTGCATCCTCTCTCTTGTCGATTTAGTGCCGGCCGCCTGCCTCGCCACTCCGCCCTTAACGACGTAGTCAGGCGAGGTCTCGACTGTGTTTGCTTTCCGAGCCGGAAAGCCGCTGATCTGGTACGCCACTTGTTCTGACTCCTTTTCACCAGCAAGGATTGCGGAATCCGCGGTGAAGCCCGGCACGGCAGCTCTGCTCGCTGAAACAAGGAAGCGCGGAAAATATAGCTCGCTCACTGACCGTTTCGTCTTCCAACCAATTTCAGTGGAAACGTCGGGTGTGCTTGGCCCCGAGACTGTTTAATTTTTTCAGGACATTGGACAGAGGATTTCAACGTCTAGGCACGAGCCCAGTGAGTCAGCCTGGTTGTTCCAACGCATCTCCCTGGCTATCGTTCGTGGCAACGCTATGCCAGTAACGGCGGCGTCACCTTAATTCTAATCGTCATCTGTTGACTCTCTCTTTCTTTCTCTGACAATTGTTTCAAGCCTTATTGTTTGTTTGTTTTTCTCTTGATGGAATAATTGTACGTGAGTAAACAACCTTATATCACAGAAATGGCGTTAAACGGTGCATTGCTGAGAATATTTTAGTTCTTGTTTTTCAATTTATCTGGGTGGTTTTCATGATATAGTCGAAGATTTGTTTTCTGTTGTTTTGAGTTTCTATATATAACTCTTACCCTCTTTCACTGCATGTTGTTTGAAACCCCAACTTGCTATTATTTTATACCGTATCTATAACTCTCTCTCTCTCTCTCTGTTTATTTACAGTCAAATGTAGTAAAGAAAGAAAAGAATAAAAGATTGGAATAATCCCTTATAAACAAATCGAAATATCACTAAAAGTAGTACTATTATTTAATCCGTATCTATAACAAGAAATAAAGAGGAGGGATATAGAGAGCAGAAATAGACTAATTTTGCATTTTGTCTTTTTATATTTAACTGGCTGTATAAACCCACTTTTTCCTAATTCAAACCATCTAACCCGGTGACTAAATGTGTCGTTATTTTTCTACTATATATATAGATTTTTCTTTGTTTGTTCATAAACTTCTCCCAGAATTGTGGAGATTGACTCCCATAACCATATGTATTCTGAAACTATATCACTCAGCCTACTTAAATAAATATACTTCATTTTGATTAAAGGTGGTGGTGGTGGGGGGGGGGGGTACAACATTGTCATGGGGTTTGCATTCGCATTACACGTCCATAAAAAAGAAAATATGGTGATCACTTTATTTTATTTACTAGCTGTACCCGTTCCCCGGCGTTGCCCGGGAGAAATATAAAAGAAAAAATTAAAATTTGTCAACATCCGACAGAACGCAAATAGGTCACATCGGACAATTTTAATGTTTGGAATAATTGTCAGTTTGGAATTGTTGAAGGGTGAAATGAGGAAGAAAGGAATGAAGGAAGGAGACGCGGTTGTAGGAGTCTTCCTGCCCATCCCATGGTATTGGTATTTCCTAAACACCCGCTCTATCTATGATAATGGGCATTTTTAAAATTAAAGAGGCCTACAGAGCCCTATTAAATTTAATCTCCCGATGTTATCTTTATATAGAAATTCCATTTTTTTAGTGAGGAAAGAAAAAAGAAAAATGAGTATGCCTCCTGAGCACTAATGAAACACACAAATATAATTAAGGTGGTCTGCATAGCACTAATAAACCATGTGTGTTCGAAGAGAAATGATGATATTCACAATAGTTGAAGTACTACTTATTACATAGATTTCTTTTCAAGTTACTAATAATTAATAACGATTAATTTAAAAAATCCGGCCCATAGTCCTCCTTTCCAACCTCCCTTGTAGGCAAAAGTTTAACAATGTAAAAAAAAAATTGTGGGAGTCGACTGAGGTTGAACCCTAAACCTCTTGGTTTGGGATCTACGGTGATAACCACTTAGCCACAAAAGCGAGTAGAAAATCTATTGAAAGATAGCTCAGCTAAACTATACGTGTGGCTGCCATGCGTTTTATATTAGAATCCGCCAGAAGGCGACAAAATGGGGGGTCCACCAGTCACACGTTTTGTGTCATTTCTATACGAAGAAATCAATTTTTTTTATCAATTTTTCGATATTATGCATGTGAAAGGTGTACGATTCAGAAAATGTCAACTTTATGCAGTCTGTCGAGTAGCTGGGTATATATGCATCTAATTCGGAAGTCGAGTCGCTGAAGAAATTGTAGCCACCATGTTTAATAATGTAAACACAGCATAGAACTATGTTTGTTAATTGCATTCTCTAAAAACCAGAATGAGTATAAATGTATACGTTATAGGTAGAAATAACATAATCCGATATACTCGAAAATCAGCAGAATTAGCGGGAGCGTCTATTAAATCTGTGCGTAATGTTTTGTATCATGTAGTAAATTAATAGCAGACAAATAGTGAATATTAACGGACACCTTTTTGAAAAATAGACGTTGTTTATTAGTTCCTGGTGTCGGTGGAGAGAATGGCAAAACTAAAGTGAAAGGGGGAAAGATTTTGCTACAACCTATATGGAGTATATTTTGAGGAGAGTCGAAGATGGTGGGCAAAAGTAATATTTAGTGTTAGCTGGAGAAAAATAATAACAAATTTACTAAAACACGCTCGAGTAAATAAGCGTAATATAGCGGTGAGTTTAGTAGCCTCTGATGCATGTGGGTAGTTTCCTATTCTTCAGAAAAGTAAAGGGGAAAAATCGTCTTAACTTTATTAGATAATTTGAAAATTATAGAAATTTAAAAATAAGACTAGAAATGTACATACTGGGTTCAGAGCTTAGAGCAGGAGTGCACATGGGTCCTCATTTATTCCCAGGAAACACCGGGTGAGCCTCAAAAATGTCAAAATTATAAATTTAAGGAAAATGATTTAAATTAATATCACTTTACTTACACCACCTCCCACCCAATCGATGCGAAGCCCCACCCTAAAAATTTAACATTATAAAAAAGGTAACATTGTGTGATAGGCTGGGCACAATCAGACTTTTTTTGCAATTATGGAAGACCCAAGCAATTTTTAATCTTGTATGTTTCTTCATCTCTCGAAAACACTGACCTAGTCTAATAGTATTAAATCAGCAGTGGCATACATGCATAAGATAACCGTGCAGAGTTTGTCATGCCCACAAATTATCTGGCATCTTCTTCATCGACAAAAACAGCTCTTTGTCTCTATCTTGACATGTAAGCAGTTGGCTCATTGGGTAGTGATGTCTAGTTGTAAAGGTGGCTGTAGTGGTGATGTAGCAGTCAAAGTTTATGTGTCTTCTGCTCTCCTTTAAGCTGCAATAATGCAACAAAATGAAAGAAAAACACTTACAGCATCTTTGCTCAATAGCGACATGCTCTTTGATATTAGATTATCTTAGGCATTACGTTGACTTCCTCTCACTTGCTGCCGAGAGAGACAAACACAGAGCTTCCAAAAAAGACGTCTGAACACAATCAATTCCCAAGTCAAAGAGGACAACGTTTTTCTCTAATTTACCACATCTCATTTCAGACTTCCTGTCCGTGACGTCATAACCTGACACATAGTACTAACCTCTAACTTGCCTTTTATTTTCTTGCTTAAACTAACTTTATGTGGAATTTTCCATTTTAAACCCTATTTTTACACACCTCTAGACCAATATCGCTACGCACGTATACTCTCACTTTCCCATCCTAGTCTTTTTCACATATTTTCTCTCTTTATTGCATTGACTACTGCAGGCTTCTTCCAGCCACTCACTGTTTTATTTTCTGTTTTATATCTAACTCATTTACAGACGTCTATCTTGTATTTACTAAAGGCCTGAATAACCTTTAATCTTTTATGTTTCTATGTCCTACCTTAGTCTCTACTTCATGTTTGCATTGTTTTCTTTGTTCTTTCTTCTGCTGTTCGTTATTGTTGTTGTTAACCGAGTCAGATTTCTGCATAGAGCTCACGAAGATTGTGCGTCAGAATTGTTTTGTCTGCATGAAGTCCTCCTCGTTAGTCGCAGCTATTCGTTAATTTGCAGAATTACAGGTTTTTACCTCCAACATCGAGAGTAGAAATGCTCAGTGGTTGCATGCGAAGTCAGGGAAGGTTGTGCACAGAACACACAATGGAATGGAACCGAAGCAACATTGCCACTTTCACTCAATTGATTTGCAGTTCAATGCCAGACATGCCTTTTCTGGCTTACCCAACGCCTTTCTTAGCATAACTTTTGTAATGTACATTATATACTCAACGCCTATATCATCACTTTCACTAAGGATTTCGAATGAAAGTCTTTATTTAATCAATGGGCGTAGTTTGCTCTCGTTTCGTCAGCCATGACTGGGTAGACATCTTAAATAATTCGTAATTGTATTCTTAGTATCGCCCGTACTGAGGTTTGAACCTTCTACCTCTAGGAGACTTTCACTTAGAACTTAATATATTTAGCACTTTTATCCGTTGCGCTATAGGTGCTGACTTAACAAGAGCAAGCTACCCTCATGGATTAAATAAAGCTACTATTCGAAATTTCATACAGATTCTCGAGTTTGACATAAAGATGCTCGAGTATGACAAGATGAACCCAGAGAAGGTCGGAGGTTACATTAGCTGAAACGTTGTGGGAATACCATTCAAGATGAGAACACTAGTTCGAATAATCCAAATAATACAATGTATCAATCCTCATCTCAAAAATTCAGAACGATGACTTATTAATTATTGATAATTATAGATTAGAAATTTAAAATGTCTGTAAAGATATAATAAAAATTAAGCCATGACAAATCGATATTTTTTATGTCAAGAGTGATTAATCAAAAGTTTAGAACCAATATTTAAAAAATAACCCATTCTCTTTGGCCGTAAATTACTTCTATACTGAATAATGAGAAGAAAATTTCTATATTTCTTCCTATTAATCTGCTTTGGGCCTTCTAGAGCTCCCCAATTTGAGGATGTTTTGTAAATGACCCTTACCACCAGAACGATCTTCTCACATCCGATCCACGTTTGGGGAGGTGCTGCACAGAGCATTTTCCTGCTTTGACAAAGTACAAAATCGACTTCGAAATCTAGTGGGGGGGGTGCTTGTTCTCTTTTCTTCCATCCAACTCGTTTCTCACAAAAGAGACGTTGCTAGTCTCCCTCTCTCTCTCTCTCTCTCTCTCTCTCTCTCTCTCTCTCTCTGTATTTCCATGAAAGTTGCTCGACTGAGCTACAATCTCTGGTCTCTCTTTTTAAGACATTCACAGCAAGAATTCGTCTTCCTACCACAACAGTCAAAAGACTTTCTTTTCTCCCTCCATGTCAGACAGGATTTTACTTGGACAGAACTTCTTTGCAAGAGTTTCCAATCTGTGGGACTGCTTCCCTGCTAATTAAAACTTGGTCATCTTCAAATTCAATTCCAACAAATTCTTGTGATAAACTTTTTCATAAGCAATCAAACGTAGTTCATACTATTGATCAATGGTAGTACTCTAATAGTGTTCTTCATCATTAGGCTGGCAACCTCATTAGCCCTTATCCTCAAGTGGCTCTTGGATTTGATAAGCAATGACACTAATTACAACAGGGTCGTCTTCAAATCCAATGTTAACAAATTCTTGTAATTAACAACCCCATAAATAATCAAACAGTTCATACCATTGATCAATGTTAGCATGTAGTTAAGGTACTACTAGTGTCCCGGATTTATTAAACATTGGTTAAAAAGTAATGTGTAAAACAGAAACAGATTTTGATAAATACGATCAGCCAATCAGAAATGATAGAAAATAAGAACCTGTCAAAACAAACTCAGCTTTGAATTCCAAATGCGACCCAGATCTGCATTCCAATATTTCAACTATATTTATATAACCCACTTTAATAACAAAGACAGCTATCATCATGATCAATTACTGGTTATGACATTAGTATTATCATTATTATTACTAGCATATATATGCTCCCTCCAGTCACATATTTTTGCTAGTTGGAAGCAGAACAGATACTACGCTACCTCCACACCTCTTAAAAAGGGAGAGGTAATGCCTGGGGAGATGGTATCATGACAACAGAACAGATACTACACTACCTCCACACATCTCAAAATAGGAGGTAATGCCTGGGAGGATGGCATCATGACAACAGAACAGATACTACATTACCTCCACATCTATCAAAAAAGGAGGACGTAATGCTTGGGAGGGTGATATCATGAAAACAGAACAGATACTGCACTACCTCCACACCTCTCAAAAAAGAAAGAGATAATGCCTGGGAGGATGGTATCATGACAACAGAGCAGATACTACACTACACTATGCCCCTGAATTGAGCATTTTAAGATAGTACATTAGTCTGAAGTAATCGCCGAAAATGCAATGCAAAAACTTTTTTTTTTAATTGAGATTCGTTTTATTTATTTAAAGTACATTCAGCTGACAATTATTTTTACGATAATAAGAAAGAGAATATTTATTTAAAAACAATTTAAATTGTAACAATAAATAAATTAAATTAGCTCAAAACTTTAGTTTTATTTATTTAAAAGAAAATATTTAGCTGACAATTAATTTTAAGGTAAGAAAGAAGGGAATTATTGTTTGAAAAAGATATAAATTGTTATAATGTACAAGAAATAAATGTTATTTATTAAAAGAATATTTAACTGACGATGACAATTATTTTTTATGGGTGAAGAAAGAGACAATTTTTGCTTAATATTATTAAACCTTACATAAATGTATTATTTCAAACAAAATATTATTTAAAGTAGGAGGTGACAGTGGCTAAGTGGTTAACGATACGAACTGACAACCTGGGTGTGCCAAGTTCAAACCTAGTTCGTTCCAGGATGTTGGCAACCTTCATGTGGTCCCACCTGTAAGTTCTGATGTCTTTCTAGAAAGGATTCTAATTGGGAAACCAATGCCAACAATAGAATCATCTGATTCATAAGAAATGAATGAATGAATCATTAAAAATAAACTATACAATTTCCACTAGTTATTATTATTACTTTTACGATATAACCAAATTGAAGTTAAGCGACATTGAGCCTGGTCAGTACTAAAATGGGTGTTGTATGTAGGAGAGCTATCTGCTTATCACAGCATGGTTTCCAGTCGTCTTTGACTACTTTTTGCCAGTGGAATCAAGCAGTCCCGATTCAGGAGAGATGCGATTGTTGAATGTACAACCCTTGTTTCACTGTAGACTCCCCGTGCAGGAACTTTACAGGGGGTATCCATTGTCTCTTGAGACTGAACGGAGGCCAGTATAATTATTACCTTTTCTACCATCTCATGGGTAATGTTTTACATAGTTTTACTGCCCGATAAAAGAAATGAAATTAGATAAAAACGAGTTATTTGTATCCATATGTATTGAGTATAAATTCGTTTGAAAAATGGGTATATTGCAGTTCACGGACGATGCTTTTTTTTTTAGATACGATTTCTGAGTTAAATTCAATTTTTATGGTATTTTGTTTATTAAATTGTCAGGTGAAAGTACAGAATAGTTAACAAAGCCCCCCCTCCCTCCCCATGTTAAGAATGGGTTTCTAAATAACAACGTTCAGCACGGTCCATAAACTGCAGAAGTACTGAAAACTGATATAACAATATCTATTTATTGGAACATCATTTGAAAAACATTTTCATGCTAAGCAATGAAATAGTCATAGATGAATCGCATGAACCATGGATCAGACATTTGGATCTTTATACAGTACTAGAGTACCTTCGCCAGTGTTCACACTAATATTCATATAAAATCATAGAATTACATATATAATTAAGAGAGAGAGAGACAGTACAGGAGATTACTTATGGGAGGATTTATAACTAACAGCTAGGCCACTCTGGGCTACACTGTGCACCGACCCCTGCTGCTGCAGCATCAACCCTCCTGGCTTCGCACGTCCTTCTTTATTGGTGGTTAGGAACAAAAACGACAGAAACAACCTCTATCGGACATGACGTCACTTTCGATTTCTGCTGCTACTCCTACCTCTTTTCATGGAGTCCTCCTACTCTCTGGCCCCCAACTATCTAACACATGTAAAATTTTATGGACATTATTTTCACTGCAAATAAACCTAGTGCTTTTTTTTCTGTTTGATGATAATTTTTTTCTGTTGGCAATAACGTTTTTGATGCATGGGATACTTCTTTTAGCAACTTGGCCTTTTGGCTACGATCAAAGTGTAGTATCTGTTCCGATGGATACTACACTCCATAGACTGGTATTGTCTTGGCCTTCGAGGCTTGATTTACGCCGGTCTATGGGTCTGTCCTGTGCAGTTCTAGGAGGTCCACCCTCCCAGGCTTTGCTTCCCCTCTTTGGGGAGGAGTAAGTTAATTGCTTACTGCCTGAGGCGCCCCTAACGGGGAATGCTGACGGTGCTGCCCAGGCAATTTTTAATGGCCAGAGTGCTCACTTTCTCGGGCGCTGGCTTTTCAAACCCCACTTTCCCGACCCGACCTTGGGTCACATCTTACTTGTGGGAGTAAGATAAAACTGGCCTTGTGCCTAACCTCCTGGAGAGGAGGTAAATAAATACTTCTTTTAGCTCTTCGTTATTTTTCCTTGTGTAGTAAAACGGCCGCTAATTATAAGTTTCTAGCCGCAACCTATATTTTCTTATGATGATCATAACGTGCACCAGATAATTCATATATTAAAGCTTTTATAATTTCTTCGAATGACATTCAGGAAACCAATTCCATTACGCATCTTTCTCAAGTAATTTTGCATGCAGTTTAGGAAAATATACTGCTGTAATAATTTGAAGTGCCCCTAAAGCTTGCAATGTTTACACAACACTTGTTGGTGGACATATATTTTTTATTGCTGTATATCTGGCTGGGTCTGTCTTTCGTCCCCTTTCATCAATTATGTGTCGCAAGTATATAATTGTTAAAAACAATCTGAATTTACCAATGCTTAGCTTGAAGCCGTATTCTTTAATTTAAAAAAAAAATACCATTTTCCGATGGGCAGCATGTTTTTCTCGATTTACGCTTTTTATCAAAATATTATCAAGATATGCTACTACAAAATCTAAGTCATTAAACATGGCGTCAATTATTTGCTCAAATAGTCTGTTAAACGTCTGTGTCTTTATTGCTAATGATTTTGTACATTTCTTTTCCAAAGGTATTTGTCAGTATGCATCCAAGCAATCGAGTTTTGAGAATATTTTATTTCGATTTAAGTTTGAAAATATTTTATTTAAATATTTTATTTCGATTTAAGTTTAAAAATATTTTATTTAAATATTTTATTTCGATTTAAGTTTAAAAATATTTTATTTAAATATTTTATTTCAATTTAAGTTTGAAAATATTTTATTTAAATATTTTATTCAGAAATAATAGATAGTTGTAACTTTTTAAACAATTCTTTAGTCTGATAGCATAATAAGCAAAAAACCCGAATTTTGTTATTCTTTTTAAACATTACAGAAATCTATTTTAATTAAAACTCCAATTTTTTTCAATTATTTCTCGTGTAGCGAAATCCCATCGGATAATGACGCTACAAAGGGGGGGGGGGGCTGACCTTAGAAAATAAAGTAACTACCAAACCAAACAACAGTAACTGATGACAGAGAGAGAGACAAAAACCTTTGCTCTGGATTTGTAGAAATTGGATTTTCAACAGATTGCCGGTGTTGCGACCTTGGGTTGGTAATACCAATAGTACGGTCTGATAACAATTTTTGAAGATCAAAGTTGTTGTTAAAGCAGCCAATGTGATGTAGGTAGGAAAGAAAAAAAATCACGGAAAGAACTACAACTCGTCGACGGTCAGAAAAAAAAGGAATGACAGTAATAAAATGAGCCTATTTTATTTTAGCAGAAAAGGTGTCATGTGACCATTTATGCAAACAAAAAGTAATCCAAACAAGGCAGGCACTTTTCCATCACGCTGCTAGAAGCCGCTGGAAGGTGAATACCTAACTTTTCCTGACGCTCGAGCTGCAAAATTTGCTTTCTTGGTCTAAAGCTGAGCATTATTTTTTTAATTCGAATGTTGCTTTTTGCATCTGAGCATATTCTAAACGCTTCAGAAAAAAAATGTTGGTAAAATTTGATTTACGTCCCCTTTTTAAGTTTTATACACTGGTTGATTTTGCCTTTATTTTATTACAAATAAATACAGCTCATACGGAATGGCTTTCGAGATCAATCCATGATAAATACTTTAATTTAAAATTTGTTGTTCAACACTGATACATTAGTTTTCAATACAATTTGAATTTTTAATTATTTACCAGTAATTATTTTTAAGTAATTTGCATTTGTTTGCTGATATTTATTTACATTAATTTACTTATTATCGTCAAGTGAGATTCTGTGTCGAATTGAAATTTGAAATTAGTATCTTTTAATTGCACATGTATGAATTATCTTTGTATCCGAGTAAATGTGATTTTTACTTTTGTAGAGTTACCCATATTTAACGTTCGAATCCTTTTTTTCTCTGTTCTTTTGTACAATGTGAGAACTTATGGACCATATTGCCACAATTATGACACTCTTTATTTTTAAATGAACAATTTTATATATTAGTGTATTTTTCTGCATTCCTAATTTGGATTCATTTTGAAAGAAAAGCTTTTTTTACCGTGTTCCTCTTTTCCGACTGAGTGTATGTGTAAAATATCTCTTCCCTCAATTTTTGGAGGATTATGGCATAAATTTATTATTCGTTGACATTCTTCAGCAATATTTTGTAAAGTCAGTTACAAGTATTTCCTTAATTTGATAGTAGACGGGATTTTATTTTAGCATTTTTGGAGGCTGTTAGTCATTGTACAAATATGAGACAGTTGAACATATGCGAAGTGAGTTTGCTGAATTTGGATTTTTCACACTCCTTATTTACTATGCTTGAAAATGTAGTATAATCTTCTGTATTATTTTGGTCAAATTAAGGCATTTCCAACACGTGAACTACTTTAGCCAAAAATATTTATTAACAGAAAAATAGTTACCAGAAACAAAATATCTCCTGATTTTTGTAGTATATAATTAGAATACAATTTATGTTAAATGGCTTCAGATTTCCCAAGATAACGTCGAATTTTTTCTTGTCTGACTATGTAGAATAACTTATTTTAACATTTCCTTGTATCTTGGAAAATATGCTGGAAATGTAACCCCTTCTTCTGGCCTCTGCATAAATTCTCCAATTTAGTTGATTACAGAATTCTGAGAAAAAGTGTTACAGTTACCTTGGTCACTTTCTCTTGATAATTTTTCTCAGATTTGAAAAAAAAGTAAATTGGAGAATGTATGCAGAGGCCAGAAGTAAAGATTACATTTGCAGCATATTTTCAAAGATACGAGGAAATCTTTAAATATGATTATTCTACATGGCCAAACATGAAAAGATTTGACTGTATCTTGGGAAATTTGGAGCCATTTAACATAAAATGTCTTGTTATTCGACATCTTCTCAGTGCTGTTTTTGGAGTATTTTCATATTTAACCATTTTTTAAAATTCCAACATAAATCTTTTAAATTGCTTCATGTTTTTGTTTTATTGTTTTGTTTTTGACGTCCTTTGCATCTTTATTCATAATTTTAATACTGCATCGCTCGATACAAATTTCTATATGTTGTGTCATAGTCAAACAGTTAAAATGTAAAAAAAAAAGTGTTATCTCCCCTTTTTTCCTAAATAATGCTATCCTTTTGTTCATCTAGACGATGAATTAGCTCCCTTGAGTTCCCAAATATTCCAATTTAATTGGTCAAGGCAATTTTCTTTGACCAATCAACATACACTTAATTTTTGATGAGTTGAATGCAAACATCCTTTGTCCTTCCTCCTTTGTAAGCTGTGTTTGACAGGAAAATACCCTGAGAAATATCGCTCCTTCTCTTTAAATATGATCGCCAACTAGTCAGCATCCAAGGACCTTCACTTTATTTGTATCTGATGCATTCAAGAGAGCCGTCAAATCGGGCATTAAGTGGGCATATTTTATAGTCAATCTTGTTTCTAGTTGCAAAATACAATAAGTTTTGCAAGACATTTCTTGTATTTATTTAATACATATATTATCCTTTTATTTCAGTTGTGTGTGCTTTTTTCTATATGCTTTATTTCAGCGTCTTTCCAACTTTGGTAAGCGACATTTAACTGTTCTTTGCTAGAATCACTTTAAATTATTTTTGCAAACCAGTGTTATTCTATATAGAATACAACAAATCAGTAACTCTGCACCAAAAGTGTTAGTTTAATTCAGGGGAACTGGAATTAATACTTCAATGAATTACAAGAGTTCGAAGAGTAAATTTTGTCTTTGAAGATTAGGCCTATAATTTTAGCAACATAATCTATAGAAAATATGTTAAATGGAGAAAGTACAACGCCTGAATGACTGGTTTATGTTTGAAAAAAAAAACACACACACTAAAAAAAAAAGAGAAAGTTATTACTAGTTTCTTTCTTTCCAATTTCAAACAAATGCAATCAATCTGACACGTTTACACCATCACTTCACAAAATAACAATTTAATAATGTATGTATTTTTATATATTTTTTTTCCATTCAGTTCTGATCACAATGAAGCAGCCATTAGCTGAATAAATTGTTTACACTCGAGCTCTTTTTCCATATTTCACGATTAGCCATTGCCCGAGTGATTACAACTTGTTTTAACACATGTACATTGATCTTTTTTCTTTCATTAAAATATCTACCTGTCACTCAAGGCATGAATATATTTGTGATTTCATTAGCACTTCAGAGTAAACGTTCCGGATTAATAAAACTGTCTGGATATATTGGTTGTATATACTATGATGCATATATATTGTATTATACAAATACTTGTAATACTAGTAGCTTTACTTTGACTCTACGTGTGAAGTGCATCGTTTGCAACCATATTATATTTAATTACTTCTGCCAAGGAGGTATGGTTTTCGGTCTAGTTTATTTGTTTGTGTACAGCCAAGCGTCCACATCACTTGACCAATTGTCACTAAACTTGGTCAAAATATCGGCCATGGTCTACTTTAGAACTGATTTAATATTTTGGAATATCTAGGTTAAAAATCAACGTCATGATCACAGAAAAAAGTCAAAATCACACGCTTGACAATAATTTTAGTTCCACTCATCAGAGAGATTTGCTACTTGGCCTATAGTGTAGCCAATGAAGTCTCACATTTTATATGATCTTGACCATGACCTTGAAAAGTAAAAGTTTAGTTAACGGCGAATTTTTTACAAAATTTCAATTTCCGATTTTTCCAAATTTGATGCATGTACCTGATGCTCTTTGGTAACAGTAACCATCATGCAAAATTTCAGCCTTAATAGATAACTAGTTTTTGAGTTATCAACATTTCCGTTGCATAATTTTGTGAATTCTTCATACAGTATGGAGACTGATAAGAATATTGGCCCATCCTGACGTTGTCAAGCGTAGGTATGCAGTCTCACGACGGTTTTATGTCTTATTTTTCTTTTTTGTTTAGTTATTTTACCCATTAGCATAAACAAAAGAGCAAACTAGTACTTGTATCGGCTATCACATTAGTCGGGTTGAGCCGGCTTTTACGCAAGCAAGTACAGCATCTCTTAGCATCGCAGCCCACTTTCACCGATCCTGAGCTCGGTCACACGATATGGCTAGGCAATCCAAGACAAACTACTTGTGGGTCTGATAATGCTGCCAGGTTTTCTTTGATTGTTGCCGTTCAGGTTTTTAAGTGACGACCAGCATATTTGCACCAACATAAATAAAATACTGCCAAAAGTAAATTATGATATTAAAACATAACACACCATCATCATCATCATATTCGGTTTAACGTCCGTTTTACATGTTGGCATGTGTTGGACCGCTTTTAGAAATTGACTCCCAAAATTATCTCTCATCAGGTTTCTTTGAAAGTTTGTTCTTTAATTGAGACAAGATATTTATAAATCGGATGCCCTTCATGACACCAACCATGTGATTTGATGGGGACCAGTGTTTTATCAAGTCACCATCTTTGGTTATTGCCCACCAAGAGCACTTCACCTTCCCTTCATCATATTTCTCTGAGTTGATGCAGCAAGGAGATATGATTACATCGCTTGCAAAAACGTAAACAAAAATTGACAACAGAGTCGGGGAGATGAGTGATTTGTACAATTTCGGTTTTCTCTAGACGTACTGGCTCATTAGCCTATCAGTCTGAGACGACACCTTTGTTAGAGGGTCCCTCTTCTGAGAAACGAGTTGGAATCTTGAACGAGTCTCATTTTTCACTTTGTGGTATTCTTTGTTTATCTCAAACCCCACAGACTTTATAAATCATTTGTTTAGTGTAAAAAGAAGCATAATACATAAGATACTGTTGGAAATAAATTCAAATATCAAAATTATATATATATTTTATTATCATATATACAGGGTGTCTCAAAAAAATGTACTCACTCATAGAATGACGAGAAAACTTTTATTTATGAACATAGAGTGAAATGAAATAGCATCGAATACATGAGACAGATGTAATTGAAGAATCATGTTCACAAATGTTCAAACTGATGACCATTATTGTTCAAACAAAGCTGATAACGCGCACCAAGGTAAATAAAGGTTTTCTCGTCATTCTAAGAGTGAGTACATTTTTTTGAGACACCCTGTATAGATAGATAGATAGATAGATAGATAGATAGAGAGAGAGAGATAGATAGAGATAGAGATAGAGAGAGAGAGAGAGAGAGAGAGAGATATGATAATAAAACAAATGTAAAACCGTTTTTGAAAAAAATAAAAAACAATTTTTTAAAAACAGTTTTTAAAGAAGGTTTTGAGAACATTTTTTCTTCGAGATATTTCTTTTGGAAATTTGTTTTGTTTCTTTTTCAGAAATTTCCTGGGGGAGGGAGGTTACCAGATGAGCCATATAATTTAAACCCCAATTTATTCGTCCAATTTATCTTTTTGCATGCAGTTTTTGCATTAAATCTCCTTCAAAATTAACAGGGGTATTTTTACCTTATTTTGGATGTTTTTCACTTATAGATACAAATACAAATAAAAGTTTTTTTAATTAATATATTTATAATTTTTTATTTTATTTATTTTTATATTAAGTATTATATTTATTTTTAATTTTTACTTCATTTTTAAAATTTTTTACTGTATTTTTTTTAAAAATTATATTTAATTATTTTCAATTGTTTTATTTTATTTATTTTTATCATATTATAATATCTTTTATTTTATTAAAATTTTTCGATTTAATAATAATAATATTTTTATCTTTAATTCTTAACCCAACTAGATTTTTGTCGATTTTTTTCCTTTTTTTCTTTTGTTAAATCCGGTAATGAAGAATTATACCGTCAAATTATTTTTAAACAGAAAAATAAGCCTGAATTATTTTGTTTACTTATTATTGCATAGTTTTTTTTTCATAATTTATCGTAGGCTATTGACACCCATCATTAATTCTCAATACTAGATTTTTTCCCCCTTTTTCATTTTTTGGCAGTGGAGTTTTTAATTTTTAAATAGTTTAGATTTTAATTTTTAATTCTTCGACGCCAGAAATGAAGCCTCGACTTACATTCACTGATCAAGAAAAAACCTGTTTTAACTTGCCCACGGCCCAAATATCGGCAGAATTAGCAGGTGGAAATGCCGAATTAGTAAAATTAAAAATAAAGCAGAAGATCAAAATATCGTCAAAAAGTCACACAACGCGTGAGCCGCCATTTTCCAGGAAGACAGACATAAACAAAAGCTGATGAGAGTCCAGCAAAGGAGACCACATTATAGGTCCCCTTTGGATTTGAAACAGACGGTACCGATGTTGTTCTGATCTTCTGTAATACATTTGTATATATATAAATAAATAAATACATAGTGTTATGAAGGAGTTTGTTTAAAGGAAAATCAATTTCTGAAAATAATTAAATGCGTATCGAGTTTATTCTGATCTCACAAACAAAAGACTGAATAGTGCAAAGACGCGGTTTCTTCCAAATACTTCCCATTATCGCTGAAAAATATTCTAAATGAACCAAAACTCACCGCATTTGAAACTGGATGACCCAAATCTAGTAGTCTTCTCACTACCCGGTTACTAACCTATGAGTAACCTCCCCCCCCCTTCCCAAACACTGATAATCGCTCTCACACTCTAAACACCTTACTTTCATATCCACCTCCATTTCATTTTATCCTTTTCCATCATTCTCTGTATAAAACTTGACTTCACCTCAATGATTTGACTAATCAAGGCGAAATATCAGAGTCAATAAACTTTTTAAAGGTTTTGTGTCAATATTTTTAATTAGTTCGTATCCTGGCATATTATCTCATACCATATACTAACCATTTCATATTGTATTAGATAGATATTACGGGTTACCTGGCCTTCGGGCTAGGATCAAAGTTTGAAGGTGGATACAAGTAGCGAGTTTTTGTGTACAAAAAGGAGTGAAGTATGTTCCCTGCCTGAGCATGGTGCGCGCAGTTCCTGGTCCGGTCGGATCCCAGCCCTTTGGATAAGTTTAACCTCTTAGCTAGTCGAGTGAATGAGTTACCCCCAACCCCGGGTATTAGATATCTGCCAAGATTCCCACTCCCCACTTTTAATTTTTTTATTATCTCCTACTTCCAACCTGCATTGGGGAAAATTGATGACAGCGAATAATCAAGAATATAATGAATATTAACTTATTTACTTAATTCACAAAAAATAACCGGCCGGTTGATTGCATCATAGTTTTATTAGACTTTTTATTACACTAGCTTCCAAAAAACTTTATCGTTTGTATAAATTATGATGCGATAATTCTACTACTAATAATAAAACGCTAAAAGTATTGGCTAGTATTACAAGAAATTTAGAATGATTAACTCTTTTGATGCCTGTTTTGTCATGGGGTTGAACAAAATTAAAATATTAGTATAATAATAATTACTAGCGGAACCCGTGTAAATTACACGAAATGATGTTTTCAATACGGGTCCTAATGTAACAAAGCACCCTCTATTTGTTAGTAAGTTACGCTTGCTTTATTATGAGCCACCCCCTTCTGGATAAGAGTTAAATAATTGTTTGAAATAGTAACTCGTGTACGATGGACACTGCGCATATCTACTAAAAAAGGTTGATATGCCATCCGTTCAAAAAAAAAACAACAACAAAATAATACTGGCCGATATCCTACTTTTTAAGCAGTCAACGTAATTAAATAGACAATGCCATTAAAAACGCCAACATAAAAACAAAAAATAGTTTTAAGTTTTAAGCAACACAAAACAGTAGTTTTTAACGAGGTAATAAAAAATGTATTATTTCTTCCCCTTCCCCTCGAACTGTAGAATAAAAATCTTAGAGGCTGGTTGGGATCGAACTATAAACCAGTCGGGCCGAAGTAAAAAATACCACCTCGCTAACCCTTGCACAAGAGGGATACACATATAAATATTCCTAAACGCAGGCTAGTTGAATGTTTTTAAAAATTTAGGAGCGGCACGCATGCGCAGAGCTTTTGCCGGAAGCGTGACACACGAACACACACGCTATCGTATTAATATATAGATTATTAGTAATAGTATAAATATTCTAATTTTGCTCAACGCCTTTACAAAACCGGCATCTGAAGAGTTCATAATTCCAAATTTATTGCAATACTATGTATATATATATATATATATATATGATTATTTTTATTTACACAGACATGTACAAAATCTGCGACACTGGCATGTCGATGTTATCGATCAACAGTTATTATAAACTGAAATCTCATCAGGCAGAGTTAGAATCCGATCTTAACCTTAGATCATATTTGAAAATTATATATATATATAACAAAATAAATTCATACAATTGGGCATATTTTAAGTAGGGTTGCACAAAGAGTAAATGTGATATTGTGATGAGTGCTGAAATGAACGTGATGTAAAATGTAAAAAAGTTACATGATGCTAGATCATGTGAATAGGGAGGTTGTTTCAGTACAACAATGTATTCCAGGCTTCTGTGAACTGCTGGAACGATTATTCTGGAATGCAGCTCAGCTTTGTCTTGACAGCCCTGTTGATGGCTTCAGTTTGAAAATTGTGATCAGGTGCATTGTCATAGTGAAGAGGTTGACATGGAAGCAAAATCATGTGCAAAATAAATGCAATGGTTTCAGAAGAATAAGATTGCTCCTATGATATGCAACAAACGTTGACTGCAGCTTTATCCACTATGAATAGACATTCAACTGGGTACGCCATAAAAATCAATTGAACCATGAACCATCAGTAACTTTGCTACAAGAAGATTCAAATGATTAGAAACATGTACTGGCAGCAGAGAGCATGCACCCAAATTGAGAATGAAAGAACACATTCCGTGGCAATCAATCGTGATGTCAGACAAGGATGTCTAAGATCACCAGCTTTGTTTAATTAGTAAGAAAAATGGATATTCAGAGAATGTAAAAAGAGAAAAAGAATGACAAAATAGTTATGACAATCAGAAGAAGAACACTCCGTAACTTAAGGTATGCGGACGATACCGTTCTTATTGTGAAACATGAGAAAGAATTAGAGAACCTACTACAATCATTGTCTGCAAATCTTCAGACCCTGTCCCATCACTGCAGTGTTACATCCATCTGCTTGTTTTACAAATACTTCTACAGAGTGTGCCCCAATGAATTTACTTCACATGTACCCTCTTTTATACAAAAACGCTGACCCATCTGACTAACAACAAAATCCTCTCCGGTTACTAGATGCCGGAAGATTATTTTTACTCTGATAGCTTCTTCTCTCAGAGCGCTTACTTTTGAAATTCCCTTCCCCGGCGATACCAACATGCACAAATTTAATTGTAATGTGAACAAACATTTTTCTGCACAACTTTCTAAATCTGGCCCCTATCATAGTAGCATATTACGCTTCAGTGGCTATGTGCCTTATTTGCGATGAACAAAAAGGGTTTTTTTAAAAGAAAAACGAAACCAATAATATACGTTTAGAATTTGGTTTGGAAATTAACACAGCAAATACCAAAGCAATGGTAATTTCTAAGGGAAAAAAACGAGAACACCTATGAGAGATACAACTTTCAGTGAACGTTTAAGTCAGACAGCAAGTCAGACAATCCACTTCTCTTGCAAAGAAATTAAAAGCAGAATTGCCAGATCCAAAAATGAGTTCCTGAAATTCAAACCTTCCCATCTGTAACTCCTATATTAATATTGCATCACAACTAAGAATGTTATAGTGTTACATTTGGACTATACTAAAATATGGAGCCAAAAACATGGACGATGGGCAACAAAGACAGGAATATTATTCAATCCTTCGAATTATGAATTACTACAGACAAAGGTTAAAAATTAGGTGGACTACAAAAATCACAAATTAGGAGGTGTGTAATCGTATGTGTCTGGAAAGAACGATACTGATTGACCAGATGATAAAACAATACATCCGCTATCTGGGTCATGTTATCTGTAATGATAACATCTAGATGAACCTGCTAACAAATTGCAGATAAAAGAGCAAAGGAAAGACAGACGTGACTAGAGATTAACCAAGAAAGATGTTAACCTGACGAACCCGTTTTGAATTTGCTGCAAGAGAACAACGTTCAAAGAAATCGTATGCAAACTGATTGTCTAAGACGCGACTTGATATATTAGATGATAACACAATCTGGTAATCTTTTTCTTCCAGAGCGTGCACAACACACCAGTTCTGTTTCTTTTCAGATATAGCTCATGTGTATATATATATATATATATATATATATATATATGTATGTATGTACGATCCGCTGTATTTGGCATAAATATAACTTAATTTCTCCCGTATCACGTGATAATTTCCGGTGGCCTTGAGGATAGAGCAAAAGCGTGCAGAGTCTTGCTTCACTCTCTGAACCAGGTTAGCACCTTGCGACCATCTGAAATTACTGCTTCCCTACACTGATGAGAGCATAAACTTGAAACGACGTTGTGCGTAGGTATAAATAGTTTAATATCTATTTATGAATATCTTATATATATATATATATATATATATATATAATGTATAGATATATATGAATATTAAAAATATTTACTTATTCAAAATAATTATCAAATTCTGTTCAAGTCCAGCATTTTGAGAGAAATATGATAAAAGATACAAATTTAGCAACGTTGCGAGTTCTCTCCCTTGGGTAGATAGCACACTGTCTCATTCTTACTACATATATTTATGTATATTTAAAAAATAAAAATATAGAGCTTATTTCTTTCACATTTGAAATGGGGTTGTGACGACGGCCGAGCAGTAAGAAGCTTGTATTCGAGTTATTTGAGCCTGGTGTTCGAGTTGTTCGTTACATCATCCATACTGATGATTGTTGATGAACATGAAACATATGTCTGTGGATATTAATAATATTTATTTATTAAACTAATTTTATATATATATATATATATATACTAGAAAAATACCCGTCCTAGATCGAGTAAAATTAATCTCCCAAACAGAACAGTTTTACATCACTTTTATGTCTCCCATGAAGATTAAAATAGAATATAATGATACTAAACCTTATTTGTAGAATCCTTATTCAAATTTTTATCGAAATCTATTATATGATTATGACTCTAGAAAATGTCTAAAATAAAGGGTTTAAGCTTTAATAAAAGGTCTAAGTTTTAAAAATGGATCAAATTCAGTACAAATCTGAGACATTTAAATTTTCAAATGGTAGAGTATACCTATATTATCCCCTCTAAAACCCTTTAAGATACTCAAACCAAATCTGAAATTGAGGAATATTTATTAATTTACATCTAATACCTAGTGTTAAAAATTTATAAAAAATCAGACGAAGGCCTTCCAAAACCTTCTAAATTAAACTAAATATAGCCCATATTACGACCCCTTACACTTAGCAGCTATGTTCCAAAATTCATAATGACCGATTAATTAGTTTAGGAGTGAATCCTGTACATGCAAATATATAAACAGACTCATACCTGACTTTATATATAATTAATTCAATAAATTCAAATGTATTGAAGAAATGAACTTAAAACCAATATTTTTTAAAAGTGCTCAATACAAGATAGGTTTATAAATAAATTTTATATAAACATTAAAAGTGTTCTACATAAATCCATCGCCTTTTCAGTGCTAACGTGCACACGCGTTCGGACCACAATTCCGTGCAATAGAAAATATCAATGACATGTGTATGTCTGGAGTTTAACTTCTCCAGAAAATGTTAGTTTTAAGTTAAATGGGTCACGTGATCAACTTGTGTATATATGTGAGAATATTTAGTAGTGAAATATGAGTATGCTTGTTTGCTTACGTATCTAGACGTGCGTGTATCATTCTATATACTGTTAAGCATGTCTATTTCTTGTGTCTAGTTGACCGCCCTAATATGTATGCCTTAGGGTGGTATGGTGGTGAAAGGGGTGTTTTGAATCCGACTCGTTTTTGATTAAGAAAATTATGACATGCCTATTTTTGTAGCGCCCCTTTCACTGTTATAACACTAAGCCAAGTCTTCGTCTGTCTAAATCATCAGTGTATGATTTTTTCCTTTTGAACTTTTTAATTTCAGTATGAATTGTGGTGATTTGGGCCCCGAGAAGAATCACCTGTCAAATTCCTGTCCATGCATTTTCCTCTTAACTACCTCACTGTCACCGACAATAAATATATATATCGTTATATGCTCATATATCAATGTGTCGTCATTCTTTTAAAACACAGCTATAATACAACGCAAGATCTATAAGACTGTAGTGCAACCTGTTGCTATGTACGGCTCTGGAGGCTGGCCGTCAACAAAGAGGATAGAAAGAAAACTATCAGTCATTGAAATAAAATAGACTTTGGACCAGACTATCATATCTGAAATGTCAATATTGGTCACCAATATAACGTTACGTCAACCTCAAAGAAAATGAAGAAAAATCGTTTGCACTCGTATAGCAAATGCTAAGACCGTCGGGAAAACATGTTGCAAGATGAAGATCCCTGGAAAAAGACCAAGTGGACACCTGAAACATATTTCTTTTTTTATTGAAAATTGCTCCAGACAAGGTATGAAGCCACTTGATGTAAGCAAGTAAAAAATACCACTTCAAGGTAAAAAATTAGCCAACGATAAGTGTTAGATGGATAGATTCCGACCCAGAAAAAAGCAATTATTCCCCCTTTGTCAGATACATCGCTCATAAAATGTGAAAACTAAATGCCAAAATAAAGAAAGCAAGATTTACTAGGCTGCCGAAAGTAAACCCAAGGTTCACTTTCTACTCTCCATCTAGAGTATGGCATGTATCTGATGGAGGGTATTCACTTGGTTGCATGTCTTTGTGCGATTTTCAGGTGGTCAATGTTCTGATGATGTGAATTCTAAGTGTTGTCACGCCATAGCTGTATACAGTTTTGGATACATGGCTGGAGAGCGACTAACAAATGTCTTGCTAAGTGATGCCAAGACATTCGCAGCCGTCTTGATAAGTTTAGAGATGTGCTTCGTTCCATGCAAATTGCTGCTGGTATTAATTCCCAGGTCACGGTCACGGTATTCTAGAGCATGGTAGTACACTTGAGCACAGCTAGCTTCAGTTGCTAGTCAGCGCTGCATTGTGTTAAGATCTGATTACAGAAAATATTTATAGACTGCAAAATCTATCTTTTTTGTATCGAGGTACAGCTTGATATCATCCTCTGTGACATTCTCTCCGATTGGGGCTCCACGTCTTTCAATGTTTACTTCCACATTCGCTCTATCCCTGTGGATTTAGCAATGTGTTCGGTTCGAACTTCTGTATATGTTCTCGAGTTCGCAATAAATATTCCCAAATTGAACAAAAATGCGCCTGAATATGGTCGGAGGTTACATCGACCGAAACTGTGAAAATAATAAACAAGATGAGAATAGTTGTCCAAATAATACAAATTATCAATCCTCATCTAAAAAAAATCCGAAATATCCCATCACATAGCTGATGTATTTGTTCAGAATTAGTGATGGGATTATTCCAATATTTTTTCCGATTCCGATTCCGATACAATTACCGATTCCGTTCTAAATTCCCGATTCCGATAGAATTACCGATTCTGATTCTTTATAAATCTCTAAATGAATATAGCTATAGAGTTGTTGTTGTTTTTTTTAATTTTCGGATTACTTTAAACACCCATGTTACATTTGCATATATTTTCGCAAATGCAAAAATACACTTGTGGCGTGTGATCTATAGATTTTAGATTTACTAGTTGTTTAAAATAAATAAATATTTATCATTAGTACCAGTAATGGAGAATTTTGTTTTAAACAAAAACAAACAAAAAAAGAATTAAAAGAATCGTTTTTGGCATCAGAATATAGGGAGAAATCTTTCCAATTCGATACCCCAAAAATTTCTCATTTTTCCCATTCCCGATTCCGATTAATTGTCCTAACACTATCCAGAATCACTCACTGATGACTGACACCCACTAAGGTTGAACCTACTTGGATCTTTACTTCAATATTCGCTCAATTTATGAGTTTGATACCAAGTCTGATTTAAATGTTAATCCATCGGTCGAATGACTCCATAAACAGATCAAGGGTAGAAAAAAAAACATTTAATATCATATGAATTAGTTGTTGTTAATTAATTTTTTCTTTTGAAAGAACCTCATCCAATGATCGGACAGAAAAACAAAAACTGAATTTTTTTTGTCTTTTTTGACTTTGTAATTTTGACTTGAATCGACTCAAATATAAAATCAAAAGTCAACTGATTTTTAAGTGTCAATTTGATTTTGAAGATTTATTCTTTAAACATTTTTAATAATTTAACCTTAATGACTTTTTTTACATGAATAAAGAAAATGAAACGGAGGAAAATATGCAGTGAAAAGACAACTTTAATTAGTTTCTAATTGGATTTTTGAAATCTTCATTTCTGACACATCCTGAAAGGATAAGCTGACATAATTACTTGCGAAAATAGCTGGCTGGCGGGTAAATGTATTTGATAGTAAAAACCGACATAAAAAAAGACAAGACAATTATTATACTAGCTGAAGAATCTGTAATAGTCACATACTTTTATGTACTTTTGCTGTAAATAGACAGGTTTACTACTGAGTAATTTGCCCACCAGATAATCAGGGGTCTTAGTGTGGGAACACATCAATAGATGGAGCTAAGACACCGGCTGAGGAAGATGTACTTCGTTGGGATCCCCAACTCACCAATGACATGATAAATCTACCAAGACGTATTTCATTTGCTTTCTCACATCGTCAACGACATGATAAATCTACAAAGGTGTATTTCGTTGGCTTCCAAAATTGGCCAACAATATGATAAATATACCAAGGCGCATGGCGCCCTTTGTAAAGATTAACTTTTAGCTTGTTTTAATTCCTTTTCAACACAGCCCAAATAAAAGGTATTTCTATGTAAACGTCTGCTGTCGTGTATTCATTCATCCATGGAGTCAGATTAACTTTCTATTACAGTTTATTATAATTATAATGCTGACCGGATACCATCCTCCCCATTATATATCCATCCAAGTTGGGTTTATCAAATTATCTCCCCTTTTCACGAGATTTTCCATGGGGACAAGGTAGGTGATGGTAATAATAGTGGTCATTGTTTTATTTCTGTTGCGATGCCGAGATCTAGAAGTATGCAAAGTGCACTTCAGAATTTATGTTAAGTTTGGAATTTAGTTATGAATGCGCTGGTAGGATTCAAATATGTTATTACATACTGTGGGTTGTGGGTTGATTTGAAAAGTCATTTGTAGCTTAGTTAAGGAGTACTTGAAAACAAACCATTTGGATAGATGTTGTTGTCGGAATAGAAAACTTTAGAGTAAAGATTGTCACCATATCGCGAAGACGACCGAAGCACCTACTTTCACTGCTGGTTTGGTTGTTTTGTTTTACGGCATATACACTCTTTTCGGCTTACTTAATGCCCAATCATGTTATTTTAGTAAACGAAGAAAATGAAGGAAAATGAAACTGTTGAAAAAACTGGAATTTTCAAAACAGTGCAGCGTTCATTCCTTTTTTCAACATTCAAGTCAGTTCACACGAAATGTCCCTGCTGATAAGATAAGTAATCCGTTGTCTTTTTAAAAATAGTTTCATTTTTCTTCATTTTCTTCATTTCGTATCATTCTTTGACAAAGAGCAAAGGACTGCTCGAAATATCAGAATAAAATATAACATTTACAAAAACAACATCGTTTTTATGCTTGATATATCACTAATCATCCTTAAAACACATACACACACACATATATATATATATATATATATATAATAAACAAAATCATTCATAGGTGATATACGTTTTCTGTCAGTTGTCATATTTTATCAGTTGACTTACCCAAGAGTATTTCAATGTAGCTTCTATAATTATTCCAGCAGAACATGTCCCCTTCCCCCATAGCAACGGCGCATGTCACGTTAAGCGAAAAGGGGAGGAGGAATTAGGGGAAAAAAAGGTTGCAATGACACAAAAGGAGGAACAAAGGAAAGGCCAAGAGCAAGAAGCAAAAAAGCAAAAATAAAAAAGCAAGAAAGAAAAGAAAAAAGAAAGAGATACAATAATGTTACTAATAGAAATCGGGGATGGTGAAGAATGTGAGAGAGAGAGAGAAAGAGAGGTGAGAGAGAGAGCAGAGTGAGTGAGAGAGAGCAGAGTGAGTGAGAGCAGAGTGAGTGAGAGCAGAGTGAGTGAGAGCAGAGTGAGTGAGAGAGAGCAGAGTGAGTGAGAGAGAGCAGAGTGAGTGAGAGCAGAGTGAGTGAGAGCAGAGTGAGTGAGAGAGAGCAGAGTGAGTGAGAGAGAGCAGAGTGAGTGAGAGAGAGCAGAGTGAGTGAGAGAGAGAGAGCAGAGTGAGTGAGAGAGAGAGAGAGCAGAGTGAGTGAGAGAGAGAGCAGAGTGGGAGAAGTTTCTTGGTTGGTTTGAACTTTCGTTGGATTTCTATACTTATTGATTTAGATTTATTTTCGTTGGTATCGTTATTAGTCGATGCTTGTTGCTACCAAGTGACTCAAACGAGGTTGAAAAGGTGAAACATGGGCAGGATTAGACGCACTCAAAGAGCACACGGCCTTATGTATAGTATACATTTTGTTTATCAAAGATTACAAGAGCACACACATACATACATACATATATATATATATATATATATATATATATATATATATATATATATATACACACAATACACATATATATATACAAACAATTGCGCTTAAAGGGACGGTTAGAATATTAAAAATATATCTCAGTTGGAGTCTGTAATAGCGGGTGAATGTCTGGAATCCAGTAGGATGCCCCATCCCCACCTAAAACAAAAAGATAAGAAAATTGAAAAAAAAGCATATATATATATATATATATATATATATATATATATATATATATAAAATAAAATATGATAACACGAAATTACATAATTATCGATGCAATAATTTATTTCAACCTTGTGGTTTTTTCTATATAATTATGTAATTTCGTGTTATTATATTTTATTTTATTCTTGCTCTGTTTACCACATTGAGCTCTCATACCCGGATTTGCTCCTGGAATTATTCCATTATAACACACACACACATATATATATATATATATATAAATTAAGCTGCTTTTTTGTTAATGCTATTGTTTGCGGAGATAATATTACTAAACAAGCAATTATTTAGTCTCTAGGCTGGAAATAAGCAGTACTAGTTTTATTTTTCATGTTGTGGTATTCTTTGCTCATTTCCAGCCCCGTGGACTAAATGATTGCGTGTTTACTAATATTATAAGCACAAATAATAGCAGCAACAAAAAACGTCAGTTCCATACATAACATACTGTATACTGGTGGAAATAAATTTCCAATATTAAATATATATATATTTTTTTTTTATATAAAGTAAAGTATGTGTATATGTTTCTATATTTTGAAAGCATTTAAACGGTTTAATATAAAGTCATTTAACCTAGCGTTAAAATTCTGAGCAAGTTCTCATGTATTAAAACATTAAACGTTTTTGGAATCTATTTAGCTTTCCTCCTACCCCCAATTTTAATATGTTGTTAATAGTTGAAAAAACAATGAATTGCTTGGTGTTTGCTCTCCTTCCTTCAAACCTTGTGTCCCCCATCCCCCCACGACCAAGAAAAAAAAACTTATGTAGCTATTTATTTTTAGGGAATTGAAACTATTAATTACCATCCCTCCTTCACTGTTATCAAACATTTTTTTTTTAATTTAAACATTGAAAGTTTGTACTTTTACAAAACACAAACACTGGATTACAGTAATTAATTTCGCTTACAATCCTATATAACTACAATTTTCTTTTTAAAAAATTCCATCTTTTTAGATCACTTTCTATCGCTTTCTCACATATATATTTACGGAATATCATACCTGACAAAAATACCGGCTATAGGAACTTACATTTAACTTTTATTAAACCATTATTTTGTTTTAAACTTTATAGTTTTACAATAAAGAAACGAACACTAAATTACGGGAATTATAGTCGCAACTATTTATAACTACTAAATTCACAATGAAGTGCTTATCGTTTTTTTATAACTTGAATATTCATGGTTATAATATTTCACCGAAATTTTACACACATTACCGTGACTATTTTGTCTATGTACTAATTTTCATCAATTGCAGAATAGTAGTTTTGGAGATATGTCGTTCGATTAGCTTTTGGATTACAATACGTAATCGTTCGATTAGTTTTTAGATTACAATACGTAATCGTTCGATTAGATTTTGGATTACAATACGTAATAGTTCAATTAGTTTTTGGATTACAATACGTAATAGTTCGATTAGTTTTTAGATTACAATACGTAATAGTTCGATTAGTTTTTAGATTACAATACGTAATAGTTCGATTAGTTTTTGGATTACAATACGTAAAAGTTCGATTAGTTTTTGGATTATAATACGTAATAGTTCGATTAGTTTTTGGATTATAATACGTAATAGTTCGATTAGTTTTTGGATTATAATACGTAATAGTTCGATTAGTTTTTAGATTACAATACGTATTAGTTCGATTAGTTTTTAGATTACAATACGTAATAGTTCGATTAGTTTTTAGATTACAATACGTAATAGTTCGATTAGTTTTTGGATTACAATACGTAATAGTTCGATTAGTTTTTGGATTAATTTCTGTTTGTGAGGCTTTCGGGTTCTTGATAATATTTTGGGAGATATTATTTTTCTTTTTTTCTTTTTTCATTAGTATTTAACAACTAAGGCTAGCATGATGTTAACACTCACTGTTTATCCAGCGGAAACATTACGTTAACACTGACGTCTATGTCCCCATTAACAAAACTATAGTGTAACATTAGGTTCAGGTGTGGGAGCAGGAATTTCTTGGGTTCTTCAATTGTCCCGGAAAGCGAATAGATGAGCTTATAAAGTAAACCATTGACCTCAGAATATTATAAAAGTAAGTGTAATAGCTGCCATCATGACAATCAAATAAAGACGCCCAAGCGTTACTATTAAAGACATACACATATTCTAGATTGTAAAAACGGTACGCCAGTGAACGTGTGCCTACGGTTTGTAAACAGTGTATGGTGTGTATGTGTTTGTACATACTGAGCTTTCAATATGACATATGTAAATATTGCCGCATAACAAGATGGTGACTCTTAAGATGGGAAACCAGATAGGATCAGAATCAACATATTTTTTACGATAATAATATGGCTGTGCAGGAAAACTGTCCAAGTTAGAAAAAAAATGTGAATAGGGAGTTTCTCATAAAATGGACAATCAGATTTATGGCCCAATTGCAATTTCTAAGCCTAACTTTATTGTCAATTCTAAAACCTTTTTTTCTCCTGTGTATGGCCATTTCTGCTTGATCCGATGGGATAGATTATAAACCTGTGTTCGCACAGAGTAAAATTATAACCCTTGGTTTTATTGGCTGGGTCATGGTCATTGCTCATATTTCTTTCTTCTCTACAATGATGCATTTGAACATCACCACAGATTTGATTAAGATCAAAGTGTAGTATCTGTTCCGATGGATACTGCACGCCTGTCCTGTGCAGTTCTAGGAGGTCCACCCTCCCAGGCTTTGCCTCCCCTCTTTGGGGAGGAGTAAGTTTATTGCTTACTGTCTGAGGCGCCTCTACCGTGGAATGCCGACGGGGCTGCCCAGGAAATTTTTAAATGGCCAGAGTGCTCACCTCTCGAGCGCTGGCTTTTCAAACCCCACTTTCTCGACCCGATCTTGGGTCACATCTTACTTGTGGGAGTTTGATAAAACTGGCCTTGTGCCTAACTCCTGGGGAGGAGTAAATAAAACCACAGATTTGATTTGGTCAAAGGAAGTCCACCACTTGAGAAGAGAATATCAAGTGGTAAATGAGTCAAAGTCACAAAAGAAATTATTAAAAAATTCGTGTACATGCCGCTATGTGATCCTTCTAGACTGAGAGAATACCGCCTGCTATAAGTTATTTTATTTAAAATGCAACGAAACAAAAACTCAAAAAAAGTTTTTTAAATCTCAAAAAATTTACGATAAAAAATCAAAAAGTAAAAATAAAAAATAAAACACTAAAAAATATTTTTTTAAATTTTAAATTCCCTATTGTAAATTATACAAACTTTTTTTCCCCTATATATGGTAATTTCTCTTGATCCTCGGGAACAGAATATAAACCTGTGTTCACAAAGAGTAAAATTATAACCCTTAGTTTAATTGGCTAGACCATGGTCATTTCTCATATTTGTTTACTTGCTCCAACGATGTATCTGATCATCACACAAAAAATAATGAAAAATAAAAAGCAAAAGTTTACAAAAAACCCTAAAATACTCACTAAGGCAAAACTGTCACTAATAAAATCAAAACAATTTTAAAAAAAATCAAAATGTCACCAGAAAAACAAAAGTTTTAAAAAATCAAAATCTTACTAAAATAGAAAAATAAAAATAAATTAATTCTTTAAAAAAATCAAAAAATAAAAAAAAATCTAAATTTAACTAAAAAATCAAATAAGTAAAAAACAAAATCAAAATCTTACTGAAAAAATAAAAAAGGAAAACAAAACAATTAATACCCTCAAAAAATCAAATAGTAAACAAAAATTAAAATATCACTGAAAAATGAAAAAGTAAAAAAACCTCAAATCTCACTAACAAAACTAAAACAAAAATGTACTTTTTTAATTTCCTCAAAAAATAAAAAAAGTAAACAAATATAAAAGTAACTAAAAAAGCAAAAAGTAAATAAAAACCAAAATCTCTAAAAAAATAAAAATAAATTTTTTTAATTTTAAATTCTCTTTAAATTCAAAAAAACATAAAAATGTCACTTTAAAATTAAAAGTCACTTAAAAAGAAGTGAAATATAATTATGTCTATTCACTGAAGGACATTAATAATTTCAATTCGTTTTGTGTGAAAAATCCCGGAATGTTATGGGATTCGTCTTCAATGTTTCCTTCAATCATTAATCAGAGATTTTAGATCTTAATTAAAAATACCCGGCTCAAGCTGATCGAACCCTAATCAGCACTCTTTTCTTTAATTTACGAAGGAAAACAGTAAAAATAAACTCAGCTGATGGAAACAACAAACTTAATCCTATGTCATCAGTAAAAAATAACATGGCGTAATGTCACAACAAAGTCAAGATGGCAAGAGAACAGTCATAGGACAGCTCAACTCTGCAATATCTAGAAACTATCAATGCTTTCTTTACCTCCGCCTCGGAAAATCTAGACTTTTAGTACCATGATACGCAGATGTGCCTTTCGAGGGAGAAGAACTATACTATACTCAGTAGTCCAGGCAAAATAAGGTTCGACTTGGAACAAATTGCAACAGAATTTTTTTCCCCATGAGGTGTCTAGAACATCATACTAAAAGTCCTAAAAGTCCTAAGAAATCAACGTTGAGGAAATATGTCTAATTTGCATAAATCCAAGATGGCCGCCAATTTTCGATAATTTGCCACATCTCCGCATTTAGATGTCATAATTGAGTGATTTGAAGTGCTAAAATGGTGTTTTTGAACACAAGGATTTACGTGGAATAGGTTACATTTTATTGGATAAAGAATTTATAGCCAAAAATCCAATATGGCCAAAAAATATTGAAAAATGTTCATATGCGTGGTATCCGAAACATAGGCAAACTGAAATGTGACTGTTTTGCTGCCTCATGTGACTAACTGTTGACTAACTTTATATTATAACTTTTTATATTTAACTATTTATTTTATAACTTTATATATTATTTTTGTTTCTATTCCAGGGTAATTAATCTGAGATTCAGCAAACATTGACAATGGAGAAGTGTCGCATCTGTAATGAATCAATCTCTGACGGAAAGGCGACAGTTGTTCTTCGAACAAAAGGCAGCGATGGCGTGAATCGTGCAAGTAGTCAACGTGGTAGTGATTTGGTAGTGAATCCAGGAGAGACACTACACGTAGAATGTCGCCGCAACTATTGCAAAGCAGAAAACATTGCACGTGACCTAGCAAGGCAGCAACAACCACCAAAACCCCGCTGTGAGCTCCGTTCTGAACTACACTTCAATTTTCAAGAACATTGCTTGTTGTGTGGACAGTCAGCTAAAACTGGTAGGAAGCAAAGAGAACTGGGTGTTTTCCCAGTTAGGACAAAAGACTTTCAGAAGAGTATCCTTCAGGTTTGTCATTCTAGAAATGACGAATGGTCTGCAACAGTATTAGGCAGAATAGCATCGGTGAATGACCTACACGCAACGGATGCAATGTATCACCAGCAGTGCAGTAGCAACTTTAGAACAGGGAAAAACATTCCTACTAAGCACTCTTTAGACACCAGTAGTACTGGAGACAAATCAAAGAGGCTCAAACTCGGAAGGCCTGAGATAGACGAGAGAACGTCAGCGTTCCTGGAAGTGGCTCAGTTCTTAGAGGAAAATGACGAGGAGCAAACCACCATACATGACCTTGTTCTCAAAATGTCAGAGTTTCTTCAGAACACAGAGCATGAACCTTACAGTGCTAAATACATGAAAACTAAAATAAAGGAGCACTTTGGCGAGAGGGTTTTAATGACTGTGCTGAGCACCAAAGAATGTGTGGTCACATTGCGAGATACAGCAAGCTCAATCCTCTATGCATTCCACAAGCAACAGAAAGCTGAAAATATTGAAGATGACAAGTTGAATATTATTGAAGCTGCTGCAAAACTCATTGCCAGTAATGTAAAGTCCATGGAAACCCCAAAGGATTTCTATCCAGACACGGGCGACATTGCTGATTCTGCTAGCTACATTCCAAACTCATTGCAATTACTGCTTAGGACTATGTTTGCTGGCAAAAATGGTGGTGTAAAACTTGCTTCGATTGGGCAGGCCATAATTCAAGCCATACGACCAAGGGCAATAATAACCCCTCTTCAGCTTGGCCTTGGTATCCAGATGCACCACCATTTTGCATCACGATTTTTGGTGGACACGCTTCACGGGCATGGGTTTTCATCTTCCTATGCTGAGGTCATGAAATATGAATGGAGTGCAGCTGTTGTACAAGGTACTGAGATCCCTGGGTATTCCGAAGAGCACCACAGAGTATATTGCCGATAATGTGGACCATAATGTGGCAACAATTGATGGCACAGGGACATTCCATGGAATGGGCATTATAGCTACTGTTACACCAGAAACAAAAACAAGCAAGGCTGTCCCCACAGTCCATGTGACGGCTAAAGAGATTGCTGCCATTGGTCGCATCAGCATTCAGTACTTCAAAATTCCTCCAGCATTGGAACCTATCATCTACAATCCACTGGTTCGCACAACAGAAGAGGATCCAACATCAGAGTTAGATATACTGTGGAAGACATCATTACTTCTCCACTCTCCAAGGCCATCATGGTCTGGCATAATGCAGTTCCTGCATCGAGGTCAACACCCAGGAAAAGCTTCTGTGACATTCCTTCCAATGATTGACCTTGATCCCAGTCATGCTTCATGTATCTACTCTACAATGAAGTTTGTGTCTACCCAAGCTCAACTATACGACATTACTCCAATCCTCACATTCGACCAATCCTTGTACTGGAAAGCTTTAACGATTATAATGTCTCAACCAAATGACAGTGATCTCAAGCGCATAGTCCTCAGGCTTGGGGGATTTCACATGCAGATGAGCTTTCTTGGGAGCATAGGTCACCTAATGGCAGGCTCGGGACTGCAAGAGTTGCTCGAAGTGGTAGATGCTGGAAACACAGTGCCCCACATGATGACAGGCAAAGCTGTTTCCAGAGCAGTGCGGGGACATATGCTGGTAGATGCTGCACTGAACACCATTTTGGTCGCTGATGCCTACAATGTGCCTGTGCCAACCAAAGACACAGTTCAGGAACCACAAGTGGCAACTGCTGATACTGAGACAGATAATGTAGAACCACAAGATATTCCTTCAGATACAGTGACGACTGACATAACTACAGCAAGTGAATTGTATGACAGAGCAATGTCCTCTTCCCTCTCAGTGGAAGAAGTTTGCTCTGCAAAAGTGTTGCAAAGAATCCAGGCTGAACTTGACAACAAAAAGGAAATGATGACTATGCCAACAGCAAAACTCTGGTTGCAGTATCTCAACATGGTGGACATCTTGCGGAAATTTATTAAAGCTGAAAGAACAGGGAACTGGAGCTTACACCTCCAATGTGTGCACGATATGCTTCCCTACCTTGCCGCTTCTGGACACCGACTGTATACAAAGTCTGCATATGTTTACCTGCAAATGATGACCGAACTACCAAATACACATCCGGATGTGTATAAGAAGTTCCAAGAGGGATACCACGTTGTGCGGCGCAGTGATAGATACTGGGCAGGGCTCTCCACAGATCTGATCATCGAACAAGTTTTGATGAGAAGTATGAAGACGCATGGGGGCCTAACTCGAGGAAAAGGGATGACAGAGACTCAGCGCTTACTGTGGGTCCTATCCATGCCAGCAAGCGCAAACATCAACGATGCAATGCAGAAGTTCAGCGGGGTCTCCTACGAAACCAGCGACCAACACAAAGATATTTCGAAGGCTAGACAGGCCAGAGATGTCAAGGACACCCTCGATCTTATCAGCTATCTGAAGGAAAGAGATCTATTCAAGGAGAATACCTCACTTCACAACATTGCTAATGGCATGGCCGCTCAGGACGGAGTCAATGTTGACCAAACAAAAGAAATTGGAGAAAAGATTCTTGTGAGCATGGCAGGGAAATCTGTGGAAAAGTTCACCTTTCGAAAAGCCGATGAAGCAATGACACTTGCATCCAGATCAACTGTCAAAGTCAGAGGGGAATCTGTAGTAGTGGATCCACAATTGGTGTTCCAGCGACTGGTAATTGTAGGTGAACGGTGCAAAGACTTGTCAACGTTATTCAAGTTCGAACTTTGTAGCCACCCTCCTGCCTTATTTGACTCGTCATCCCTTCCCTTGCAGGCCAATAAGGCAGTCCTTGCTGATGTTCTGTGGAAGTCTATAGATGAAGAACAACGTGAGCCGAGTGTAGACCAAGTCCAATATGTCCTTGATGGCGGCGCGCTACTCCATCGGATTCCCTGGCCAAGAGGTTCCACATATAATAGTGTGTGTCAGATTTATGTCAGATATGTGACACAGAAATATGGAGCTGCTGTCATTGTTTTCGATGGCTACAAAGATGAACCCACAACTAAAGATGCCACACAACAAAGAAGAACAGGAACCTGCTCTAGTTTGACCGTAAGCTTTGCTGGTGATATGATCATCCAATCCAAGAAGGAGGACTTCCTGAACAACAAGGCAAACAAACAGCGCTTCATACATTTTCTCAGCAACAAACTAGAAAGGGCTGGATGCAGCACAGAACACGCAAAGCATGATGCTGATGTCCTCATTGTTCAAACAGCCCTTGCCTCTGCCAGAACAAGAGATACGGTTCTCATTGGTGACGACACAGATTTGTTGGTCCTCCTGTTGTATCATGCTGATATGACCGAAAACGAACTGTTTCTGGTATCAGAGTCAAAGCAAGCCACCAAATCGATAAGGGTGTGGTGCATAAAGCAGTCGAAAGAGTTGCTTGGTCCTCAGATTTGCGACCATCTGCTCTTTGTCCATGCTATTCTTGGCTGCGATACCACTAGTCGCCTGTTTGGATTGGGAAAAGGTTTGGCAGTGAAGAAGGTGAAGACTGATTCCCTGTTTCGTGAGCAATCAGAGATGTTCCACAAATCAGGGCAAACACCGGAGGACATAACTGCTGCAGGAGAGAAAGCTCTGGTATCACTGTACGGTGGTACCAAAGAGGAAGGACTGGACAGCTTAAGATACAAACGGTTCTGTGACAAGATTTCCAAGAACACATCTTCCGTGGAACCACAAGCTCTACCCCCAACATCAGCAGCTGCAAGATTCCATAGCCTCCGTGTCTATTACCAGGTAATGGAGTGGAAAGGAACATGTGTCAACATGAAGCCACAAGATTGGGGATGGCACCTTGTGGACAGAAGGTGCATGCCTATACAGACAAATCAGCCCGCAGCACCACCGGAGATACTGGATGTCATCTGTTGTAGCTGCAAAAAAAACTGCAAAACAAGGAGGTGCACATGCCAAAAATATGGTCTCCATTGAACTGCCGTGTGTAGAGAATGTCGTGGTACAAGTTGCTCTAACTCACAGGTGCCAGATTTGTCAGATGATGTAGACGACGATGCTTAAGCCGGATACCGCAAAGTGGCACAACTGGAATTGACACTCTTGAAATTAATATTGATGATCTGTTGTTGAAACACAGGCTTACTGTTGTTCATGAGTATGATAACAAACTTATCTATGGCTACAATTGTGTTTTCCTACATTTCAGTAGGCCCTAGGTTAAAAAATGTACCGAAAAAAATAAAATGTTGAGCAAATACATTCTAAAAATAGACATTCTTTCCAGCATATTGGATTTTTGGCTATAAATTCTTTATCCAATAAAAATGTAACCTACTCCACGTAAATCCTTGTGTTCAAAAACCCCATTTTAGCACTTCAAATCACTCAATTATGACATCTAAATGCGGAGATATGGCAAATTATCGAAAATTGGCGGCCATCTTGGATTTATGCAAATTAGACATATTTCCTCAACGTTGATTTCTTAGGACTTTTAATATGATGTTCTAGACACCTCATGGGAATGCCTGGTGGTGAAAAAAATTCTGTTGCAATTTGTTCCAAGTTGGGCCCTAAAATGTGCTATATTGCCTGGACTACAGGGATCGTGTGGACTTAAGCCCAAGGCTTTCAAGACTAGAGATGCCTCCAAGGCTTTAATAGACTTCGTGCTCCAAATAAAAGATATTCAAACTATATAAAAAGAGAAGAGATTTTTTTATTTTAAGATTTAATGAATTATCAGAAAAAATAACAATGTAATATTACAAGAGAGCTAAGATGGCAAGAAAACAGTCATAAAACAGCTCAACCCTGCAACTATCAGTGTTTTGTTTACCTACATCTATATTTGCATCCATCTAGTTGGATTGATACATGTAACGTACGCAAGAAGAGATCAATATTCTACAAATTAGACAAAATAGTACAAAACAGTCTAAAGAATTAAAAAAGACAAATTGCACAATTCAAAAAATATATCTTCTATCGATCTGTAGAACACATTACTGCAGGACAGCTTCTCTGCTGATTACAACTTCAAATCCAAATTCTTGTCATGGACAGCCCCCAAAGTAATCAAACACAGTTCATACCATTGATCAATGTTAATACCCCCATAGTGATATTCATCTTTCGGTTGGCAAACATTCCACCTCATTAACCCTTATCCTTAAGTGGCTTTTGGCATTGATATGTAGTAACCTCAATAGTAAACAAAAAAAACAACATTCAAGGTCCTAAAAATTACCTCCCAAATGTTAAAAATCAAATAAGCTTTATTAGTTTTGGCTCAAAATCAGCCAAAAATTGTAATCTTTTCTGTCCTCGTTTAGCATGTCTTTTCCAAACCAGATGTGGGTTGCATGTTGACCATGGCGGTACAAAGTGATTTTCTCCATAAAATTATATCATTTACATTTATGTTGATGTGTCATTAAGATCAGTCTTGCCTTTTCCTCGATTATCCTCATCTAAGATTTATTTATCCAACCGAAGTTTCGTTCAACATGTCCATATCATCAAAACTGATCATGATGCATAGCTAACTCTAGTCTAGTTTAATCTCAATAGCAGGTACTCAGAAGTAACTGTTGTCACGACACACACCAAAAATCATAGCCCTGTCATTACTCTGTATCCTTAGAAAGACCGAGTTAGTTGGAGCTCAACATTTGGGTTTTAAAAATCTACTTGAGTTTTTTTTTCTTTATCTTCCTCCCACAAGGTAAGATGTGACACAAGGTCGGGAAAGTGGGATTTGAAAAGCCAGCACCCGAGAAGGTGAGCACTCTGGCCTACAAAAAATGCCTGGGCAGCCCTGTCGGCATTCCCCGGTAGGAGCGCCTCAGGCAGTAAGCAATAAACTTACTTCTCCCCAAAGAGGGGAGGCAAAGCCTGGGAGGGTAGACCTCCTAGAACTGCACAGGACAGACCCATAGACCGGCGTAAATCAAGCCCCGAAGGCCAAGACAATACCGGTCTATGGGGTGTACTTGTATATTCATAAAACATCCAATCCTTTCATCCAAAAGACAAAGATATTCCCTGCTCATTCAACAAGCACCTCTTTATCTATGTGACGTCACTACTGAATTGTTGACCGTATCTGGAAATTTTCCATTCTAACCCTATCTTACATACCTACATCTAAATATTATTATATTTATTCGAATTAAATTGTAATGTGCTCAGACCGTTTGCCGGGGAGTCTGACTTAGTGTGAGTGAGCCTTGGAGACGTCTTTGGAAGGGCTGTTACGTCTTGGGCACGGCACAACGGCAGCTCTTTGGACTAAACGATCGTTACATGCCCTTTAACATAAAGGGGTTCATACCCGGCTGGGATGCTGTGTTAATCGGCGTCAGTAATGTTCTTCAGATAATTAATTATCTGCTGGGTATTTGGTCGGCGTCAGTAATTCTCTCCAGAGAATTAATTATCTGCTAGGTATTTGGTCGGCGTCAGTAATTCTCTCAAGAGAATTAATTATCTGCTGGGTATTTGGTCGGCGTCAGTAATTCTCTCAAGAGAATTAATTATCTGCTGGGTATTTGGTCGGCGTCAGTAATTCTCTCAAGAGAATTAATTATCTGCTGGGTATTTGGTCGGCGTCAGTAATTCTCTCCAGAGAATTAATTATCTGCTGGGTATTTGGTCGGCGTCAGTAATTCTCTCCAGACAATTAATTATCTGCTGGTTTGAGCAGCTGAGCTGGAAATGAACGCTTGTTAAATGATGGAACAAACGATTTTACTTTTTATATATAAAAACATAATTAATTATATTTCGAAAAGAAACATAATTAAAAACCTCAAAGAAGTCAGAGCGCGACAAATGCGTGCGTCAATTTGAAAACACTGACTGTTTTCAATCTCTTCACAGGAGAGAGAGAAAGAAGGGGAGCGAGAGAGGGAGAGAGAAATAGCGAAAAGGAAGGGAAACACAGACAGTCTCAGTGACGCTGTCAGTGTTTCAACAAATCTTGGTGGCAGGTTATCTGACCCTTCGAACCTGGCTGCCGTCACAGCACTGTTGATATTTCAGCTGACATTTTCATCACACCGACTGGCCCCAATCAGAACATGGCTGCTGCGTGTGAGCTGACATTTTTAGTGCAGTGAATTTATTTTACATGACTCTAAGTCTGGCACAAGGGATTGCATACTGTAGTGATAGAACTAGCTCCCCAAAAAGGGTTCATGCATTGTGTTACATAAATAAAAATAGTCTTAAGTTAACAAAAGCGATGAGAGAGTTGAGTGGCCTAATTGATGTCATCACAGACTATGGAATTGGCTATGATCATTTCAAATTCTTTCGGATCTATTTTATTATTAGTATACACTAATAACGTTGGAAAATGTATAAACCCACATTTTTACCAATCTTCTCTTGATCCTTCTTCTTTTTAATAACAGCCTTCACAAACTTTATTAAAAAAAAATGCAATTGTGTTTCTGCATTTTTAAGATGAGGATTGATAATTTGTAATATTTGGATGATTCAGATTACTGTTCTCATCTTGAGTGTTATTCTCACAACATTTCGGCCGCTGTAACCTCCGACTTCTTCAGGTGTATCTCGTCGATTTCGAGAATCTTTCTGTCAAACTCGGGAATCTGTATGGAATTTCGAATGGAGCCCTTTATTTAATCCATACAAGTCTTAAATAATTTGCAGTTGTATTCTTAGTATCGCCTGCACTGAGGATTGATCCTTCAACCTCCAGAAGAGTGTCACTTAGAACTGAATTTTACTTAGTACTTCATCCGTTATGCCATTAGTCCTTGCAGGCTTGTACCTGATTGAATGAAAGAATACTACCCCATAGATTAAATAAAGGGTTCCATTCAAAATTCCATACAGTTCGACAAAAAGATTCCAGAGTTTGACAAGATAGACCTGAAAAAGGTCGGAGGTTATTTAAAATAATGAAAAAAGTGATTTAACTTTTTAAAAATAAATATTAGAGTATCAAGCTAACTTGTCCTTTTTATTTATATTTTGATTTCTTTAAAAAATCCAATATATATTAATACATTGTGTTATATAAACATGTTTTCTCAGTCTAAAAGTACCGAGGAGAGAAAAGATAAAGTATAGTATATTACACTTTAACAAATATTCGATTTTAAAATGTTAAAAAAATAAAACGAAAACGAAACAAATATTGTAAAATCGACAAATATTTAAATTAAGGGCAGAGTTAGAGGCGGGCACATGATGAGTCTGAAAAATGCTGCCGGTTAAAATTAATTTAGTATTAAGAATGAAATCCGAAGCAAAACATTTTTTAAATGAGTAAATATGCTAGTGTTATCAGTTTATTTCCTAGATGATGACATGTTTCATTAGATCAGGTTCGTTAAAAATAAGTCTGTTAGTGACTTATATGAAAATGATTTAAATAAAAATATACATATATATATAAAAAGTATTGGTTTAAAAACATAATTCTCGTGTTTTAGCAACACAAGTTAATTTAAAGAAATCACTGAAAACATTTTAAAGTTTAAAATAAAGTTTCGAATTTCTCTCACCTTTCAATATCTCAGAAATCAGAGTATCCACTTTTGTGAAAAAAATTATTTCATAAATATTTTAATTTTTTTAAATAAAATATTTTTATAACTCACTAAAAGACTTAACTCCAAATTTAATATATGAAGATAGTGTTATTTCCTAATTTAGTCACGTAAACAACGGCCTAAAAAAATAAATGTGACCTATTTGCGTTAATAAAAACATATGTAATCTCTGTTCTGATACTATACGTCATCTGTTCTGTTCTCGGTCAGGGAAGGTGAAATTCACAAAGGAAAAGTTTGTAAGAAAAGTTATGAAATAATTATGAAAAAGTCGAAGAAGACATGAATAATGGAAGAATTATCATGGTCACTATGACTAATGGTCCGTGCATTTGACATCCAATCCAATATTCCTATATTCTTTGACTAGTCGGAACGTATCCCTTGTGAAAAAGGTACAATGATAAACACAATGTCTATTGTGATCAATTAACAAATTAATACCAATGGTTATTCGCCCACTAATACTGTTGGAAAAGGCAGGAACTATAAATTATCTCCCAGCTATTTGTAAAATGGCAATTTGTGTTCCATTTATTATCTACAGTGAATTATTTACAATAGGTATTGTGCTTCAGCATTAACCCTTCAAGCACACACGTTGCTTAATGGATGTGGTACCAAAAAGAATTTCTAACCTAATACACTCCACACTGTCTGTCAAGCTCCATCTCAGTGCCTCAGAGTTGCATCCCTGTGATTGTTTTACAAGTATTTCCACAGAATGTGCTCTGATGAGCTCACTGTATTTGTACCTCACCCCAACATCAATACTCGCGAGCAACCTGGCTAGCAGCAAAATCCCACCCCATTTGCTGTAGAAGTCTCTACATGCCAGAAGAATTTTTGTTCTTATAGCTTCTTTCCTCAAACTGCTTGCCTTTTGAATTCTTTCCTTGCTCCCTGTTTCCCTGACCGTACAAACATGCAAACATTTAAATGTAATGTGAACAAACATCTTGCTGCTCATCTCCCCACAAAGGCTGCCACCAAAAAAGATCTGACTCCTATCACAGTAGCACCTTACACTTCAGGAGCAATATACCTTGTTTAGGGTGAATAAATGTTTTTTTTTAAGAAATTAGGACGACATACACACCTCCCATTCCAATGAACATAATTCGAATTTAGCATGTATAACTTCTTATTGAAAATGGTTGGGATTTAGTTTTTAAAATCTATATAATAATACGCTAAGCCAATTTTATGTTCATACGTACATTATCACCTGCTACCGTTTTTTAAAAATAGGTTTTCTCGATTTCGAAAATTAATTTATTCAAAAAATATCTAGCTGATGACTATTTTTTACAGTAAGAAGGAAAAGAGTATTTATTGTGAAACGATTTAAAAATCTAACTATAAATAAATTCAATAAAACAGTTAAAACTTTTGTTTTATTTATTCAAAAGAAAATATTTAGTTGACGATTATTTTTAGAATATTGTTTTAAAAAATATAAATTGTTACAATTTTCAATAAATAAAGAAGAGACATATTTGTTTTATTTATTTAAAAGAATATTTAACTGACAATGGCAATTATTTTTATGGGAGAAGAGGTATTTTTTGCTTAATATTATTAAAGCTTACATACATGTATTATTCCAAACGACATATCATTAGCAGTAAATTATGCAGATAGATGGTGACAGAAACCGTGGAATTTCCATGGGTACCGCTAGCTATACATTATTTTAAATCGGCAAATTGTCAAGTTATTTTCTATATTAAATCTTTTCGAAAACTTTTAATCTGTTTAGGTTTTTGTTTTTTTAATTAACAAACAGAATTTACATGAACATAAGTTTTTCCCCAAGAACTTTGCATCGGTGTAACAGGTCACAAGATTGTCTCCCTTAGAGCTACAACATACTCCTCTTCAAACCTTATATTAATAAACACTTCTCATAGACCGTCTTCATAAGTCATTAACTCTTATCCTCGAGTGGCACTTAACCTTAATAAATGGTGACTCATCATTAAAAGAAAGATTTTAAATAAAAAAATAAACATATAATAATTTATGTTCTCAAACTTCAAGAGCAGCTTCACGAAGTGTCTGCTAAAAGACCTGATAATTGCCAGCCAAAGAAAGGCCATTAAATGTTTTTCCTGGAAAGAGCATTTCCCACAGGAAAGCTCCTTCCGGGCCATCCAAGAACTCTGACGATGAATATGAATACATCTGACATTTGCAATTAATGTCAAGAATATGTTGTCTAATATATTTAAATTATTCAATCAATCAATGTATGTTAATTTTTGCCTATATATTCATTTTGATATTATCTATTACTTTTGATTATGAGACGAGAATCAAAACAAAGATGGTCAACTACCTTTATAAAAATTTATCTATGAAAACCGCACTTTTGTACTTATTACAGTCCCAAATCTGGTTGGCCCCACTCTTTGTTCTTCCTTACACCCTCTCTTTCAGAGACGTGATGTTGCTAGTCTCAGTCTTTTCTATAAATACTATTATGACACGTGTTATTCTGAATTGTTTGATTTATTTCCTGCTTCACTTGTTCCAGCTCGTTTGACTCGGTGATCTAGTGGTCTTCACCAATTTGCTGTTTAGATACCTCGTTATAATACAGCTTCCTAATCCAGTAACTTCTTTCCAAAAACTGTTGTGGAACTCTCTTCCTATTGACTTTTCAAGACTAAGGTAAATAGGAATCTTTTATCTATGCGATTATCATCTTTCGTTTTTTCTAGTTCCTTACATCAAGTGGCTTCATGCCTTGTCTGGAGCGATTTTTATAAATAACTCTGAATAAACTAGAGCCAGTTTGTTTCTTGTTTTTTTAATTATTAATAGCTTACTTACATCAATATTTCATTCTGTTCCAACTATGTTTTACACATTTTTTAATTCCAATCGAGTTTATCGACTACATATTTAATCCTATAGCTATGTTATATTAGTTATATTATAGAGGAGGTAAGAGAAACCTTCTGCTAGAAAAAAATGTACTAATACCATCACCTATGAAGAACCTAATTTTATCTAATAAGTGACACATTTTTTGTGTACACCGGTTCTTGCTTTGGTTTTTCTGTCAAACGTACTTTGATTGGCTAATGGCGATTGATTCGACCAATCATTGCAAATTAGTGTAATCAAAATTAGTGGAATCCTAAAATAGAAAATACATTTAAATTACTATAAACAATTTAAATTCATAGATTAAAACCTATTTCTTACAAATTAATGAATTGAGTAAAAATTATTTCTTAAAATTAATAAAAGGAAGTAATAAAAATGAACCTGAGGTAAAGAGGGATAAATAAAGACCTGCCTACAGATAGGTTAATTACCGAATTAATTTCTTATAGCCAATCAACGTATGCTGGCATGTAAAACGGACATTAAACAAAATGTGATGATGATGAAGCAGTTCTTGATGAAAATTAGATTTGTATACTTAAACCATTCTCTGTTTCTTCTGAACAAAATTCAACAAAGGGGCTAGAGTTTTGTAGACAGTGTGGCCCAAATGTGGCAATAACACTCCATGCATAAGCGAATGGTGGCTTTATAGAGATATATGATACTAGCAGATGTGAGAAGTTTTCTAGCTCGGTATAGGGAGCCTACCTTCTTTGCAGTAGATTTTGCATGATTTTTTTTCATTCTTCCCACTTATAGACATTTGAATTTATTTGACTCAGAATTTGTCTATTCTGTCTTTTTATTTGCTCATTTATTCTGTCTCCTTGATCTTCAGCTTGGGACAACTGAATCCACGGTTTGGCAGCACGTTTTTTTCTTCTCGTTGACTATTATCAAATCCGCTTTACTTAGATGAATTTGTCCATTTGTACTTCCATGTCCCAGAGGATTTTTCATTTTAATTTTTCACTACTGACTCCTGTTTGTGCCTGTACTATTTGTTTGCATGTTTAAAGTACAGCCGTTTGCATGGTTCCCAATGAACTTCTTTCCCGATGTAATCTGTTTTTATGTTCCTTTCCGGTTAGTTTGATGCATTCAATTATGTGATTTTGTTAATCTGTCATTTATTATTTATTTATTTGTTATGCCTCCTTCGGCATCTCCCCTTTAACTATCTTCTCAATTCAACTGTTAATAATAATAATAATAATAATATTAATAATAATAATAATAATAATAATAATAATAATAATAATAATCAAACTCTTAGTACAGTATTGATATCCATGTCAAATTCTGTTAAATATTTCATTTGATAACTCCCAAAAGTGCCCCCTCAATTTCTCCCTTCCTACCACTATCTCTGAATTCATCCAACCTTCATGCTAAAGTTATAAATATCATTTTCGTTACTCTGTCATGCTAAAGTTTAAAATAATATTTTCATTTATTTGTGATGCTAAAGTTTTAAATAAAATATCTGTGAATCCGTCATACTTAAATTCAAAATAGTATTTCCATTGGTCTGTCATGCTAAAGTTATAAATATCATTTTCGTCAATCTCTCATGCTAAAGTTTAAAATAACATTTCTGTGAAACTGTCATGCTAAAGTTTTGAATAGCATTTTCGTCAATCTGTCATGCTAAAGTTTTGAATAGCATTTTCGTCAATCTGTCATGCTAAAGTTTTGAATAGCATTTTCGTCAATCTGTCATGCTAAAGTTTTGAATAGCATTTTCGTCAATCTGTTATGCTAAAGTTTTGAATAGCATTTTCGTCAATCTGTCATGCTAAAGTTTTGAATAGCATTTTCGTCAGTCATGCTAAAGTTTCAAACTAACATTTCTGTGAATCTGTTTAAAATAGCATTTTCATTATTCTGTCATGCTAAATTTTAAAATGGCATTTAGAATATCTGTTTTTGTTATTTGATGAAATCTTCAGAAATAAAAAAATATTTTGTCAAGCATTTAAATCATTTGGAAAACAAACAAGAAAGAAAAGTAGAAAAAGTAATTTTTTTTACTCCAATAAAACTAATCAATTATTTGTTAAGCAAAACCGGTAGAATTTTCATGACAAGATGTTAGCAGCAAATTGCTTGTGTAAAATTGATTTGAAATGACAGCTTTTCAAGAAATAACATGAAATCATAATAAATACACATTTTATGCACAGGCAAACATGTCCATCAAATTGATTTCCCGCTCTTCAAAAACCATTTGCTGCATAGGTTATTAATTATTTATCTTTTACTATACATTTGTATTGTTTTTTATGGTTTACAAATATCAAAATTATGACCTGGGTTTTTGTTTTGGAGAGGAGGTATAGCCTATTACCCTGAGTGATCTATTTAGGAATTGAAACAAGATGGGTGGAATGCAGTTGCAAGTTTAAACCACAGCTAACTATTTATTTTTTAAATTTGAAGAGTTTTTTTTTATTCCAAAGAAAAAACAACTCAAAGAAATAAAGCAACAATAAAAAATTATAAATTTTTATCTAAAAACTTCTGAAATATAATTTGTAACAGTTTTAGAAACCAGAAAAATGCAAAGACTTTTAAAAAAAAATAAACATGTTATTTATTTAAAATTCAAATATTTGAATTTTAAATAAATAATGTTTATTTAAAAACAAAAGTCTTTGCATTTTACTGGTTTCTAAAACCGTTTTAAATTCCAAATTTAAATGCATTCTATACAGTGGAAACATTTTACTAATACTTATAACGTGAGACCAGAGAACACCACTCGAGGACATTACACAACAAGCTTCATTAACAACTGAAGCACAAGATCAAGTGACATCATGTCCTTAAAAAAAAGGAAGAAAAAAAAATATTGTCTATTATCCTGATGAGGAGTCCTGTGTGAATCGAAAATTTGAATTTTATGTTTATTTAAAAAAATATATTTGCATTTTACTTGTTTCTAAAACCGTTTCAAATTACAAATTTAAATGCATTCTATACAGTGGAAATATAATTTTTTTCTCATTGAGAGAAAATTTATATTTCGAATATTTTCAGATAGAAAATATATAATTTGGATTATTCAAACTACTCTTCTCATCTTGGTTGTTATTTTCACAGCATTTAATCAAATTCGTTTATTTATAATATAAATTCGTTTTGTCTGCCCTATATATATATACATATATATATATATATATATATATATATAGTTAGGTAGAGTCAAATGTTCTAACTTTAGCTATAATCCAAAGAGAGAAAAAGGACTCTCCTCAATGCTATAAAGATGAAAGGTGAATCAATTCAAGTCTGTCGGATACTATTGAATACTGCAGGTGTACAATTAGCCCAATGGACAGGCATTTAGGTCAGCCAGAGGTCATATATAAGAATATAAGCTTCATGACATAATCATTATTATGTATATATGTTCCACAAATTCAACACCAACAGAATATTTTTAGTGAACATATGTTTCTGGAACCTTTATTAAAATTTCGTTTAAAATTCTCTTCGTCAGCAATAGAAGGTGAACTAATCATAATTTCGTTGAAGATCCAGTTCGACAGAGGAGTTGCAATAAAACCACAAATTCATTAAAACAGAGTTTTCGATGATATTAGAAACACTATTACATGAATTTATATTTTTTTACATTCTTTTATGGCTAGATAATAAAACTTGATTTAAAGACAAAAATCACTTTTCTTTGTTTTAATATAATGCACAAAGAAATGTGGAATATCGCTGCAAGCAATTATTCAGCACAGTCTGCCAAACAGATCTGATCGAACATATGTTATATTATATATATATATACTTCCGGTGATCCAGGCAAAACGGAAGTCACCTAAATTTACGGAGATGAAAGTATAATGTAACAAAGGAAAATAAAATAAGGAATAAGATGACTATAAATCCTAAGAAAAAAAGGAAATAACTGGGCGAAACAACAAAGGGCGGTCAGTGAAAATATATGTTTTAGTTCAGGAATATTTAGATAAATAATTATAGCTTATGATAAATGATTAGAAAATACAAATAGATTAAAGGACATATATGTTACCACCTGGATATAACGAGACAATAGTTACATGTGAAATATATATATATATGTTCATAATGAGTACTGATTGCAACATAGGCTCTGTGCACCATGTATTTCATGTTTTTTTGTATTGTTACTTTGTTTTGTACAATTAGCACTGAAGATAGCCACACCAAGAAATAAATGCACAAGATCATTTTACAAATATCTTGGTGTGAGCCGAAACAATTGTATGCTGAATAAAAAAATAAGTTTCATGAAATGACGTGAATCTGTCCTTTATAACATTGAAATTGTATAAAATTACATAAAACATATTCAATATAGCATAGCTCTGGCCTTATACTATTGAGCTATTATAATTACTTAATGTTGTAAAAATTATATTTGAATATATATAAAAAATTCTAAATATAAATTAAAAATACACACGCATATATATATATATATTTTGGTTCTACAAAAAATATATTTCTTGAATATATGAAAGGTATAGATTGATTGTTACTTTGGTCATTGGAATGTACCTTTAATATATATATATATACACATATATATATAGTGTTGACATGAAGCAAACGTGGATACGTTACATTAATATGTATATATATATATATATATATGATGGACTGCCCGCGCGTGAATTTGTAATTGCAAGAGTCGCGCAATCCCCAACAACCGCCCTCTTGAGTCGGCATTGCTTGATTTCAATGGCAAGTAGTAATACAAGACGACTGGAAACAATGCCGAGATGAGCAGAAAGCACATACAGCACCTGGTATTCCCAAATGGTCACCCATTTAGTACTGGCCAGGCTCGACGCTGCTTAACTTCGGTGATCTAACGAGAACCGGTGTGTCAACGTGATTGTGCCGTATATATATTTATACACATATATATAGTAGTATGAAAATACATTTATGACAAGTAATCTACACAGAAACGTTCATGTTTCGTTCCTGAAGGTAATCGTCGGGTTAAATTCGTGAATGTATGGGTTTTGATTACTTTTGTGTCTGAGTAGTATTTACTCTAACTAATTAACTAAGCAGATTCATTGGTTTTATTACCTCCTCTCGGGCTATTATTTCCATCTGCTAATCACGTTGAAGTAAATACTGAAAATATATACATCTACGAAAAATATTATATTACTTTATAATATTATTTGTTTATATACATGAAATAGTAATACAATATACATATATATCAACAGGCAAAAATATAATATAAGACGTAATGTTTGCAAATGGTTTTGAACATTTTAATTTCCTATTTTTGCTTAGCACATACACATGTTTTTGTTTTTTAATAGACAATAGAAATGGGGGGAAAACTCAGGTTTTGTGAACTCGTAAGTAATATATTGTTCGAATAAAACATAACTACTTTTGATATCACCTTTTCTTAAATGAGAGCCGATATGTTCTATATCTGTACTCATATTCCCATTACAGCGACACTGGCAGCATTCTTCTAAACTGAAGTGTTTTTAAAATGTACTTACTTTAAAATCAACCTGCATTTTTCCATCAAAATACAAGCATTATTCGTTTTTACATTCAGATTTTTGTTATACAAGCTGTCCTTACCCGGCGTTTCCCGGGTATCTTTTTACTTTCATTTTTGTTTCGCTTTGTTTCTAGCGATGCCGTTTTTTAGTGTTTCTTTTTTACAAAATTATTGTTTTATTAATGGGATTTTGAAAGTAAAATTGAATTATTATGATATCGTTTGGTGATTAAATTATTAATTGAGTCAATTTATGTAAATAATTTTGTTTTAGTCTCTACCTATAAAATGATTGGATAAAAACAGCATTCAAATCTTTCAACCTTTTAATACATGAGAACTTGCTAAGAATTTTAAAGCATGAAATAACTCTCTATTTGACAATTTAAATGCTTACAAGTTCCTTTCAAATCTCGAAGTGATTCATTATTTTCAACTATTAAAAGATTAAAATGGCTGACTTGAAATGCATGTTGGTGGATTTAATTTTGTAATTAAATAATTCTTTTTAATAGGATTTTTTCAATTTTCGTTTTAGTACTATTTTTGAATAATCGATTAGTAGTAAATAAAAAATGAAGTGTAAGTCACATAGACGCGAGAAACATACACACACACACATGCACAAAAATTGACTGATGAGAATAATGGGATGTAAATGTTTATGGATTATCATATTCAGATACACTATTACATATGAAAAAGGTTTACATACAAAGACGATTTTCCCTTATTTTTGTAATTAATAGCTTTATTTACAATTTTTTATTAGCATATGTGTTCTTAAAAAAGAAAAGAATTATGTTCGATCGAGTTCTACAACTTTAATATTTACTCCTGATCAATATTTTCTTTTTTGGTCATATTTAGACGAGGGCAGCAGAGTTTTCACTCAATAATTCAGATGTATTCAAACTCTTTTTATGATCACTGGTAAAAAAATTTAATAAGACACATTTTTTCAGAATCACCAATATTTTAAGCGTTTTCATTGGCTACTGATGGAAGTAGGAGGGAAGAATAATGGTGAACCTTAGCTATTGTAAAATTGTAAATATAGACAGCGAGAGAAAGAAAGTAATAACTTTAGGCAAAAAAACACCAGTTGTTGTGAAACTGTAAAGAGAAATAGAAAGGGGAGAAGAAAGTGTTCTAGCCCTGGTTTTTTTTATTACTTAATAACGTCGACATTTCATATCGTTGATAAGCAAGTGATTTTACACTCCATTCGGGTGACGCTATCGAATTACTATTTTTAGTATTATTTTATACTTGCAGGGCTAACCGGCATTACCCGGGGGAGTTGTAAGTAATTTGTTTTTATCAATAACAACTGATTTTCTAATGTTACATTTGATGTAAATCTTACTGCAAAACCGAAACTAATCAAAGTAAAGCTTACAAAAAAAACAAATACGCGAGGTAAATCTTACTTAAATGAACAAATACGAAAATAAAGTAAAAAAAACACAAGATACTTATTTAAAAAATAAACTAATCAATTCTCTTTCTCCTTAATCAGCAAATGAAGCATATGTGTGCCTGTAAATGTATTTCTTTTTTAGTCACAAAAAATATTAAGAATGAGGAAATATTTTTTGTCTATTAAAAGTGAGAGAAATTATTTCTTTTATTTCTCAATATCAGTTATTCAGATTAAGCCTCCCCTTCTTTGTTACTGAAAATTAAATTTGCATACGTGATTATTCTTTCCTTTCGTTATCATCAGTTGTGATTAAGATTAAGCCTCCCTTTCTTTGCTCATAAAATTAAATTTGCTTACGTGATTATTGAAGTAAGCCGGACACACGTACGTTCACTTTTATTATATAGATTAATATTTATTGTTATTATGATTATTTTTATAATTATTATTTTCATTTTGTTTACATTTTATTATCATCAAGCGTGACAGACCAAAGAAATTTAACTTTCAAACTTTAGCATTACAGACTGACGATATTGCCATTTCAAACTTAACTGTGACAAAGCAACGAAAATACTATTTAGTGCTAGTCGTAAGATGGAGTATTGTTGCCACATCTGGGGAAGTGCCACTCATATAGCACTCCTGTGTCTTGACAGAACACAAAATCGACTTCAAAATCTAGTGGAGGATGTTTTCTTCTCGTTCATAAGCCTTTTTTATCTCAGAAGAGATGTTGCTAGTCTTTTTCTACTCAACTATTATTTTCGATTGTAGGTGTTCGACTGAGCTCCAATCTCTGATTCCTTCCTGTAAAACATTCACAGCAAAACCATGTCTAGCTACAACCACTGTAAAACATTTCCTTTTAGCTTTTGTGTACCCGGAGCCAAACGGAACTCATCTGAGCAGAGTTAATTTCCCAAAACTGCATGTCAGTGGAATGCAATATCACGTGGTTGCTTCTCAGTTTACTACAGCATGGTCGTTTTGTAGTCTAATGTTAACAAATTCTTGTTGAGCTGTCTTCTTAAGTAATCAAATTCTGCCCAGATCCAAACATCGTCTGCAATCCTCAAGGTCTTTGTCTCATTATTCACCTGACACAATCCACTAACCCTTGTTCTCGAGTGGCTCTCGGGCCTTGACGAGTGATGACTAGTTAGTAAAAGAAAACAAATAAAAAAAGGCAGATAAAAATGGTATTTAAAACTTGAGTGAACTGGACCACTTATAAATTCAATTTGCATGTTTGAAATTGTTTTCACACTTAAGAGGAACACCCTACTTTTGAAAAAAAAAATCATTTCCTCTTAGACTGAACATTTGTTGCACTTTCATTTATCGATGGGTGTATAATGATTTATACACCAGTGTCGTCGTTGTTGTCTTTATCAACCCAGGTTCTCTTTATCTTCTGCTAAACTCACTCACACTTGTTAATATAAAAGGTTTATTTTAAAAGACAGTCACAGAAAAATATCAGAGAAACTAATTATATATGTATGAGAGACAGAGAAAAACAGACAGATAGATAGACGGATAGCTCGTCTCGCTACATCAGCCAAATCGTGCTGCCCCCTATTGGGGACAGCCCCTGGACACGTCTTCTCTGCTTGAAATGTTGCCAGGAAAGAGACAAACAAAAGCCCTGGCCGGAAATCACATGGTTTTATTAACTTCTGCCGAGGCGACTTTTGACCTTTAAACTTTTCCAACATGGCCCTTTTTACTCCTTTTCTGTTATTTGTAAAAAAAAAAACAGCAGCCATGGCTGTTATGTTGTCTGTACCCAGCAGTTAAGACTGCTGCTGGAATCAAAGTAAAAGACACCCGGGCAACGCCGAGTAGGTACGGCTAGTATATAATGAATAGGCAGAAAATTATTCAATACTAAATACCATTTTGCCTACTACCACGCATAAAGTCTACCATTAGTGTTGGAGTAATCCAATATATTCTTCAAGAGGTAAGTTAGGTTCTTCCACCCCACATTACTAGCAGTCTTTACCCATACAAGTTATTAATGTTGTAATTAATTTGAGTCCGAAAAAGAAGACACGAACTCGGGATTAAGCGAAGCACAGTATATTGAAGAAAGTAGGAATACAGCATATAAAAAGAGTGGTTGAACGTCTGTCTGACTGCCAGTATTAGACTTGGGTAGTTCCAACACTGAGAAGCATGTGCTTCCGGTATTTATAGAGAAGTGGAAGTGTTCACTCGGAAGGTAGCACAACAGTGATGGTATTTCTCCATTAAAGTTGCTCTCCCAGCGTGAAAGCTCATAGCTCCGGTGCTTATCCCCAGTTTTACAGCGTTAAACAGAATAAATAGCCTAAACCATCACCAGGACAGGACGCTAGTCTATCGCCAGTTATACAGGTTTAGTGTGTAATGTTTGCTTCCATCACAATGTATTCCCAAATGGTCACCCATCTAGCTATTGACCAAGTTCAATGTTGCTTAAGATTGAAAGGGTTTTTAAAATAGTCATTGATGTTCTTTAATTATAGCTTTTTAAGTTCTACGAAATGAAAACGTGGTTAAATTTTATAAAGCCTCATCTAAAAACTGGCATGTGTTGGACAGCTTTAAGAAATTTACTTCCAAACTAACCTATCCCTGTCAGGTCTCTATTTAACCCGCTTTCTCTCAAGTCCATTTTTATGACTTCCTCACATGTTTCTCTTGGCATTCACCTGTGAACTGGACTTGCTACCTTCACTGTTCTACATCTACTAATCCAAGAACCCTCATCTATTCTTTCAAGGTAGCCATACCATCGAAGTCTCTCTTCTGCACAGATCTCCCTATATTGTTCAGATTTAATCTTTCTCTGAAGTCATCAGAACTTAGCATCTTTAAAACTCACATTACACATCCATCGTATCATTTTCATATTATCTCTTCATGCAACACATATCCTCACATGCCAGGTTTAACTTCCATACATCATACTGCTTACACATGCCTTATAGACTCTTCCTTGGGTCGACAGATTGTCGATTAGTAATGGCAGAAGTTTCTGTCATTTATTAATTCAAATTTATTGTATTTATTTATTTAACAATCATGTTAATCTGTAAGAGTTGCTAACTTGATAAGTCCTTCACTATCCACCAAGCTCCAGCCTCTGTCCCATCGCCGCAATGTTGCTTCATTGTGCCTGTTTTACAAGTACTTCAATGGATTGTGCTCTGATGCCCCCACGACATAGATTTACTAGACCAACCCGACAATCTGCCAAATCCCATCCATACACTGTGGAGGTCCCCAGATGCCGTAGAGCTTTCTACTCCAAAAGCTTCTTTCCTCATGCTGCTGGACTCTGGAACTCCGTCCCTGCTTCCTGCTTTCCTGACGCTACTGACATACAGAAATTTAAAACCAACGTAAACAGACATCTTGCTGCACGGCTCGTAATTTAGGTTGAACCCCCCCCCCCTTTTCTTTCTCAGTAGCCCCTTACACCTACAGTGGCGGCCTGCCTTGTTTGGGGTGAACTATAATAAAAAAAAAATTTTTTTTAAATGTTTGTAAAATTGAGCCACCTTTTATGCATTTTATTTATGTTGAAATTTTATTAAACTAAATTGATTTAATTTCTGTTCCTATTTTATTTCTAATATTTTTAGAAGAGCAAATTCAATAGTTTCATCCCTTGTAATATTTCTATTGAATATACTGCTATGCCACTCAATTATTTATATCTTTATTTTGTTTACTATGTTACTAGTGTTAAACTGACTATTTCATTTCTTCAGACAATATTAAACAGCCGCGTGCAGTCAGCCTTTCTCTACAGGTCAAAGACTTGGTCACCTACCACAGCTGAGCAGCTGAAATTGGCATAATCTAACATGCGATCAAGAACCACGTAGTCGAAATACACTAGGCCAACCAAGTTAGCAATGAGCAGCTGTCAGCGCCGACAAGAATAGTGGATGTGATCAATTCGGCTACTGTTAAAATTGACTATTTCAGGAGAAACTGACCATCACCATGCCTGCGATTGAGCTCTGCATGGCCGGCAACACTGGACCAACCAGATCAGCAACGAACAGCTGTGGGCAATAATCAGGGTAGCAAATGTAGTCGATTCGGCTAACAAATTGAAGAAATAGATAAGCAAACTTGCCCAATGGACGTGGACACTGACTAAGTAGCTGCCGATCAACATCAAGTGGACACAAGATGGCATGCTTTGCTGATGGAATTGGATGAGACTGGCACAAGACTACTCGTTTTGATCTGCACCGACCAGACACTGGCCAGCGATGATGATCATGATCATCATATATCAGTTTAACATCTGTTTTAGATGCTGACATGTGTTAGATATCTTTTAGCAATTGACTTCCACACTAACCTATCTCAGACCAGATCTTTATTTATCTCTCTTTCTCTCAAGTCTATCCTCATCACGTCTCCCATGTTATCCTTGGCTTTCTCCTATGAAATGATCCTGCAACCTCAACTGTTCCACATCTACTAACTCAAGAACTCTCATCCATTCTTTTAACGTGACCATACCATCGAAGTCTCCATACAGGTCGAATAAATAATAAAATATAAAGAAATATTTTACATAACAGGTCACAAAATGTTGGTGTTCATAGGTAGTTAGCGCCAGTTCGGCATGCGCATTTTATGGCTATCCATAAAGACGAGACGTGATTTATTAATAGAGCAACAACCCCTGCCCCCATTTATAAATCTAGAAAACATGGTAATTATAAAGTAAACGTCTGCAACAATATCTATGTATATATCCCACCTGTCACGAGAGATTCTAGTTTCACTTATGGTCATTTCGAATGCCATCGAAGCAGGTCATACACTATTAAAGAGCTGTTATCATCACTCAACAAGCACAAATCCCGACTGACAAACAGGATCCATAGAATCATGTAATATCATACATAAATGCATTGAACGAACCATCAGATCAAAAACAGCAAGAAACATGGCTTATTATTTGACAGGGTAACAAAGTACCATTCCTCAAAAGTTCCATAACGAGATTCACTGGTTCGGATAAAATGGTCTCCGATGCTAATGTATCTTTTATATTTCTGTCCATCGAAACTACCCAATGCAATCAAATGAAATTTGCACCATGAAGTAGAAATAAAATGAGACGAAATTTAATTCAATTTAATTCAATTTAATTAATTTGGCAAAAAATAAAACAAGCATGTATCAGTTGCCATGTAGGGAAATAGTGGTAACAATTTACACAGAAGAGGATACAATAGCCTAGCACCTCTCCAAATTCATCTTGAATTATTGCATTTTTGGTGCATTTATTACCTCTATTGGGAGTCTATTCCAAAGTCCGGGGATTCTAAGTGAGAAGTATATGCATATGATTCACATTTTTTTTTAGATGATGAAAATTGATAATTTGTATTATTCACATTCTTCAGAGTACAATTCTCAGTTTGGTTGTTGCTACCTCCAACTTTCTTCAACTTACTAACTTGTAAGTCTTTATGTCGAGTATGGATCCGTGGCATAACGGTTAAAGGTGTTGAGCAACAATCAGTTCTAAGTGACAGTCTTCTGGAGTTTGAAGGTTCAATCCTTACAACAGGCGATAATAACTAAGAATAACATAATGATCAATTAACACTACTACCCTGACATGGCTGACAGAACAAGAACAATCTAACCTCGTGGATTAAATAAAAGGTTCAGTTTGAAATTCCGTATTGGTTTCAGAGTTCGACATAAAGATTCCTAAATTTTAAAAGATACTCCTGAAGAAGGTCGGAGGTTACATAAGCCGAAATGTTGTCTGAATGATCCATATAAAATCTTATATTATAAATGTGAGGCCTCTATCTGTCCGAAGATGCAATTGAAAACAAAGCCCTATACCAGTTCAAATTTATTATGAATCCAATGTTCGTATTAATTTTGCATTAGGAGAGTTTACACTAATATTGTGGGGTCTGCGTTTGCACTGTATCTCCATATAACGTTTTGTTTGAAAACTTAAAAAATAAGAATTAAAATGGAAGTATGAAATTCAGGGATGGGTGCAGGTATGCAGGGTTGACATTCATTCATGCACAACGTTGGGTGCACCTATAATATATATATATATATATATATATATATATATATATATATAAGATTTTAATGTAAGATACTATATAATTATTTCCACAATCAGACTGCAGCCCACACAAACCATGAAAACCGCAGACTGGAAGCCCTAACTCGAGTTTTAGCCCTCCTTTTGGCTCATCAGTAACTCGGTTTCGAATTCCTAGTTCGGATGTGTCCTACTGATGAACCCAAAGGAGGGCGAAACTCGTTTAGGGCTTCCGGCCTGTGGCTTTCATATCTATGGAAAATAAAAAAGGAAAATCTAAAATTATATATATATATATATATATATATACGTCGTAAATAGATAAAAATATTAAAAATAATTTATTATTATAAGCCCCCTCCATGTAAAATTGAAGGTTGAGCCCTGTCAGAAAGATTAAAAATAAACATTCACCTAAAAGCTTCAGTGCGATGCTCCGACTCTGTCGTTGAGTGCTATCGAATGTTAGGTGTCTATATTCGCCTCTTTCAGCATAAATACTACTTAACTTCTCCGTTAGTACATGGCAATCTCTCGTGGCCTCTAGGGACTAGGTGAACGGTTACGGATTCAAGGTGTATCTGTGAACCAGGTTCGCACCCTATGACCGTCTGAGATTGGTATTTCCCTGCACTGATGAGAATTATAAGCCCGAAACGACGTTTATATATTGGTACCATCAATATCATATGTAATATACATGCACATAACACAGAGTTTTACTAATATACACAATCTACTAAAGCCTCCACAAAAATAGTTAATTCTTTCTTGGGCAGTACAAGGTGTGCATGTTAATCTATACAGAATTGTATTATCTTTGTCCAGGGATAGAATTAAAAAGAAAGCTCTATACCAAGATCAAAACCTTTTTGTGAGTAAGATTTTACAAGGAATCAAAAGGCGGTACCAATTTTGTATTAGGGAGTCAGCGTTTATGTTTTACTTTATTTCCAACTTGAATATTTAATATTTTAAAAACAAGCATAAGAGATGATAGTATCTGATGAAATGAAATTTAATGGTTAAGTATATCGTATTATATTTCATTGAATATTAAAAATCAGCACAAAACTGATGAATTTATATCATACATAAATAAAGTGAGATTGGTTCCCTTCGGGCTACAACATGGTCATCTTCAAATCCAATGTTAATAAATACTTGTCCTCATAAATAACTACATTTTCTTCATTTCTTTTCCTAATCTCACCATATTCATCATGATTCAACTGTCAATCTATCCATCTCATTAACCCTTATCCTCGAGTGATTTCTAGCCTTGATAAGTGGTGACTCATTTGTAAATAATAAAAATGTACCCCATGTATATATTATTGAAATTTATTAACAGAGCTGTTTGCTACGTGCCCTGTGATTGGATGAAAAACAACCAATCACAGGCCACTTTTTTAACCTTAAAGGAGGAGGAGGAGGAAGATGGTGAATAAACAATGTTAAACATTGTCCATCTGTCATGATTACTAGAATATAACATTCCTTGACCTTTTAGCTAAGATCAGAGTATAGTATCTGTTTCGATGGATGCTACACTCTGTATCGTCTTGCCCTCTGCGCCTTGATTCCGCTGGTCTGAGGTATTGTCCTGTACCGTTCTAGCAGTTCCACCCTTTTTTATTTTTTATCATAGTTCACTCCAACCAAGGCAAGTTGCCACTGTAGAAGTAAGGGGCTACTGAGAATAAGGGTGATAGTTTTGGGGGTCATCCTAAATTTGGAGCTGTCCAGCGAGCTTTTTGTCAACATTACACTTAAATTTCTGCATGTCGGTACAATCGGGGAAAAAGGGAGCAGGGAGGGAGTTCCAAAAGCCGGCAGCTCGAGGAAAGAAGCTATTGGAGTAGAAGACTCTCCGGCATCTGGGGACCTCCACAGTGAATGGATGGGTTTAGCAGATTATCGGGTTGTTTTAGTGTATTTACGTCGAGGGGGCACCAGAGCAGCAAGTTCATTGGAGCACAATCCATTGAAGTACTTGTAAAATAAGCACAAGGATGCAACATTGTAGCGATGGGGCAGGGGTGAAGCTTGGTGGTTAGTGAGGGACCTATTTAATTAGCAACTCTTTTTTTACCTTGTCTAATAGGGAGAGACTAGTGGATGGTGCACCAGTCCAGATGTGACAATAATACTTCATGCATGGGCAGATGGTGGCTTTGTAGGATACTGTCAGGTCTGAGAAGTTTTCTTGCATGGTAGTGAGTCCACTTTCTTTGCAGCAGCCTTGGCAATGTCTTCTATGTATTTGTTCCAATTGATGCTACCTGTGAATGTTAGGTTGAGGAGTTTGAACGTTGGACTCTCAGGTAGTGTGTTATTTTCCATGGCAATCTGTAGTTGAAGAGGTTTCTTGTAGTTGTTGAAGGAAAGGAGCTTTGTCTTAGCAGCATTAAATGTTACCATCCATTTATGACTCATCCCACTACAGACTAGAGGTCACTTTCTAAGGATTCAGCCACAACCTTGGATACGTGCACGTTCATTTTGCCCACATGACCAGAATAGAGCATTGTGTCGTCAGCAAATATACCCATCTCAAACACAATGTCATCTGAGAGGTCGTTTATGAAAAGCAGGAACAATAAAGGCCCAAGGATCGATCCCTAGGGTATACCTGCATTTATGTCATGTTGTTTGGACGAACAGCAATCAAGGACAACCTGAATCTTTCTTTTTTGTTAGGAAGGATCTGATTATATTAAATATTCGTCCAGTAATACCATATGAATTAATTTTTATGCGAAGACCTTTATACCAGACTTTATCAAAGGCTTTAGATATATCAAGTGCTACAACCCTAGCTTCACCTTCTTTGTCCAGGCGTTACCTTCTCTTTGAGAAGGGATCAGTTTATAGCTAATCGCCTGAGGCGCCTCTCACGGGGAATGCCGATGGAGCTGCTCAGGCATTTTTGTAGGCCAGAACATGCTAATCCTATTGCGCTGGCTAACCACACCTAGTCTCCTGGAGAGGAGTAAAATAAGAATACTTTGATTTTGTGTCTAACTTCCTGGAGGTAAAAAACTTGGCCTTTTAGCTAGGAATAAAGTGTAGTATCTGTTCTTATGCTATGCTTAGTCGATTCTGACCTCGGTCAATGAAGGAGAAATCCTTCTAGATTGAGGAAATGTTTAGTTTTGTTCCAATCCAACGGCCCCTATTTTGGGGAGTTGGATTTTCGCCACATTAAAAACCGACCTTGTGTCTAACTTTTTCCCACATCGGCAGGCAAGTAAATAGGAACAGTGTGTGAAGAGAAAATGAATTAAAATGCACTTCCCTATGCAGGGATTGAACTCACAAGCTTCAGTTAACCAATTAGAAACCGATCTTAAATGGATCTGTTAACCCTGTTTATGAGAACTTAATCTTTATAAACACCAAGGCAGTTTTTCTCTTAACTCATTTTTTTTTCCTGTTCCAACAAGCATTGCAACAGAAAAGAAAAAGAGAAGTATGTATTTTTATTGTCTTCCGGGCATTGTAGAGTGGAGAGCTGAAGACTATTACAGATGCAATGGAAGAAAATAAAAGAGACGAGAAGATGAAGTAAAAAAAAGAGATTGAGAAAAAAAGGAATATTTCTTAACGAGTGAACACTCTCTGTCAAAAATGCAAGAAAAGAAAATTATGATTCGCCAGTGTTTGCAATAATATTTATATTCATATAAAATAACGTCTAAATTGGTGAAGTTTAAAAAAAAGTAAAGAAGAAAACGTCTCAAATTGGAAAATTTAAAAAAGAAAAAAATCTCATTATGCAAATAGAGTAAAAGATTTCTTAACGAATTCATTTAAGACGGCAGGGGTGGGGTCTGACTTACTATTTGCTTTCTCCTAAACACTGGAAATATTTTCGTTTGACAGTTCTTTAATCGCTAATTTTTGTGTGACGAGACGGATATGTATTTATTTATAGACTTATATAGAAATAAATACACATTGTCTTTATCATAGAATGAAGGGTTTAAACTTTAGTAACTATAGCTGGTATACTATTGTTGAGTTTCAACAGTGTGTCATACATGCAAAAAAACAAGTTTTTGTAATCATTACAGAAATTGTAATTATACCTTGGTAGCTGCGTATCCCCCCCCCCTCCGTATGCACTCTGGCATGATTCTTCCAGGCTGAGGGTTTGCCGTCCTGAAATCAAAGCTCCTTATTACTTTTGCATAGCAGTCCATGAATGGGCCGTGGCAGTTCTCACTTAAGCAACTGGTCACTTTTAACACCAAATATGTATATGTTGCGTACCTTTTAATTACTCCTCCTTTACTTCTTCGTCGCGGAGAGGCGCCTTCTCGATGTCGTCTAGTCTTTAAATTCTCGTACCCCCACTTCCTTGTTGCGTGGGGGCACTGTCCCGATGTTGTCCAGTGGTTGTATTCTGTCTTCGTTTCTGTACTGCCGTGAACATCGCCGCTTCAACAAAAAGTTTTATGACCAACTCAATCGACAAACAATCTTTTAAACTTTCAATTCTGTTTTATTTCAGGCGTCAGATTTTCGTTGCTTGGAGATGCCTCACCAACGTTAAGAGAGAGAGACCAAATTGCTACTCTATCGTAGTTAATTCCTATTTAAGTCCTTAGCCATTCGCGGAGTTGAAAAAGAGATCTCACGCCTGTATTTTCTTAGGGAATTTAATTCCCCTAATCATGTTGCAGACTACATAGAGAAATCGTCCGTTCGGCTTGCTTCCAAAACCCAGACTCAGAAAACTCTGCTTCCCACAGAAAAGCCTGTGACGTCACAGAGCCCCTATCGCAGGTGCACATTGACCCTTGATCTGAGGTCTCGTTAACATGGTGACTCTGTCAACGTCTGTGAGCTCCGACTGTGAGAACAGTCCAATTCTGCCCTCGACTGTACGAGTCCACCCGCACTAAATCGTGAAAGCTAAACCAAATGATTTCCAACACACACGCCCACCTCAAGATGCGTCCGTCCTCACAGAGCCACTATCCAACATTACTACTTGCAAAAGAACGAAGTCAAGACTGAACTGATGCAAGACAGAATAGGTTTATTCGACTTGATCTTCATTCCAAATCACTGACGGTGGGGTGGGGTACAGCGAAAGATCGATGATCACTGTTTAATCATATTTTGTCAGCCAGTTTAATTTTCTATGTGCACACGTTGTATACTTCCAAACGGACTGTTATTTTCTTTCTTTCTCACTCTCTTTTTGAACCATGAATGTCATATCCGTTTCTATTAATTCCCACAATCTAGTAATCCTCACCTCGATTTCAGCTAGTTAACCCTGGTTGATCTTCATTTCTTGTTATACTCAACTAACCGTTTTATATACTAGTGGGTTTACTATCAAATATGATGTAGAACATTTACCATTTACTGAATAAATTTCTACAAGTATAGATGCCGAATCTTTTGGTACTTCAGTCTGTAATAGAAGAGGAAGAAATAAACAGCCCATTTCAAACCCATAACTCTTAATTCTACTTTGCCTGAAGAACGTGTTAAGTGCCGCCACAAAGGAAATATATTACCGCGGGATTCTCACAGTGTTAATTAAATTTCACTTTGGTTTGCTTCAATTACAATGTTTAAAAGATCATTTCTTCAAAATTAGATTTTATATTCTTTGAATATTACTCAATTAGCTCTCTTCCTACTTAAAGTATTATAGACTTACAAAATATCCAGCATTGTCGAGGCGCAATAATTTTGAACTCGTATTTCTTGGTATTGGGTTTTACAATTAGTTCGTTCGGTGTCCTGGGTATGGCATTAAACTATATCCGGTGATGAGGCCCCAATTAAAGATCTTTAGCTTCAGTCCATACCTGCCTTGTCCACCAAGTTTAAGTCATGAATGTCTATAAGTCTTTTGGTCACACTTTAGTTGCCATAGCTACCACCACCGCAAACAACTTTCCTTTCTTTCTTTGTGTACCTAGAACCAAACGGGACTTCCATGAACAGAGCTTCTTTCCAAGAATTTCCCATCTGTGGAACACAATACCACGGGGATGCTTTCCTGCTGACTACAAGATAGTCGTCTTCAAGTCCAATTTCAACAAATACTTGTTAAGCCGTCCTCTTAAGTAATCAAATCCTTTTCACCCATTGTTTCCAATCCTCTCATAGTATTGTTCTACATCCAATTGACGATCTCATTAACTCTTATCCTCGAGTGCCTTTGGACCTTGATAAGTGGTGACTCATTAGTAGGAAATAAAAAGTTCCACTCTTACCCAGAGTGGTACAGAGTGAACTCTAAAAAATCGCCACCCATACAATCGTTAATAAAATTCACAATCCTTTCTGCAATCCAACCACAATTGGTACAAATAAGCGTCAGTCTATATCTAACTTGCCCACCAAGCTTTAGTCATGAATGCCCAACAGTCTTCGTTTTATTGTCGTTCAATCTACTTCCACTTCCTCCGACGCCTTCTCTTTCATACAAAGTCCTCTTCTCCTGCTTTCTAACTCACAAACCTGAAAGTCCTCCGACTTCCTCTTTTCTATACCAAGTCTCATACGATGCCTACCACTAATGAAAACTTGACACAAAGGGATACACGAAACGTACTAGTGCAATAATATTTAGATATACGTGTTCTTGGTTTGAATATTATAGTTTCTTAGTATTAGCTGCACACACAAACATGAAAGGATTGACCTCATTATCGATGGAACTATCCCAAATAACTATGCTCTAAATAGAGACGAGCGTGAAAAACTTACAAAACAGTGACTTGAACAAAATATGGTTTCGTAAAGAAGTTGTAATAGGGGCAACTGGTTTAATAAAACCAAATCTTTAAAAAAATACCTCGGCAATCCATGGAAGACCAAGCTGTTGCAAAGTCCATGTAGCAGCTCTAAAAGAGACGACACCAATCCTTAGAAAAGCCGTCGTATATAAATATAACTTGTAAAGAAATTAAGTGCAAGCCCCACGAGAGGGTCCCTTGATTTCTAAGAACTAACTGAACTAAAATAATTTATAAAAACATGATGCCCTTTATTAATAAATAATGCATATTTATTATTATGAATTTTGCATACCCAGCATCACTCAAGATGCAGTGAAGTCATTTAAGTTTTTATTTGTTTGCATATTTTAAAACTTATAAATAAAAAGAAAGACATTTTAGTGGTAAGGGAGATAACTAATTATGTATTTTAAAAAAAAGTATGAATTGCTCTTCTTGACGATTTAAAACAAAATTTCGGTCATAATTGAAAAAATGTTTCAATTTTTCCCAGTTGTCCGAACGAGATTACAAAATTTAAAAAAATAAACTGTAGCAAAGTACGTTATCATAGTGCCAATAACATCGTACAACAATAACAAATGAAAATTCGCAAGTCAGAATCAAGGTTCAATATGTCAGATTAAATGTTGTTTAGGTCCAACTTTTCAAATCAGATATATTTATATGTTAAATAGATAATAGGCTCTCAGTGTAGGAATATTTTTTTTTATTAAATCGGTTTAAAATAAATGTAAAATCTTACAAAGAAAGATTGGAATACAGAATAACGTTCGCCGTTTTGCTGTTTTTCTAGATATATTTATACATAGACATATTTTATATCACTCTTCTACACAGACATGAAAGAAGTAAATACACACCCCTACACAATTAATTCATACATGTTTAAAGTTTCTGCTTCCTTTAAAAATAGAGAACGTCGAATTAAAACAGCACTAGCAAACCACTATTGGGAGCTCAAAGAAAATGGACACTCACCAATAATTGAATGAAAAATAATACGACAGGCCAGTACATGTAGAAATCTAGACGCCCCGTGTAGATTATGTCTGAATGAGAAATTTGAAATCCTAAACTTTAACGACCCCCAAAATCTATTAAACTGTAGAAGTGAAATAGCTAACAACTGCTTGCACAGAATAAAATTTACTTTAGGCTAACAATACATAAATAAATAAATAAATAAATAAATAAACAAACTAACAAATAAATAAGCAAAAAAAATTAAACTAAACTAAACTAAAACCTAACAACTTAAAAACTAAAACCTAAAATAGAAATACAAGGAACCACGTGTTAAAATAAGTTCACCCATTATATTGACACAACAAAGAAACAGTATAAAGGGCACTCTATAGAAAACAAAACAATAGAACAGGGAATAGGAAGAAAAACTAACCGTACCTTTGTTCGCGGGAAGCTCAACGATTGGCTAAGAGAACAACAAAGAATCTGATTTGTTAACTCGCTAGCCGTGTATATAAAAACACCCGACAAAACTAACTCCATGCATTTTAGCCTGACAATTCCCCCCGGGAATGAAACGCGGGAGCCGCTGTGTAGCTTAATTGCCATGAATATATTTTCATAACTTACTACCTAGCTCTACTTACGTATCGAGCACTGTTGAAGTAAATACTGAAAATTGATACATAAAAAATTATATCTCCTTTTAAAATTTTATGTAGATACATGAAATAGTAATATATATATATATATATATATATAGAGAGAGAGAGAGAGAGAGAGAGATAAATAGTAAAATAGGCCAATAAAATTACAAATGAATAACACCAAGAATTAATTTATTATAAACTGTTTAAAAAATAGTTATGCAAATTAGACATACAAATAACTGTGTTTGGGTCGTTAATCTCTACTATATATACAGTATTTCAAAAGACTGTTGTATTATTGATTCAAATAACAGTGAGCCGTTTGATGGTAATATATGTGTGATAAATGAAAAACAAACTTTCGCATTTATTCATTTCGAAAATAAGGATGTCTATTTGTTGTCTGTCTTTATTGCATAAACACTTCACACTGATTTTTCTTTTCAGATAAAAACTAATGGGACTCAAGCACATAATAAGATATCAATAATTTAATTAACACCTAAAACTGAAAGCTTTCATAACGGCTTTTCATAATTTTAAAGGCATGCACAAATATTTAAGGTGGAAATTAAGAGGAATATAACCACAAAGCCGATGGCAACAGAATTAATGACTGATAAATTGTTTATTTGCTCTGCCCGTTTCCCTTTTCATCTTTTTAATTACATAATGGCAACAGTTAATCGTCTTTGGAATTTCTGCTCTGATGATTCCAGTATCCAATTACGAGGGAATTTCCCAAATTTCAGATTTGTTTAGATATTTTGTATATTTTGCTGACCTTGTCTTGCGGTCAAAGCGCCTTTTATTATTTTCATTAACTTCCATTTCCCCTCTAACCGTTTTTCATAAAGTGTTTTTTAAAAAAATGGCAACCGCGTCATCAATTGGTTCACATGCAATTCAATCAAGCGCGATGCGTTTAGTAAACAAATTATTTCCCCCTTTTTTTTTTTTTTCTTTGTACAAAGTCTATTCTTGAAAACAACTTGTTCTAAATCAAATTAATTTTGTAAATGTTTCAGATTTTAACAAGGGCTTTTTTTCTTTTTTAGCTGTTTTCGTTGTAAAGGGCGATTTGAGTATTTCTGTTGTAGTAAAGGGTGATTTTGCCGTTTTCTTGTAAAGGGTGACTTTATTTTAATATTTTTGATATTTTAAAGGGTGATTTTAGTAGATTTTGTTGCAAAGGGTGATTTTAATATATTTGTCGTAAAGAGTGATTTTAGTATTTCTGATCTTATAGAAGGATATATTAGTTTTTTTTCTTCTAAATGGTGATTTTAGTATTTTTGCTGTTATGAATAGTGATTTTAGTATTTTTGTTGTTATGAATAGTGATTTTAGTATTTTTGTTGTTATGAATAGTGATTTTAGTATTTTTGTTGTTATGAATAGTGATTTTAGTATTTTTGTTGTTATGAATAGTGATTTTAGTATTTTTGTTGTTATGAATAGTGATTTTAGTATTTTTGTTGTTATGAATAGTGATTTTAGTATTTTTGTTGTTATGAATAGTGATTTTAGTATTTTTGTTGTTATGAATAGTGATTTTAGTATTTTTGTTGTTATGAATAGTGATTTTAGTATTTTTGTAAAAGGTGATTTGTTGTGAAGGGTTCTTTTAGTATCTTTATTGTTGTGAAACATGATTTTATTAGTTTTTGTTCTAAATGGTGATTTTAGCATTTTTGTTGTAAATAGGGATTTTAATATATTTATAAAGGGTGATTCTTAGTATTGTTGTTACAGATTTAGCATTTGTGTCATGAAGTGATTTTAGTATTTTTGTTGTTATGAAAAGTGATTTTAGTATTTTTGTAAAAGGTGATTTGTTGTGAAGGGTTCTTTTAGTATCTTTATTGTTGTGAAGCGTGATTTTATTAGTTTTTGTTATAAATGGTGATTTTAGCATTTTTGTTGTAAATAGGGATTTTAATATATTTATAAAGGGTGATTCTTAGTATTGTTGTTACAGATTTAGCATTTGTGTCATGAAGTGATTTTAGTATTTTTTTGTTATAAAGGCTGACTTTTATAGTTTGAATTCACCCTCATACAAGGCACATTGCCACTGAGACGTAAAGGGCTACTGTGAATTAGGGGCCAGAAATTAAAGGGGACATCCTAAGTGAGGAGTAGTGCAGCGAGATATTTGTTCACATTACATTTAAATGTCTGCATCTAGTACAGTCAGAGAAACAGGGAGCAAGGAGGGAGTTTTAAAGGTTAGCAACTGGAGGAAAGAAGCTATTAGAGTAGAAAGCCCTCCAACATCTCGGTACTTTTAAAGTGAATGGATGGGATTTAGCTGATTGTCAAGTTTGGTCGGGTGTATTTATGCAGAGGGGGCATCAGAGCAGCCAGTTCATCGAAGCACATTCCATTGAAGTACTTGTAAAACAAGCACAAGGATGCAACATTGCGGTGATGGGACAGGGGCTGGAGCTTGGTGGATAGTGAAGGACCTATTAGATTAGCAACTCTTTTTTGGACCCTGTATAAGAGGGAGAGACTAGTGGATGGTTCACTAGCCCAGATGTGACAACACTCCATGCATTGGCGGATGATGGTTTGAATACTGGTAATCAGATAAATAGAAACTGTTAAAAGCAATTCTCACAGAGAAATGGTAAAAGAAAATTAATTTAAAAAAAAATGATATTTATACACTAATGTTGTTGACAATAAGGTAATTGCTCAGATTAATACAGAGTTTTAAGTAAAAGAAATAGAAAACTTATAAACACAAATATGCCTAAGTGAATTTAGAACGAAAACTCATTTGATAGCCTTTCATTGGATCTAATGGAAGACGTTTGGATTAAAAGCGTAACAGCATCTATCCGAATAAAACGAACAGAAATATGGAAAAAGAAATGTTGTATTCTCTTTTAATATGAAAAGTCAATAATTTTTGTACAGTAAATCCAGAAATGATTTTTTTTATTATAATTTTTTTATTTATTATATTTTTTAAATTTTATTATAGAATCATAAGTGCTCTACCCCCCCCCTACATACATACATACATACACACAAAACTCTAAAATATAGGAGAATTGTATCAGTAAACGACATTTTTAAAACACAATTAATGTTCATAAAAATGCTTTACAAAATCCAAGGAAAAATATTCTTTTATATAGATGCTCTTACAATAAAAAGGAGAAAAAAAAAGAAAGAAAAAAACTAATTTCTACAAAATGTCATAAATGCTCCACACAAACACACACGACTATTAGAAGTGGTTTAATGTAAGTATTTACCGCCATCCCACTTCGGAAAGATGTGACACAATGTCGGTTGGAATGTGGCGATTCAAAAGCCAATACACAAGAGGTGTGTGCACTCTGGGCATAAAAAATGCCTGAGCAACTCCGTCTGCATTCTTTGGTAGGGGCGCCTCGGCTATTAGCAATAAACTAAACCCTTCTCAAAGAGAAAAGAGGTAAAGCCTGGGAGGGTGGACCTCATAGAACTGCACAGAACCACACCTTAGCCCGACAGATGCAAGGTTATCATCTACTCAAAAATGACCCAGCCTCTGCCGGACTGATTGTCGAGGATGTATCCTTGACTTGGTATAAAAAAACCTACTCAGCCTGTGCTAGGTAATTTATTCGATTAATTATAAACAAATTTTAATTTTAATCATAGCTGGTGTACAACTTACTTCAGATTTGATAAACGAAGAAAGAGCGAAAATCAAAATCAAAATGAATGAAAGAGAAGCAGGTTAAAAATAAGCAGGTTGCTTCCCTTATACTGTACAAATAACTTATCTCTCAATTTTTGTGGCAAATCTTTGTTTATGTTTTTACTAGCAATGTAACCCTATCTCTTTGCTGCATCAAGTGAGCGAAATACGATTAACGGGTTATACTTTTTTATATTGGAAAGTATTTTCGACAGTATGTCATGTATTAAATAAAGATGATGAGAACAAAAATTAAAGCACACTTTCTTTTCTTCTCCGATTCTAGTCAAAACAAATCAAAAAGTAATGCTCAGGGTTTTTGCTTTGGCTTGAATCAGGCCAAAGCAAATAAGATTAAAATGCAGTCAGTTTATTTTTGTAATACTGAATTTCACTGATCATTTTACTGTGAAGAATGAGAATATTGGATATTCTCTTCTTTTTTTTTTCATGAAAATCGCTCCAGACACGGCATAAAGCCACTTGATGGAAGGAGCACAAAAAAAATTACTACTTCAAGGTCAAAACCTAGCTAGCGATAAACGTTAGATGGATAGATTCTGACAAAAAAAAGCAATTCTTCCCTCTTTGTCAGAAACATCGCTCATGGAATGTGAGGACTAAAGGACAAAATAAGGGAAGCGAGAGTTACGAGGCTGCTGAAAGTAAACCTAAAGTTCAATTTCTACTCTTATATTCTCATTCTATCAAGATAGGTAAAGTATGGTTAGGGTATACAAGCGCATCTCCTAAATACATGGGTGCACACAAGTATGCATCAACAACAAAAGATGACAAAAAGGCTTGGTTAAAAGGATATGCATTTATCAATAGTCTGTCTTAACAAAGTATTGATAATTGAACTCGTTGAGGTTAGCATCGTCATCGTTGCTATTCTACTCGCGGGAGGGAGAAATGGAAGGGAGAGTGATAGATAGCGTATCGAGTAAGAGCGTGGGTCAAACAATATACAGTAAGAGAGGGTGAGAGTGATAGACAGAAACTTAGTAAGAGATGAGGCAATTGATGAGTTAATTGCAAATTGATGCTAATTAGAACAATTAAAATGGAATTTTTTTTAAAAACATAACTCAATCCCAAAACTGAAGAATATTTTAGCATGTATTTTGTGTGATAAAAATATATAGGAAAAAAAGTCTTAGGGGAACAAACAGTTTTAGTATAATCATAAATATTTTGTAAGATACTAAGAATTTAAAACAAACGGTTTTAGGAACTGGATTCAGCAGTAAATATTATTGAAGCATGTGAATATTAGATACTCACATGGGTACAAGCACGCACTTGTCGACGACAAAAAGGCTTGGTTAAAAGAATATACATTTATCAATAGTATATCTTAACAATCTCTTGAGAATTGAACTCCTCGAGACTAGCATTGTTGAGTAATTTACTCCTCTCCAGGAGTTAGGCACAAGGCCAGTTTTTATCCTACTCCCACAAGTAAGATGTGACCCAAGCTCGGGTCGGAAAAGGGGGTTGAAAAGCCAGCGCCCGAGAGGTGAGCACTCTGACCATCAAAAATTGCCTGGGCAGCCTCGTCGGCATTCCCCGGTAGGGGCGCCTCAAGCAGTAAGCAATTAACTTACTCCTCCCCAAAGAGGGGAGGCAAAGCCTGGGAGGGTGGACCTCCTAGAACTGCACAGGACAATCCCATAGACCTGCGTAAATCAAGCCCCGAAGGCCAAGACAATACCAGTCTATAGGGTGCAGTATCCATCAGAACAGATACTACACTTTGATCTCGACCAAAAGGCCGAGACCTGGTATTTGTTGATATTCTACTTTACACGGTTGGAACACAAGACTTGAGTCACCTTTGACTCAAATCCGACGTCTAGGTTACCACGGCCATCGTAATAGCTACACGGAATGGGGAGAAATGAAGTCTATTATTATTTTCTTACGCAAGCATATAGTAAGATGCCAAGAGTGTTCGACAATCCAAGGGACGGAACTCGCAATTTTGCTTAATTTGGATGCTTTTTATTATTTCTCTTAAAGTGGTCATCCATAAAGGGAACTTTAAATAATTACTTTTAATAATTTTTTTAAATATCTACATACATATATGTTTCATCTTTTCAGAATCATCAGTGTGGAGATAACTGTTCCGCTGGTTAAATGATGCTACCCATATATATATATATATATATATATATATATATATATATATATATATATATATATATATATATTATATAAACATTTTTGTGTAGACTATTTTGAATGTTTATATAACGTATATTTATAAAGTTCACCTTGTATTGAGCACTTTTGAAAAAATATTGATTTTAAGTTCATTCTATCAATAAATTTATTATATATATGTGTGTGTGTGTGTGTGTATGTGTGTGTGTGTGTATAAAGGATTAAGGCTACCAACATTTGTAAATACTCATCTGGCAACTTGAGAGGATCAGACGGGAGATATACAGACATAATTTGGCAGTATTATATATATATATATATATATATATATATATATATATATATATATTGAAGAGGCTCCAAGATTACACAAATGATAACATGGAATATCAAATATTTTAATCCTATAGATTATTTCATTTTTTTATACTAAATGGTCACCACTTACCAAGGCCAATAGCCACTCGAGGATAAAGGTTAATGAGATTGTCAGTTGAATAATGAACAATACTATGGGAGGCTTGCAAACGACGAATGGAATGAACAAAATTTGATTACTTAAGAAGCCGGCTCGGCAAGTATTTTTTTACATTGGACTTGAAGACGACCATGTTATAGTTTTCTGGGAGGCAGTTAGCCGAAAGAAAATACTTATTACTGTGTATTAAATAAAGTTGTAGCAAAAAATAGAATAGTTTTATCAGTGGAAAAGCAATGTTTCTAAAATGGTTTTGAAAAATCACAGGACGATTTTTTTTAAATCCCTGAAAAATGTTTGGAAGTGTATTTTTAAAAATAGCTTCTCATTATTGAATAAAAGAAGAAAAAACTAATTCATCGAAATTGTCAGAAAAGGAGTGGAGATAATTATCTTACAAAAAAGTGAAATTTGCTTTTCAAAAAAATGTTCTCAGACAAACGAGGACAAAAAAATTGATTAAATTCTTGCAAAGAAATTAGAAAAGGTTTTACTGGGAACAAACTGAAGAAGCATCTACATCAGAATGCAGGAAGATTAGAGGCAGATGTGTAAAAGTAAGGTTAAAAACGGTATTTTTCCACATAAGGTTGGGGCAGGGGATAATTACATTAGAAATTAACAGACTAGAGCTATGACTACATTGAAGGGGGGGGGGGAAAGTACGTGGTAGAGAAGCAAGATCCATTCAGCCCTCTTTGAGTGTACAATGTCAAAGCAAATAATGTTGGTGTTGTTTTTTTATTCCTTTTATTATTATAGCTACCTGAAAAAATGAAAAAGAAGCCAAGATACGTAAATATCCACAGAACAGCTTACGAAATTAAGTAATCAGTTCTAAGTGACACTCTTCTGGAGGTTGTCGAACTCGGGAATCTATATGTTGAAATAAGGAATATGTACAGAATTTCGAACCAAACCCTTTATTTAATTATAAATAATAAATCAGAATACAATTTAGAAAAAATTAAATTTAAAATATATATATATATATATATATATATATATATATATATAGTTATAAGTAGTAATCTATAGTGATAAGTAGTAAAATTACACAAATATAAATAACGGATATAAGTGCTAAGCCAATAACAACAACGGCATGGAGACATGTTTGCAATGTTCGCTTTGAAAACAAGGTAGTAAATATCTACTGGAGACTTCTCCATTTATTGTCTTCTTCATAAATGTTAATGGTTTGGCTTCAGGCTAGCAACCTGTCCCTGTAAAATATTCCTGCTATTAAAACAGTCAAAGGTATGCGAAATTCAAATTCTCATGAATGCGATGGATCACTTTGACTGCCTTATATATCTCAGGACATGGGAGTGTCTAAGTCTAAATAGGCCACTCTGAGCCTCAACCATGGCCTCCACGTTCGACCTAAACCTGGAGCACACCAATTTGATCTTGGCAATCAGCTCGTCCTTGGTCTTGTAGATGGTATGGTTGGTGTCTTTCTCAATTGCGCTCCACGCATGATAGTCCATGGGGTTGCAATCAGGATAGCTGGAAGCCAAATGTTGAGATTGGTGAAGTTGTGGAAGTTCTTAAATAGTCACTTCTGGGTTTTCCTGGAGGTGTGACATGGAGCTAACTCCTTCTGCCACAGATATAACCTTCTCGCAGATACCCTCTCCGCCGAGCTTTAACAGAAACTCAAAATAGCTATCGAAATTGATTATGAGTCCCTTTTCGAAGATGTAAGGCAGTAGGACATAGCCTTCACTGGAAATAAAGATCATCACGATTCAAGAGAACTTGGTCTTCATGGTGCACAGGATTTAGCGCAGACTATAGGCTAGTCATTTATTGTTCTGTGCGTTGAGAAGAACCTGAAAATGTTTAAAAACTCACAACTCTCTCCCCATCTCTGGTTAGAAGTCGAAAAACAAAATAAAACTTTGTTTTCAAAATTTGATTAGTTAAGAAGACAGGACAAGTATTTGTTGATATTGGATTTGAAGACGACCATGCTGTAGCCTTCAGGGAAGCAATCTTGTGGTTACATGTTCCACAGATTGGAAATTCTTGGAAAGAAACTTCATTGAAATTTTGTTTGAAATTAGGCACATGGAAGAGGAAAGGAAAGATCTTTGCAGTTGCGATAGCAACGAGCTGAAATCATGGGTTTTCCCAAATTTGGACATATGCCCCCCCCACACATAACAAGGACAAGTGGTAAGATCAGCTCCCTTTAATTACTTATTAGTATTAGATTATTATTAGATTAGTGATGAGACGATTCCAATATTTTTCCTGATTCCGATTTTTTTAAAATTTCTAAATAAGTTTCTAAGTTGTTCAGAAGTTTCTTGGCTTTTGTAAGGCGGTTCTCTTGGGCTTTAGCTGTCATTAGTTGGGCCTGGCAACTCTTGTATGAAAACTAACGAACATCCTTGTTCAGCACTTTATTTATAGTCTTCATTTCGACGCCCATCTCTATCATCAAGGTCAGCATTGCCTTGCCCAGAATATTATAGCGCATTTTTTTAAAGCTTCTCGCCGACTTTAGTTGTTCACACACAATCAGGACGCCTACTGTGATCTTTCCGACTATAATATATATATATATATATATATATATATATATATATATATATATATATATATATGTGTGTGTGTGTGTGAAAACGACAAACGGAAAAAACAAATTTAAATACAGGAATAAATCAGCAATAAACTTTTTTGATGATTTATTCCCTGTATTTAAATTTGCTTTTTCTGTTTGTCTTTTTCACACACTCTGTCTTTCACAACATTTCATTTTATGATATATCGTGCATTTTACCCTATATATATATATATATATATATATATATATATATATATATGCCTTATCCTTATAATTTACTACAGTTTCCTGATCAAAGCAATCATCAGTAGTGTGTTAATAAAATCTCGGGTAGCTTTACAACATCCGAAAATACATGATAGGGATGCAAGTGCAGGTAACTTGATTCGCCTCTATTCCGATTAGTGAAGTGAATGCTCTACTTCTTCCACATCTCCTTCACAATTCTCTAGCTCACATCTCATGGTCTTCAATGGTATTCAAGTAGCACTGAGCAGCTAAGATTTCCGTATTTTTAAAATTTAGCACAAACAATGATGCAGGGCAATCTCTTCCAATGTTCTGAGGGTTTTCAGTCGTCAATGCTCCATTTCTCCGAACCACAAATAGTACACAGAAACAGCTATCCATTGCACTTTACTGCTATTAAATATTTCAAATGGTTCTTAAATGAAAGAATATTAAAAAATATAAAATTTATGTATGGAATAAATGGGTGCATATTTCTGTTAGTTTTGTTTAGGTACAGTTGTCTCCCTTGAAGAGATAATTGGTTACAACTTCAGAGGGCGTGTCAATCACGTGATTTGTGACCTTAGAGGTCAGATAATTATTAATACAAGACAGAGGCTACATCTGTCAGTGTCAGTTCTTCTCTCGGACACTAGCATAAACTCCAAGCTCTTGTTTCAAACATGCGCTTCGCTCACCTTCTACTTGTGTTTTCCCACAGTCGTATATTTCTGTAATGTAGTTTCAGCGTATATCTGGTTGAGATCTGCTAGTATATCTCCACAACCCTTGCAAGAGTTTGTGACACATTTCCATTCTATGGATATCCGACACACATGCAGACCCCACGATATTATTGTGCGACTTTTGTTCACACAGCAACATTTATCTAACTACTCTGATCAATGTAGTTTCAAAATATATCTAGTTATGGGAGGACCTATCTCCAACACCTTTGTAAGAATGTGTGATATATATCCATTTTATTTTCGTCCTGTGCTAAAGCAGATCTCATAATATTATTGTACCAGAAAAGGTACTACACACTGATCCTAACTTGAGGATCAAGAAAGTATATTTTAGTTCGAGTTTCACGTTCGACACAAAAGCGGCATCAAATGAGATTTTTTAAATTACTTTTTTTGCATTATATCTTCGGCGATTGGGTGATACCATCTTTTACAAAAGAGTGGAAAGTTATAACGTACGTACGAATATGAAATTATTATTATTTAACTTATATTAAAATATTAACATTATATCTGTATTATTTTGATAATATAGCCACCTGGAAAATGAGAATTTACAGTGTAAAGTGCTAAGAACTTGTTGTGCAGGCATCTGGTTATTATGGAATTAGATAGATTAATATTTTATGAAATACTAGCAGAACCCGTGCTTCAGCATTCCCCGGGAAAATCGAAAGACCCAGGCAACTCATGCTCTGTCGTGTGAACTCCATATAAATATTTTTATTCAATATTTTACTTAGTTTTCTATAAGTATTAAATGTATACGTAAGTTAAACGGTTGATCTAATAGCCAAACTTACTGCAGATTTGGAATCAGTAGCTTTGATCCGTTTCCTTATCGATGTCACAATTTCTTTTTTTTAAACTCATTATTCAAAATTAAGTGTGTGTAAAAATTACATTAGAAACAAATGTTCCAACATTTATAGCATTTTCTTTCCAAACTGACTGAACAACTACGGTGGATAAAGATATTTCATTTATTAATAGTTTGACTACGACAAATAATAAAGACCGTAAATGATTAATTTTCGATATAAGATTACATACAATGAAATACATGGTTCCCATATACAAAATAATGCACAAATTATTCATGTAATAAGATAATATGAAGACTTACGTGTTCTAGTAATGTCTTTCTTGTTTAGAGAAGTGCCCTAAAGCCGACACTGTCTGTAGTGTATAACACGTGGCATGAAAATTCCCAACCAAAATAGAGATTTAAGGATCTAAGCTCCCCCCTCAGGGATCTGTGTGCGCACATGAGCGTCAATAATACATACGTGCTTTATCAGTAAGAACAATATATAAACAAATTTGTCTGCTTTTTAGTCAAATCATCGTACGTAGTTGACAATTTTTTTTTTTAAATAAAAAATAGAAGTTTATTTTATGTTTGTTTACTTATTTTATACAATTGAACTATTTGTGATCTATGCAGAGTTTGCATCCCTTCTGCCCCCTACAAAATGTGATGTGGCTTACAAAAATTCACAATAGTTTATTTAAAGTTTTTAAAAACAATCCATAAATATTTGTGACTAAACGAGACCCGTGCATGGGCATTGTTCAGTACAATCGAAGGACCAATGAAACTTATGCTCCCACCTCTGAACCCGATTTAAATATTTTTACTCGATATTTTACTTCGCTATAAATATTAATTCTAGTGTTTTTTAATTATTGAATTCATGAATAACATTGCAGTATTCATATTATTTGATAACTCGCAGCAACGTACTTACATAGGAGTGAGACATTTTGTTTTGATTATATTATTAATTCTTTCTTCTTTTATATCTACGTATAATATTTTTAAAAACAATTATGGCCTTTAATTTTTCTGGCTTTGTATGGTTGTATGCAAATCAGAAAGTTTGATTGGTTAACAGAAACAGTACAGAGATGAAAGTCGGCATTTCATTGAATTGCACTTATTATTTTCAATAGTCAACGTTTTTATGTATTTGAAAATTGATTTGAGTTTCTTTCCAAAAACGTCTCATCTGTGAAACACAATACCACGTAGCTACTTCCCGGCTGACTACAACATGGTTGTCTTCAAGTCCAATGTCAACAAATACTTGTCGAGCAGTCCTCTTAAATCCTCTCATAGTATTGTTATCATCCAACTGACAATTTCATTCACTTTTATCGTCTTCGTTTTGGCTTTCGAATTTGTAATAAAAAATCAGTGCTGCTCGAAAGTAAAGTATGCATAGACTATTACAATACCTCTGTCAAACGATGTTATTTATACTGGGAAGCCTTCCCAGATAATGTTCATCAGAGAACAGTAATGCTATATGGATTGGATATAGATAAACATTGTTAAACGTTGATTTTCGGAGCTTGATAATAATATTTTTAATTTTAATTATGTCATAAATTTTATAATCTACCGAATTATGTGAGTGTATATATATATATATATATATATATATATATATATATATATATATATATAGAGAGAGAGAGAGAGAGAGAGAGAGAGAGAGATAACGGGAGAGATAACGAGAGAGATAGCGAGAGAGATAGCGAGAGAGAGAGCGAGAGAGAGAGGGAGAGAGAGATAAAATGGGGTTCACACATCATTAAGAAAAACTTTTTTTGAATTGTATTATAGCATTTTGAAAAAAAAACAAGAAACGTTATCTTTTTAAATGAATAAAATAATTTTGTTTTCATAAATATATGTCTGAGACTTTCGCTTATATAACAGCCTTGTCAAAGAGTTATTTCATTTATCGCGCCTTACACATCTTCAATTTCACTTTTTCCAAATCTGTCGACAAGAACAGACGATAAATAATCATTTGGGACCACAAGGAACTTTACTTGCGATTTTTAACCCCAGTCTGATAAAGAGAAAAAAAGAAAATAAAGAAAGGAAATACCTCTTTGACAAGGCTCTTTAATCAGCAAAAGTCGCAGACATATATTCATGAAAAAAATTACTTTGTTCATTTCCTAAATATATTTTTAAAAATAACGTTTCTTTTTTTTTTAATTCTCTCTCTCTCTCTCTATATATATATATATAGATATGTATATATATTCGAATGGCGTGGTATCAAATTAATTTTTAATAAATTTCATCTTTTTTTCTACAGTGAGGAGGAGAGTTATAAAACTTCTGCATAATCATTTTTCCGTTTTCTAATCTCTTCTTGTTTGGCAAAGAGTTGTAAGGAACCGATTCTGATGGTGTACCGATTCTGAGTACCACTGATTGTTTCCCCTTGATATTGTCCGAAAGTGACCAGAGCGTATTAAGAATTCACCATTGTCAGACTTCTCCCGTGGGGTTCACACAAAATGAAGAATCTGCCCCCCACACACACACACCGGTAATCAATATTTCTATCTTAAAAGTAAAGTCAGAAGTAAATATCTTTTATTGTTTTGTATAAACTACGTTGCTTGTCTTCAATAATTGTCAACTGTAATGAATGTGTTAACCGTACTTTTTGTCTTAGCCCTTCGTTTTAATGATAGATATGTTTGGGATATATGTTTAATCTATGAGTTGTGAATTAAAATAACGTATATATTCTCAGTGAACATTAGATTTCTGAAAATGACATTACTGACATGAAGGAAACGTTTTATAGATACACAGGCACACACACACACACAATATATCAAATATTATACAGGAATATATATTTCCTACCACCCGATATTCTTATTTTAGCCGAAAATAATAACAGAATAAACCAACTACAAGACCTTTAAAAAAAACTGTTATAAATTCACCATTGAACTAAACGCAAATAATATTGAATTCTGTTAATTACGTTTCTTTTTGTTTTTATATATAGCAATAATAATGATACCAGCACTAATATATTAAAATGTCTATAATGCTAACTATAGTTTTTATATATAGCAATAATTATACCAGCACTAATATATTAAAATGTCTATAATGCTAACTATAGTTTTTATATATAGCAATAATAATAATACCAGCAATAATATATTAAAATGTCTATAATGCTAACTATAGTTTTTATATATAGCAATAATAATAATACCAGCACTAATATATTAAAATGTCTATAATGCTAACTATAGTTTTTATATATAGCAATAATAATAATACCAGCACTAATATATTAAAATGTCTATAATGCTAACTATAGTTTTTATATATAGCAATAATAATAATACCAGCACTAATATATTAAAATGTCTATAATGCTAACTATAGTTTTTATATATAGCAATAATAATAATACCAGCACTAATATATTAAAATGTCTATAATGCTAACTATAGTTTTTATATATAGCAATAATAATAATACCAGCAATAATATATTAAAATGTCTATAATGCTAACTATAGTTTTTATATATAGCAATAATAATGATACCAGCACTAATATATTAAAATGTCTATAATGCTAACTATAGTTTTTATATATAGCAATAATAATAATACCAGCAATAATATATTAAAATGTCTATAATGCTAACTATAGTTTTTATATATAGCAATAATAATAATACCAGCAATAATATATTAAAATGTCTATAATGCTAACTATAGTTTTTATATATAGCAATAATAGTAATACCAGCACTAATATTAAAATGTCTATAATTCTAACTATAGTTTCGTACTTATTATATAATTCCCGCCAAAACCATCTATAATACGAACACATGGTCTTTAACTGATTATCCTCATTCCCTTGAAGATGGACCCGGATGGGTCTGAAAGTACTTGAGACACAAATGAAAACTATGGCAGATTCATCGGCCAATCCCCCCCCCCCCCCAAAAAAAAAACTATGATTCTGATTAGGACAATGGAAAGGATCTACGAAAGGATATCCAGACATAAGTTGTTTGTTATATATATATATATATACGCACACATATATATGGAAAATGAAAAAGAGAAACAAAAATATGTATTTCATGACGTCCTCGAAATGATTGACTTTAAAAAAGTAGTCGTTACAATATTACAAAGTGTGGTTTTGTTCTTTTTTCGAAATAAAACATTGCTGTTAATAATTGAAATGCGTAATATATTTATCAAATAAAACGGATGTTTATATTTATTTTTATTTATTTTTGATTCATTTTATTATATATATTATGTGTTAAGTATGTTGGGAGTGTGGTATAAAATAGCTAGCCTGGATCTTAATTCAAGTTTTGTTCGGATAAAATAAGTTTGCTAATTAAACGAGATAACTTGTAGAAGTCCTTACGTTGTTTAATAGTGTTAGAGTTTATAATGAGTGCTGATTCAAGAAGTCTTCGCCGAGATTTATTTAAATCTCGAATTAGGTTTAAATTAAAATTTAAAACTAATATATACATATATTAGATTATATTTAATGTGAGATACTGCATCATTATTTCCACAATTAGTGGTGTTTACTGATTGTGGAAATAATTTTATATATATATATATTATAAACACATCATTATACATTTTGGTTACATGGGCACATTATTTTTGTAAACTTTACCATTTAGGGGGTGCGTTCAACCGAACTCACACCTGCCCCCCTAAAAACTTTAAAAACAAGTTTAATACAAAAAATTTAATAGAGAAAAGAATTGCTCTCCATCAAATTTTGAGTTATATTAAGTAATACATTTTAAAAGGAATTGATCGTGTGCGTGAACGTCAATAATATATATGCGCTTGGTAAAATCCTAAATTATTAAACTTATCATTATCAATACTGGAATATGTATTCTAAGCAACAGGGTGCGTAAGGTAGGCACATGATTATATTTTGTGAACTTTACCATTTAAATCGTATAATACTCCCCTTAAAGAAAGAAAAAAACATCAAAATTTAAAACTAATATTATATTTGTGGCTTATACCCGTCATGAGACGTGTAATTCCATTTCACGTGATCTGTTGAACATAGTTAAGATAGCTGTCTATATTGTCCACTTCATGACATAAATAGAATTTATTTATCGGCTTGTAGCATAGCTGTTTTGGCTGGGATCAAAGTGCAGTATCTGTTCTGATGGATACTGCACCCCATAGACTGGTATTGTCTTGGCCTTCGGGGCTTGATTTACGCCGGTCTATGGGTCGGTCCTGTGCAGTTCTAGGAGGTCCATCCTCCCAGGCTTTGCCTCCCCTCTTTGGGGAGGAGTAAGTTTATTGCTTACTGCTTGCGGCACCCCTACCGGGGAATGCCGACGGGGCTGCCCAGGCAATTTTTAATGGCCAGAGTGCTCACCTTCTCGGGCGCTGGCTTTTCAAGTCCCACTTTCCCGATCCGACCTTGGGTCACATCTTACCTTGTGGGAGTAAGATAAAACTAGCCTTGTGCCTAACTCCTGGAGAGGTAAATTAATTGTCGCATAGCTGTTTAATTGACCGTTTGGTTAGAGTGCCGGAAAATGAGTCAACGGTGACTTGCGTCAGAGGTTCAAATCGGGCGACCGGCTGATCAGTTATCTTCCACACTGATTATTCCATTAAGATGAAACGTATAATAAATAAACATTTATTATTATTATTATTATATATATATATATATATATATATATATATATATATATATAATAATAATAATGGTAATAATCCATATATATATATATATATATATATATATATATATATATATATATATATTTATATCCCAACTGTTTATTCGGTTTATATATTTAAAGCTCCAATCTATGGAAATTGTTTATCCACGTTATTATCTTAGATATATGTGAGCTCATCCAATACATTAACTTTTATCATAATCTTAAATGTAGTGTTGAACTTTCCCAGCATACTGCTGCTCTAAAAATCCAGTGCCTTTAGGGATGAGTGTCCATAAAACGCTTCACGGTCCTCAACATATTTCAAGATTCACAGCCCCATAAATATTGGTCTCCAACTGCTTCTATCTGTTCACTAACCAACCAAATGACAATGTCTGACATCCAGGACAACATTCGATAACTCACTACATCTCATGGAACTTTGTAAAGTAATTTAATTGAACTAGATCTGTCTTAGACCAGAAAAGCTCCGATCATCCAATTGTGACCAAAAAGAACTCATGCCAGTGTCTTTGCTAAAATTGAAAAGAAAAATTGTATCTTTTTCGTTTGATTCCAAACGTTCAAAGACATTATTATGATGCCAGTTTCACTAGCAGACAGCTATCTATAAATAATAAATACTAAAGTTGTTACTTGTCTGTCATTCTTTCATTCCTTGTCCTCTGCAGACACTGAGTTATTTACCAATTATGTCTGTTAGTGGAAGCAAAATATCGAATATTTAAGTTTTACAATATTTTATTCAAGGAATTTGTGTGTGAAATGATGTATAGTTCTGCTAGTAATCCTATTATATTACGAGGCCAATTGCATATTATTATTAAACATTGTATATATATATATATTTATATATATATATATATATATATTTATATATATATATATATATTTATATATATATATATATATTTATATATATATATATATATTTATATATATATATATATATATATATTTATATTATATATATATATATATATATTTATATTATATATATATATTTATATTATATATATATATATATATTTATATTATATATATATATATATATATATTTATATATATATATATATATATATATACATATATATATATATATATATATATATACTAGAACGGATGGGTAACATTAGTTCCTCAAAAACAGAATAGTTTTGCACCACTTGTATGTCCTGTTACGAAGATTAAAATTAAGATATAATGATACCAAATCTTATGTCTAGAATTCTTATTCCAATTTTGATCAAAATCCATTATGATTTTCATTCTAGAAAATAACAAAAAATAACGTCTAACTATATTTTAGAAATTAAAAAATAAGATAAAAATGATAATATGGGGTTCAGGGCTTGGAGTAGTACACTGGTTTCCATTACTTCCCGGACAACGCTTATGATGATTTTTAATTATATTTAATTTCTAAGAAGACAATTTTTCTTATTTAATTTTTATTTATTAAAAGTCAACAAGAGTGGAAACAGTTTTTTTAGTTTTTGTTTAACTCCTTAACATAAAAAGACTTCTGTTAAAGGTGATTATATTATTACAATAGAAATGATATTAATTACGACAATGTACACATATTGTTATTACGATGAAATGATATTAATTACTATTATGCCCTGTACAAATTGTTATTACAATGGAATAATATTAATTACGACAATGTACAGATATTGTTATTACAATTAAATGATATTAATTACGACAATGTACAGATATTGTTATTACAATGAAATTATATTAATTACTACTATGTACTGTACAAATTGTTATTAGAATGGAATGATATTAATTACGACAATGTACAGATATTATTATTGCAATGAAATTATATTAATTACTACTATGTGCTGTACAAATTGTTATTAGAATGAAATTATATTCATTACTACTATGCCCTGTACAGATATTGTTATTACAATGATATGATATTCATTACTACTATGCCCTGTACAGATATTGTTATTACAATGAAATGATATTAATTACTACTATGTACTGTACAAATTGTTATTACAATGGAATGATATGTATTACTACTATGCACTGTACAAATTGTTATTACAATCAAATGATATTAATTACTACTATGCACTGTACAAATCGTTATTACAATCAAATGATATTAATTTCTACTATGCACTGTACAAATTGTTATTACAATCAAATGATATTAATCACTACTATGCACTGTACAAATTGTTATTACAATCAAATGATATAAATTTCTACTATGCACTGTACAAATTGTTATTACAATCAAATGATATTAATCACTACTATGCACTGTACAAATTAATATTACAATCAAATGATATTAATTTCTACTATGCACTGTACAAATTGTTATTACAATCAAATGATATTAATTTCTACTATGCACTGTACAAATTGTTATTACAATCAAATGATATTAATTTCTACTATGCACTGTACAAATTGTTATTACAATCAAATGATATAAATTTCTACTATACACAGATCTTTAAAAGACAAAAAGCAAAGATAAGATTAATCTAGTCAAATTTAAAAGTCATTTTAATTAATTTAAACAAAACTGGGTGCTTAATTACATGAAGAAGGGAAAGGTAGACCGTGGATTTGAGACCATTTTTCGATTATGTAGGTTTTCAGTATCCCAAATTCACTTTTCAAAAGACCACCAATTTGGTACCATGCTATTACCAGAGCACCGACAAGTAAACAGAAAGAAATTAACCCTTATCCTCGAGTGGCCTTTGGGCCATGATGAGCGGTGACTGATTAGTAAAAATTTTTAAAAATAAAAATCGCAAATAATTTCTTCAAAAGGGGGCAATAGTGTTTCCTCTCTGACCAGCATGAAATGAAGAGGGAATGGTATTTGACCCTTTGTTCGCGTCACCACTTCCTCTTTGAGTCTCAAAATCCCCAGCAAAAATAAAGGCAACACAAACTGCTTAAAAAGTGGGTGATTATGAAAGTTAGTTAAACTATTCTAAGGACCGGTTATTATGGTTGTAGTCAAATTGGCCATAAAAATACGTATCTATATTATAATATGCTAAGCCACGTTTTGTTCGTACATACGTTATCACCTTTCACACACATAAAAAAAATGAGATCGTACGATTAGCAAAGATGGTGATTAATCTGATGCGGCTAAGTTAAAACATTCTGACATTACCCATTTTAAAATGAATTGTTCCAAAATAAAATTATGTCGTCTTGTCAACTAAAACTACAATTTTAAATAAATACATTTCAGAAAGGGACGTTCGTTTTATTGATATAAAGAATATTTAGCTGACAATTATTTTTATGGTAAGAAAACAGAATATTTATTGTTTTAAAAAGAATTAAATTGCTACAATTTTAAATAAATAAATAAATAAGAGACATTCGTTTTATTAAATAATATTTAGCTGACAATTATAATTATTTTTACAGAAGAAGAAAGAGTCATTTGTTTCTTATTAGTATTGATTCTGACAGACATTTATTATTTCAAAATAATATTATTAACAGTAAGTTAATACAGATTTATGTAGAAAGCACCGTGGAATTTCCATGGAATCACACTAGTGTAATAATAACGTATAACTTAACAATTTAGTGACCGTTACAACGCATCCCCTACTCAAAGATGATCACGCCTGAAGAGAATTTGAGTGCAGGTGAGTAGGATTGCTGCAAGTGTTAGAACTGACTGAATAACACAAAATAACTCGCCCACAGTCAGACAAGAGTTGCCATACTTGGTAAGCCTGTATTATGAATCGCCTTGGCTCAAGTGGAAATAAATTTCTTATGCATGTGAAAGGTGATAACGTACGTACGTACGAACAAGAAGTGGCTTAGAATATTATTATATAGATACGCATTTTTATGACCAATGATTGCTTTAATGTGTCATTTTCTTAAATGAATACATGCGAAAGTTGGGTCCATTTCTCGCACTGACGGTAAATTCAAAACACCCGATTCCAAGTTAATTAAACTTTACATGTTATTTATCTACCTCCCACAGCGGTAAGATGTGACAAAAGGTCGGGAAAGTGGGATTTGATAAACCAGCGCCCGAGAAGTTGATCACTCTGGCCTACAAAAAATGCCTGGGCAGTCCCGTCGGCATTCCCCGGTAGGGGCGCCTCAAGCGATTAGCAATAAACTAACCCCTTCTCAAAGGGTGAGAAGGCAAAGCCTGGGAGGGTGGACCTCCTAGAACTGTACAAGACAGACCCATAGATCGGCGTAAATCAAGCCTCGAAGGCCAAGACAATACCGGTCTATAGGGTGTAGTATCCATCGGAAGAGATACTACACTTTAATATTGGCCAAAAGGCAGAGAATTACTGTACATAATAGACACGCCATCCTTGTTATATACTACTTATGTATATGCGATATCAGTTGCAAGGTTAACTAATTTGCATATTGGTTTTTATAAAGGATATTCTATTAATTAACTATTATTTGTTATTATTTTTAATTCAATGATTGTTTTGATTTTAATACAAGAAATAGTTCTGTTTCCCAATATTGTTTTATTTTCTTAGACAAATATTTAGCATTTGTCTTCAAATGCTCCTTTCTTTAGAGCAGGGGCGGGCAACCTTTTCAGAGTGAGGGCCAGATGAGACTTTTGGAAGGATATCGCGGGCCGAAGTGAAAAACGAAATCTCAGAATTACTATATTTTGTTTACATGAATAAATTGTACAAAATTGCATTGAACACTCTACAAATCAATGAGACTGCTGGTGCTGTTGGCCATGAAAAAGTATTTCCATGTCTGGCTCGATGGTTGAGGTAGACAACAGAAAAATGTCATTGAGATGGCGGTCCGGGAGTTGGGAGCGAAGGTGAGACTTCGTGTACTTCATTTTCAAAATGATATGAGTTTTACTGGGAGGTCCACGGGCCGGATTGCAATAATAAAGCCTAGCAGGATGGCGGGCCGGATGCTAAGCCTTCGCAGGCCGGATGTGGCCCGCGGGCTGGAGGTTGCCCGCCCCTGCTTTAGAGGTACCGACTTTATTTCCAACAAGTTGCGATCTATTTCTAAATTGCAAGTAAAAAGGCAAAATTGATTTCTTCTTCGTTTTCCTTTCTAAGATAAATCGATTTGTATCGAAATTACCGAAATGTCTATGTTTATCTATCTATATAAATAAATGAGAAAT
>OY744520.1:178774633-178862133 GCA_963556195.1 Sepiola atlantica | reverse complement strand
TCCTTGTTGAAGGGGGCGATAACAATATTTATTATATAAATATTCATTATTTTCACCTACGGACACATGCGTTTCACGCTTACGCAATCTTCAGTGTAGAAGATGATGATTTGATAATTACTGCCGGTCGAACGATTCGAACCCAGTTATTTTATTTTCATTTAAATACTATACATTGCTGCGTCTGCTGGAGATCGCCAGATATCGTCACTCAGACAGACGAAACTAAAATATCCAGCAAACGGAGTAATGTATAGTATTTAAATAACATAATAAATACTGGCTCTTGTATGACTTACGATTAAGCACTTTGATAGTTTTTTTTTCTGCTAATATATGTATATACTAGCTGTTCCTACGTGGCGTTTCCCGGTAGTGTTCTTTCCTTTATTTAAAGTAGCCGTTTTTTCCCAAAAATTAAGCTTTTGTTTCTAGATATAATTTTGAAAGTTAAATTTAATTCGTACGGTATCGATTGGTTGTTAAATTATTAACATAAGCAAATTGTTCGCAAACGATAATTATTTGTTTTTATTATTTCTTGAAAGAATAGAAAAGGAATGCGGAGGTCGAGACGCGTGATTGAAAACAAGACTTTTAGATCTTCAGCTTGAAGCTCTGCCATCTGACCGATCTTGATGGGATATAGACTTTAATTCTCTTCTTTCCCCATGGCTGCTGGGTTGGCCGCATGGATAAAAGAGATCAGACTGAAAAAGTTAAAAGGTGACTTGGGTCTGAGGGTCGAACATATTTACCATAATATTGCTTATAACCCATTTAATGCAAGGGTGTGCCCTTTAAGAGAATTAAAAACAGGCTGCTAAAATGAATGTGTAATGCGATGTTTCGTCTGAACACTGTTATGGCAGCCTGCTAAATATGTCCGCTTGTAAAGACATAAATAGACTTTAATTTCCTTCTTCCCCAATGGCTGTTGGGTTGGCCACATTGATAGAGGAGTTTAGACTGAAAAAGTTAAAATGTGACTTGGGCGAATCGCGCCATTTATTTGGCATCAGGTCGCATTCGCAGACATACCAGTAGAGGGTCGAATCTCGACAATCAGTCCGGCAGAAACTGGGGAACTTCGGTGGCCTTTTATCTGTCGAGATGAAGTATTCGTCCTGGGTAGCCCTAGGAGGTCCACCCTCCCAGACCTTGCCTTGCCTTCTCTCTTTGTGTGTAGTAAGTTTATTGCTTAATGTCTGAGGTGCCCAAACCGGGAAATGCCGACGGGGCTGCCCAGACAATTTTTACAAGGCCAAAGTGCTCTTTCTATAGGAACGCCGGCTTGACTCTCCCCCACCTTTCGACCTTGTGTCACATCTTTCTGCGATGGGAAGGAAGTAAATCATATCACTTGGGTCTGAGATTCGAATCGTTCGACCACTAACAGTCATGATGATTCCCGGAAAAGGATGAAACACATGTGTATGTGGATAAGAATTAAAAACATTTATCATAATATTGAAAGACAGATATACATTGTACAAATAGTCGCTGGTGAGTGATATTGGTTAACAATTAAAAGAACGATGGAAGCCATGGTTCTTGCTGAATTTTCTCAGAGGACAATTAAATAGAGAAAAAAAAAACTAAAATAACGGACAATTACGTGCATGACGAAATGAAGATGGCGGACAACAAGGGGGAATAAGAGACAACAATGCGACATTATTTAAACTGGTTACTGTGACCAGCATTTCCTACAAGGAAATGTTTATTGATATAAGACAAGGAGTCCAGCACGAAAAGGCCATTAAAAAAGTAAATGCCTTTTAAAACAAAAACACTAAGTAAATGAGTTTAGCTTAAAGCAGGAAAAGGGAATAAACAAAAAAAGGAAATAAAGAAACGAAAAACAGGAAAAAGCACACAAGTGGAAATATCTGAGGACATTAAGAAAAATATAAAAAGAAAATCAGACTGAACGAGGAAAAAATTATGGAGTGCTTGTTCGTAATATTCCATCACCCGTTTTCCTCAATTTTTTTTTACTGACCAAATATTTTTTATTTTTTCGCTAGAAAATTCCGTTTTTTGGGGAATTTTTTAAGAAATATTTTAGATTTTAGGTTGGGGGATCAGTTTCCTATATAAATTAAACTGATCACCTCCTTTTTGACCATGTTGCAAGTTGTTTTATTCGTTGTTTGTTTAACCATTTTCTTCACCTTTTTTACGGATCAATTTTTTTTCTGTTCACAATTACCTATCGTGCTGCTAGATAATTCTGGGTTGTTTGGAATTTTTGGGAAAAATTTGTGATGGTCAAAAAGTGGGATCAGTTTACGTTAAATTTATATATGAAACTGATCCCTCTCCTAAAATCTAAAATATGTGAAAATTAAAAAAAAAAACGGAATTCTCTAACGACATAAGTAATCGTACACAAGTTTTTTTTTTAAATTTGAAATGCTCAAAAAGAGAGGGATCGGTTTACGTTAAATTTATATAGGAAACTGATCCCTCCTCCTAAAATCTAAATATATGGAAAATTCAAAAAAACACGGAATTCTCTAGCGACCTGATAGGTAATTGTACACCGAAAAAAGAATAAAATTTGGTCAGTAAAAAAGTTTGGGAAATCGGGTTGTGGACAATTACGAACAAGCGCCAATTATGGAAAACAAATAACAAGCCCTTCGTTAACTCTTTTTACAAGAATTTATTCGTTTTTTGTTACAAAGGGATGATGTTAAATTATTTTTAAAGTTTATATATAGGCTTGGTTACCAGTGTTCAAAAATAATTGTTTTCAAGCGAGAGTTAAAACATAGTCAGACACACACACACACACACACACGGCACAGTTAGAGTTGTTCGTACCAGTCCTTGACAATTAGTCCGACAGCGAAATTTCTTGCTGTCAGGTTTAGGTATGGTTCTGTTCAGTCATAGGATGTCCACTCTCCTAGGCTTTCTTTTATCCCTGAGAAGGGGTTAGTTTATTGCTAATCGCCTGTGGCACCCCTTCCGGGGAATGCCGACAGGACTGCCCAGACATGTGTTGTAGGCCAGTGTGCTGGCTTTTCAAAACACTACTTGACCTTGTGTCCAACCTCCTGGCAAGGAAGTAAATAAATACGCACACAGACATATGTAAATTACAAAGAGTTTGAAGCAAACATTGGCTTGAACTAAATTGCTTTAAAAGCAGGACATTACTTACTGTCATTCTGTTTTAATACCTTTTCCTTATTCATTCACAAGCAGGAAGTTTGTTACATTATAATACTGGTTGACTGCGCCTCTTGTTTTTTTTTTAATTGTTCACGGATGTGGTATCTACTAGTATTTGAACGATTAATCGGAATAGGGAATCGGAAAAATCGGAATTTGGGGGGGGGGGCGATCGGAATCATAAAAAATGGTGTTTATTTTCTGATACCAAAAACGATTCTTTTAATTGTTGTTTTCTTTTTGTTTGTTTTTGTTTAAAATTTAATTTTCCATTGTTGGTATTAATGATGAAATGATAAATATTTATTGATTGTAAAATACCAATAAAACTAAAATCTATCGATTTCCCATCCACAAGTGTATTTTTATGTTCGAAAAAATATATGCACATATTACATTTTTTTTACGGTAATCTGAAAATAAAAAAATAAAAAGTTTTTAGCTAAATATTTAGATGTTTTAAAAGAATCGGAATTGGAAATTGTATCGGAATTGGAAATTGTATCGGAATCAGGAAAATTATTGGAATCGTCCCATCACTAGTAGCTACCATTATGCGTTATTTTCTGAACATAGGTCACCCAGGAATAAAATGGTGGAGTTCATTATTTAATGGATGTTTTGGAATCGATTAAGGACACGGTAATGCGACTAATCCCGTTGTGGCGGAATGGGATGCTCCGGTATTCATTTCGGAGAAAATTTTGATGTGGTTGTTGGTGAGGAAAGGCCAGGCTATAGATACAGCAAAGAAAAAGGTTCTTGTACCCATAGACATCATTGTGTTGTCTCAGAAACAGATAAACGTACATCAAATGAGGGGATGACATTTCGGATACATGTGAAATGATAATGGGAAGTTCCTAGACGTCTATGATGCAATAAACTCCATCTGCAGAAAAGACTGGTTCTGTAGAATAAAAAATAAATAAATTGGTTGATTTTTCTATATCCAGTCCGTATTTATCCATTCATACTAAGCTAACTTCTAGCTATGAGAAGGAATGACCAAGACGATGACCTGGTTTACCACGTGGAGTTGCAATTGTTACACAATGTGTCCAGTTTTGACTGGCCGTCTAGCCAATCCTGACCATGAAATGTAAGGGAATTAAATTAATTTATTTTCTCGCTTTCTGTCAGAGTTGTTCACCTTGATCTGACAGAAAAGAAATAAACAAGATTATTTTTCTTTTTATTATAACAGGTGTTTTTATTCCACAGTTAAACGTATTCACAAACAGACAAACGAGTCTCGGATCTGAGTGGTTGACACACCGACCCCCTCCACTTCTATAGTGGTCGGCCACTTGTTAGGTCCTTTTCTCTCCTTGGCTTCCATCACGCACAAGTTTAAAAACTTTTTCTTATGTCATTCAATCTTATCTCTGAGGTCCATGCTCTCCACTATTTCAGACAATACTATTCTTTGCTGGTCGTGTTTTTTTTTATCTACTTACGTCATAGACCATGAATATTTTAGCTTTGTTTGTTTCTTTCACAAAAAAAAATTTTTTTTTCTTTTTATTTTGTCCTCAAACTCGTCTGCCGACAATTCGGGTTCAAAACTCATGCCCTGTCACGTAACATTACAAGATGTAACTACCGAGAGAATTATCGGGGAAATTGTTAACTCTATTCTGATGTTTTTTTTTACTGTGACGAGCATTGAATGCAACGGCTCAACCAATCACAGCTTTTTATATCCCCAATCTCCTCAACTCTCTAACACAATTCGATGGCAATGTTTATTTGTTGCTGTTATATTTTTGTTTCTTTTAATTTTTCGTAGCACCAAAGATTTTGCCCAATAGAGAACTTAAAAACCTGGTTGTAATACAAACGAAAAAGTGACCTAGAGATTTACAGTTCATGCAAATCATGGAAGCTTTGAAGAATGAAAAACGATGGCTTCATAAAATAAAATCTTTTCTTTTTTAGTTCTATAAAAAGTCGATTCTAATCAAACTGAAAACCTAATCAAGCCAAGTCTTTGATCGCCAAAATTACATTTGATGGAAACTCTCGGTTTGATACCATTAACAAATATGATTAACAAACAGAACTTAAAAGTTATAAAAACAAGAGTTCATAATCTTAAGTTGTGTCCAAACAATTAGTGATGAAAATTCTATCTCCAAAGCAAACGAAAATTCTATTTAAAACTTCGACAGACCAAAAGAAATGATATTTTAAACTTTAGCATGACAGAACATGCTATTTGAAACTTAAACATAACAGACGAAAGAAAATGCCCGTTCATACTTAAGAATGACAGACTAACACACATGCTATTTCAAACAAAGCATCACAAACTAAGGAACGTGCTAAGTCAAACGAAAATCTGACAGACTAACATGCGCACTATTCCAAAATTAAGCATGACAGACTACCGAACATATTATTTAAAACTTAAGTATGACAGACTAACAAACATGCTATTTAGAACTTAAACTGGACAGACTAGCAAAAATACTATTTTAAATTTAAGTATGACAGACCAAAGAACTTCGTATTTAAAATTCAAGCATTATAGACTGGAGAAAATACTATTTCATACTTAAGAATGATAGGCTAAAGAAAATGGCAGAGTAAGGAAAATGCTATTTCAAACTTAAATATGACAGACCAACGAAAATCATATTTTAAACTATATTACGGACCAACTAAAATGCTATTTCAAACTATATTACAGATCAACGAAAATGCTATTTCAAACTTAAGTATGACAGACCAACGAAAATCATATTTAAAACTATATTATGGACCAACTAAAATGCTATTTCAAAGTTAAGCTTGACAGACCGACGAAAATGCTATTTCAAACCTTAGCAAGACAGACTAACTAAAATGCTATTTCAAATTTAAGTATGACAGACCAACAAACATTCTATTCCAACCTTGAGCATGACAGACCAACAAACAGAACTTCTTATGAAGATGTTTGGACGCATGTAAAATAAGATGTGTCTATTCAATCTGCGTGTTTACTGAGTGATGAAAATGTTATTTCAAACCGAAATATGACCAACAGACGGACAAAGCCTCTAACAGAGTTATAAGGACGCATCTAAAAAAATGATTATTAATTTGAGGAAGATGTTCTGATCAAGAAATGATTTTTATATTTTTTTAAAGTCGAGTTCAAAACAGAATAACTTGTAAAATTTAAGGTCAGAAAATTTTTTTAAAACAGCCAATAAAAAAATGTTGGTTGAAAATTTACAACTCATTTTTTAAGCTTTAATTTTAGGTAATAATTTTGAACATTTGTTTTTTTTTTGTATTTGAGTTTTTTTTCATTTTGACATAAATTGTTTAGAAGTAATAGACATAATTATGAAATATTCAATAATTAAAAATAATCGCATTATTAAACGAAAGTAAGTGGCATAATGGATACCATAACAGACTATGGAATCGGCCAGAACGTCTGTCATTAAAAAACGGTGATTCTACGGTTTCATATGTTTGATATGTTAGGCCTCTCATTAAAATAATAACTAAAGATATGTTTACACCTTGTTCTGTACTTACGTGGTAGCTGAAAAGAAGACTGTACACCAAAAATTATGCAAATTCATCCAGTATTTATTGAATTAAAAATCTAAAAAACGATTTTATCTATATGTCGCTATTTTTCTAATATTTTGACTTCTTCCGAAAGTTATCTATCTTGCCTACTTAGTAAGCTGAAATGTCTACCTATATGTAAAATCGTTTTTTTCTTCTTCTTTTTCTTATAATTTAATAAATACTGGATGAATTTGCATAATTTTTTCCGTACAATCTTATTTTCAGTTAACACGTAAGTACATAACAAAGTCTATACATTTCTTTAAATATTTTAATGTTATTGCGAAACTGCAGAAGCAGCAACACATTGTTGTAGAGCTACCAGAGTTATCTCCCTTTAAGGAGAAATTATTTTATAGGCTATAGTTATTCCCCTCGTATCACTAATTCAATAACTGGGAGTAGTTAGAATAATATTCTGCTTCAGAACTTTTTAGATAAGGATTGATAATTGTGATTATTTGGATTATTCAGACTACTGTTTTTATGTTTTTCAATGTTTCCGTCGATGTAACCTCCAAGCTTCATCAGGTGTATCTTGTTAAACTTGTAAATCTTTATTATGTCTAAGTCAGGAATCTTTAAAGAGTTTTAAACGGAACCCTTTATTTAATCAACGAGGGTAGCATACTCTCGTTCCGTCAGCCATGACCGGGTAGAAGTATTAAGTAATTCTTATTTTATTCTTAGTATCGCTTGTACTGAGGACTGAACCTTCAACCTCCAGAAGACCTGGTAACAAAGTGTGAATCCCCAAATCTGGTGTTTATTTACTCCTCGCGGAGTTAGGCACAAGGCCAGTTTTATCTTACTCCCACAAGTAAGATGTGACCCAAGATCGGGTCGAGCAAGTGGGGTTAAAAGCCAGCGCTCGAGAGGTGAGCACTCTGGCCATTTAAAAATTGCCTGGGCAGCCCCGTCGGCATTCCCCGGTAGGGGCGCCTCAGACAGTAAGCAATAAACTTACTCCTCCCCAAAGAGGGGAGGCGAAGCCTGGGAGGGTTGACCTCCTAGAACTGCACAGGACAGGCGTGCAGTATCCATCGGAACAGATACTACACTTTGATCTTAGCCAAAAGCCAACACGGGATTCGTTAGCAACATTTGTATGAACACCTGGTCGAGAATCAAGACCATAATTCGTCCTCTCTTGCTTGTTGGATACAGAACTGAACGGACTACCTTGGGGCACATCTTCTAACACAGTGCTCTTCAAACTTTTTTTGTCGCGACCCCTTTTTGGAAAAAAATTTTTTTCGTGACCCACCAAAATTTTTTATAAATAAAAAATAAGTTTGAATATTATTTTTAAAATTCCATAGTTATAATTTTGGCGACCCCCTTTCTATGGTTACGCGACTCCCCTGGGGATCGCGACCCCCACTTTGAAGACCTCTGCTCTAACAAACAAAAAAACGACATAGGGAAAATGTCAGAGTTTGCCTTTGTTCTTAGCACATACTTTTTACCTTTATTAACAATAGCGGTAAAAGAGAAACAGTCTACTTGATGACGGCTTCCGGTTTTGAAATCGGAAATAGACAAGCGGTGTTTATCATAAAAATTAGCCATTAAATTTTAGGTCGAATGTTTTTCTTTATTAAGGGGTTTACAATTAATAATTTGTTTTCACTTTTTTTTTTTATACTTATTAACACATACGAAAATTTAACAGATTTTTATATTTAGAAATTTTTATTTTATTACCAATAATAAAATTATTTTTATATATAATAAGAAATCTTTTTTTTTGGGGGGAGATGGGGGAAAATATTTTTTGAATAGCTTATTTTGAAAATATATTTTAAGTAGTTTATTTACTATTTTTTATAATTGAAATGTTTAAAAATCCCGCCAACATCTAAGCGATCAAAAATAATCAGGAACTGTTTTTTTAATGAACACTGCTTGTCAGTTTCCGATTTCAAAATCGAAAACCGTCATCAAGTAGACTGTTTCTCTTTTACCGCCAGTGGTATTTTTACCCCACCTAATAAACCAGTATTGTCTGGGCCTTTGGGTCTGGATTTACGCTGGTCTATTGGGGGTTGCTGGTCCTGTGCAGTTCTAGGAGGTGCACCCTCCCAGGCTTTGCCTCTCCTCTTTGGAGAGGAGTAAGTTTATTGCTTACTGTCTGAGGCGCCTCTACCGGGGAATGCCGACGGGGCTGCCCAGGCAATTTTTAAATGGCCAGAGTGCTCACCTCTTGAGCGTTGGCTTATCTAATCCCAGTTTCCCGACCTTGTGTCACATCTTACCTTGTCGTAGGTAGATAAATAACTCAAAAATAACCAGGAACTGTTTTTTTAATGAACACTGCTTGTCAGTTTTCGATTTAAAAATTGAAAACCATTATCATGTAGACTGTTTCTCTTTCATCGCCATAACTTGTGCATTTTATCTGTATGGGAACCATGTATTAATGTGTGTAATCTACGTATACATTTCTCATTTGTGGTTTTCATAATTTAAGTGAAACTAATAATAAATGTTCATGTTATTTGTTGACCACAGATGTTTTTATCGTTTTTATTGCCCACACTTTTCTACCCACGCGTTGCTAATCTTGATAGAATAGCAAATATTCATATTATTCATGGGGGAATAGAATCAACTTGTTAATCAGTAGTTGAGATTTTAGACGACTTTATCTAGGGTAAATTTCTCTGTTGTTCTTCCTCCTCAGCCCACATCTTCACACTGACAGCTGCATTGAAAGGGTAGTCATCAGAAAGTATCTGAATTCATGTCCTCGTAGATTTCTTTGAGTTAGATATCTTTCCTTTGCTGATACTTTATGACTGTTCACACCTCCGTTTTGTCCATTTTTACATTCATTTCACATCTCTCACCTGTGTAGGAGTGGAAATTAAAATAGAATTCCGAATTAGCTATTCTACTTTTAGTGTAAGCACAAATAAAAAAGTTCAGCGTACGAGACCCGAACAGCGTACGAGACCCGAACAGCGTACGAGACCCGAACAGCAGACGAGAACCAAACAGCAGACTAGAACCGAACAGCAGACTAGAACCGAACAGCAGACTAGAACCAAACAGCAGACTAGAACCAAACAGCAGACTAGACCCAAACAGTAGACTAGACCCAAACAGTAGACTAGACCCAAACAGTAGACTAGACCCAAACAGCAGACTAGACCCAATCAGCAGACTAGACCCAATCAGCAGACTAGACCCAAACAGCAGACTAGAACCGAACAGCAGACTAGAACCGAACAGCAGACTAGAACCGAACAGCAGACTAGAACCGAACAGCAGCCAAGTCGCTGAACAACTGACTGCTTATATCGAGCCCAAAATACTATTGCTTGCTCAGAAAAACACATTCATTTAAACTCTCTACCCACGTGTTGCTAATCTTGATAGAATAGCAAATATTCATATTCTTCACTTCATTGTCCCGGATGCCAGTTTACAACAGCTTGTTTTGGACAGCTACTGTCCCACTTCCACCACAGACACAATACACAAGTTGACAGTGCTTTGACTGATGTTAGGGTTAGTGTTATAACGGGGGGGTAGTTAGAATAATATTCTGCTTCAGAACTTTTTAGATAAGGATTGATAATTGTGATTATCTGGATTATTCAGACTACTGTTTTCATGGTTTTCAATGTTTCCGTCGATGTAACCTCCAAACTTAATCGAGTGTATCTTGTCAAACTTGTAAATCTTTATTATGTCTAACTCGGGAATCTGTACAGAATTTTATTCTTAGTATCGCTCGTACTGAGGATTGAACCTTCAACCTCCAGAAGACTGTTACTTTAAACTGATTATTATTTAGCACTTATATCCGTTGTGCCATGGGTTCTTGCAAATCGCTGATGGAACAAGAGAAAGCTACTCCCATGGATTACATAAACGGTCCGATTCAAAAGTCTGTAAAGATTCCAGACTTCGGCAATATGCATCTGAAGAAAGTCGGAGGTTACATCGGCCGAAACGTTGTGAGAATAACGTCTAAAATGAAAACAGTAGTTCGAATAATCCAAATAATACAAAGAATATTTATTTCTTGCAGCTGTTGTATGTAGGATAATGCACATATCACTCAGAAACCCAAAATTATGTACTATCAAAATAGAAAAAAAGAAATAATGCACTCAATTCAGGGAAGTAGTGTAGTACCTGTTCTGTGGTCAAAATACCATCATCCCAGGGATTGCCTTCTCCTTTTTTACATGGGAGAGTAGTGTAGTATTTGTTCTATGATTATAAAACCCTTCCCCCAGGAATTACCTTCTCTTTGGGGCGGGGGTAGTGTAGTACATGTTCGTTCTGTCATAATGTCATCCACCTATGTTTTACCTCTCCATTGGGGATTGGAGGAGGGGGGGCAGTTCATTCGTCATATATACTGTGACATAATGAGGGCCGTGTTTAAATGGAAAAGTTAAAGGGTCAGAGTAGAAAGTGGACTTTTGGTTTACTTTCAGTAGCCTCATAACTCTCGCTTCCCTTATTTTGTCCTTTAGTCCTCACATTCAATGAGCGATGTTTCTGACAAAGAGGGAAAAATTTCTGTTTTCTGGGTCAGAATCTATCCATCTAGCACTTATTGTTGGTTAGTTTTTGATGTTGAAGTAATACTTTTTTTTCGCTCCTTTTATCAAGTGGCTTCATGCCTTGTCTGGAGCGACTTCTATTTTTAAAAAAGTGATACTAGACAGAAGTCACGAAACCATGTGATTTCCGGAGGTAGATTTCTGATCTCTTTCCTGGCAGGATTACAAGCAGAGAAGACGTGCCCAGGGGATATCCCCAATACAGGGCAGCATGCACAGTGTGGCTATCCGTCTGTCTGTCTGTCTCTATCTTTCTCTCTCTCATGCATATACTAATTGTCTTTCTGATGTTTTTCTGTGACCGAGTGGGGTTATCAGCAAACCAAAAGAGCCTGGATTCACGACAACGATGATATAGGTGTATAATGGTTTATACACATATCCGTGGGTAAGATAAAATATAACAATAGATACTAAAAGATTTTTTCTTCTAAGAATAATATTCATTTCTTTCAGTTGTTGTTTGTTAGATAATGCACATATCACTCGGGAACCCCAAAGCATGTATCATCAGAATAGATGGATAGAAATAATGCACTTCTTGGAAGGAAATTACTTCTTTTCGGCAACCACGTCCAAAACTTTTTGATGAAAATCTGTATATCAAAATATATACCGAATGATGGTTATTCATAGATAGCTCGAAGCAGACCTTAAAATGAGTGTTTATACACAATGGCAACATATATGGATCAATGCCAATTTGGTATTGGACTAAGATGACCGAACAGCAAGAAAACAATCGCTTTTTGTCTTAAAGAAGGCATCATGCCACAATTGGCAATGGCAAATCTGTGTGCATCTTAAGACGGTGAGTTTTCTCTTGGACAAGCAGAGTGGATGCACCAAGTATGCACTCTCTCGCATAGTACATCTAAAAATGATCACTTGACGAGAATACAATGACTCTCAGAGAAAACAAACTCTGAACAAACGAAGGTAACTGCAGAACTCTTTGTTGACAGAGATAAGATCACTGATCGTAAAAATGTAAACAAATAAATATAAAATTCATTTATAAAGAATATATTTCTCCCACTCATGGAAGCAGATTCGTTTGATAAGAGATTAGAGAGTCAGACACCAGTAGTGACTAGCATTTGGGGTTCCAATCTTGGGGTTTATCTGCCATATATCATGCCACGATTTTCAATGGCAAATTAATAAATAATAATTATTTTTTGAATAAGACTTTGAAACTTAAATTCATTCAATTCATTTTTCTCTTTAATTAACTATTTGAAATAAATTATTATGTAACCCTCTTAGCGTGGATGTCGCAAAATTGCAACAAGTCTACCCCCTTTAATAGCAGACGGTACTACATGCAAGACTGGTTTGATTTGCAACAAAACAGCACAAATATGCACAATACATTCAGCAATTGATTAATATGTGCATGAGAAAATGACAATTTTCCATGAGCAAATGGTCAACGTCATCATAAATTCAAGATGGCCGACATCACAATATAAAAATTAGTCAAAGTTTACAATTTATTTTGATAGTCCTACTTATATGCTACAAATGTCATGAGCATTGTTTGGGCATACAATGAAAGGTTAATCTTACAGAGTTATTTTAAAAATATGGGTAAAAAATAATTTTTCTACAAAGGAAAATTCGACACTCAGAGGGTTAATCGCTTTTTATTTTTTTAAAATTTGACATATCATGATTATTGGTAGTTATAATAACGATATCTTATCTGATAGTTTATAAATAGTTTTAGTTAAAGAGTTGTAATTAGTTAGAAAATAACACTTTTTATTCAAAGATGATACAGTCATGAAAAGTTAAGATATTCCCATTTTAACCATATTAAACAATGATAAATAAAGAGACCAAATGTATAAAAAACGCCAAGTAAATACAAGATGCCATCAAAATAAGCGTTTGTTCACGATTACTCAAACAATCAAAGTGATATTTTTTATAACTAGCATATTTATATATCTGAAGAAATCTGAAAATGTCTTCTCAACCATCAAATCCTTTGTTTCTGACAGGTTTATAAAAGTTGTTTTTGATGGACAGATGTCTGAAACACTTCATATCAACGCCAGCGTGCCTCAAAGATGAATTTTGAGTCCAACCCTCTTCCTGGTATTCATCAATGATCTCCCAAATTACTTTCTAAGATAATTCGTTGACATCTATGAAAATGACAACTATCTCTGGCAGCATTTTGAAGAGCATCAATGATCAAGATCTTCCTGATTCTCTCTTTTCCGACCTGGGGCATGTTGAGCAATGGGTAAAAGGGTGGCTGGTTACTTTTAATGTATCTAAAACCAATCTTCTCTTCTTTTACCACCAACGCTCGGATCCTCACTTTGCCCCAGTTTAAACGTATGGCTCTTTCATTGAGGGGGCTCTGTTTTGATGAGCTTCTAAGACTTAGTTTCACTCCAGATTTGAAGTGGAAGACTTACATCAGATCTGTTGCTAAGGTCGCTGGAAAAGTGGTTGGATCATTTCACTCTTGACGCAATCCTCTACCTGTGTAAGAGCCATATACGTCTTAAGATGGAGTACTGTTGCTACATCTTCGGAGGTACCATTCAGAGCACCCTCAACTACCTTGAAAGAGTACAAAAACCACTTTGAAACTGAATCAGAGATTATCTCTTCTCTTCCCTGCAGCACTTTTCTTACCAAAGACGTTGCTAGACTTTCTCTACTCTATCGTTATTTTCATGGCAGGTTCTCAACTTAGTTCCAATCTCTGTTACTCCCTCTGCACAACATTTGCAACAACATCGCGTCTAGCTACATAAAGAATTTGCCTTTCTTCTTCTATATACCTAAAAGTAAACATAACTTCCATCAACAAAGTTTCTTCCCATCTGTGGAATACGATACTATGGGTTTACTTCCAGCTGACTACAACATGGTAGTTTTCAAGTTTCAAGTTAGCAAATTCTTGTCGAGTCATCTACTTAAATAATGAATTTCACCCATCGTTTCCTATCAAGGTGTAGTTCATCGACAACTGACAATCTCGTTAACTCTTATCCTTGAGTAAGTTTGGGACTTGATAAGAGATGACTCACTCTCACTAGACTTTCTCCGTCAAAATCATTTTCATCACTTCGAAAAGTGGAATCCGTATTATGCAAGACTTTAAACGACTTTATTTTATACTTACTGTCACAGCAAGCATTTTCAGCAAAACACTGACTAATAGAAGATTCCAAAGCCAAAGAAGAGGAATGGACCAAAAAAAAAAACAGGTCTACCTTGTTTACATTTAGCTGGGATATGCGGGTTTATTCGGGTCTCCAAATGTAATTTTGTCCACCCAATATAACCAGCATTGCAATGGCAAATAAATTTGTCTAAAATATTAGTATTTTTGATATTGTGCAGACTATCTATGGAGAAAGACCAAAAAGCAGATCTTGTGTCAAAAACCAAATGTGAGGCAACAGATAAAAAGAAACTGGTTACACTTTTGGTGATTTGCTTGGCCAGCTCCTGACTAATGCCCCTCTCCAAGGTTGTTTAAAATATACTGAATATCTTGGGGGTCGAAAGATCTAAAGGGTTTGAATTCTCGAACTTTTTTCTTGATGCAGTCCAAAATTAACTCGGATAGCTGTTACTGATAGGGATTTCTCTTATTTAGTCCAATTATGCATGAAGTCTATTGGGAAAATAAATCATGAAGGACTCAGTGCACTAAGGTATAAATTAAACCCGATTTTGACGGCGAAAATCGTCTAATGATTATCGAAAAGAGACTAGCCATTTTTGTGACCTTAATCTGTAGGACTTGTGTATATATGTCTTGGGTAGTCCTATGAGGTCCACCCTCACAGACCTTGTCTTCTCTCTTTGGGAAGGGGTTGGTTTAATTTCCTAAGGCGCCGCTACCTGGGAATGTCAACAGGACTGCCTAGGCTATTTTTAGAGGCCAGCATGGCTTCTGCACCGAAGCTCTGACATTTTCTTCACTCTACCGTGTCTTGTGCCGTATCATACTTACATAGGTAGTATGTAAATACTTCTGTCTCTCATGTGAAAATCCTGCAATCCGTCGCTATCGCTTTGCATAAGCCTTCTCTTTGTAAGCAGAAGGACTTTGTAAGATCTTTGATTCTTTTGGGGGAAAGTTACTTAGCTTTGGGAGGGGGGGGCTTTAAAACTAACTGGCTTTTAAACGTTTGTAATCGATTGATTAAATTATTTATTTTAAATACGCTTATTCATCCATCTCATCGATAATTTCAGTTTCCTTTTTCTTCCTCTTTTTCGTTAATTATATATTTTGTTTAGCAACGATTTCTCCTGACAAGATGTTGGTCGAAAGAGCTCTTGAGAGTAAATTTACGCCTTTTTTATTCAAAATATTTACAAAATTTATACCTGCCAATAATAAGGAGAAAATTTTGAAAAAATATTTAGAAAAACCTGGACAGCGCATTTCTTTATGTTTTTTAAAATAAATCATTTATTTACTTTAAAAACTTGAGCACTTTCGGTGATATACACCCTTATCAAAAGTATAAGCATATTTTTTCCCCTCTTTTTTCGTTTAATCTTTCTTGATTGAGACATATTTATCGCAGTCAAGTTGAAACTATATATATATATAATAGTAGAATACCCGTTCCAGGACCGGTATAAGCAATAAATATAGAATTAGTTTTAAACTTTAATGTTTTTTCTTTCTTTCGAGGTATGGTACGGTTTCGGTGACACACACCTAAATTGTAAAGTTTACAAAAAAATAAATAATGTGTCCACGTTACTCACCCTTTTGCCTAGAATACATATTCCATAATTCATAATGATAAGTTTAACAATTTAGGATTTCACCAGGCGCATACATATTATTGACGCTCACGCACACACATCAATCCTTTTAAAAATGTATTATTTAATAGAACTCAAAAGTTGATGTGGAGCAATTTTTTTCTCTATCAAATCTTTTGTATCTAACTTATTTTTAAAGTTTTTTTTGGGGGGGGGGCATATATATATATATATATATATATATATATATAAAGTTCATTATTATGTGATTGCTGTTAAATTCAAGAAGCTGAAATATTGTGCTATCTTGCAAAAATTACCAAAATAAATTTTCTTAAATCCTACCCAGAATTTAATTAATTCTTCCTTGACCCATAGGTCATTCTTCTGCAACAAAATGTCATCGAAATTAATTGAGAAATTGTGGCGATATTGTGTTGGAAACAAATCCTCATACAAAAAAAAACGAATAACACAGATAGGTGCATACATAACTTGTCTGACTTGGTTGATAGAGATAATTACTGTTGACCTGAGGAGGTCATCAAAATGCTGATCAATCATGCCAGTGAAGGGTTCATCAATTTGAAAGAATTTTTTTAAATCCAAACCAGTAATCAACCCCTCCCCCTTTCATCGTTCTCCTCTCATCTCCATATAAACAAATACAACTAATTGAAAAGTCAAGAATCAAAATGTGCATGTACACCGATCTTGAAAGTATTAAGCTCATTCTTTGTGGTCTCTTATATGTTATCGATCTCTTTAATGGGAAGCTATGGATGTTATACATGTCTTGCAGATGTGATCTGAATACTTGTTAATGGAATTACCTCCACTTTGCCGACTGGCTGTTCAGAGTTTCTAAAGCTTGATGGCTCTAGCAGTCAATAGTTGCTATTTGAGTTATCTCCCCTTTGCAGATTGGCTGTTTGGAGATTCTAAAGCTAGATGGCTCTGGCTGGCAGTCAATTTTCATGGAAGGTAGTGTCTTTAGTATATAAATTCTACTTTCTGATTGAAGAATGCTATTGATTATATGAGCTACACGAGGAAGGACGATGCAGACAACGTTTTTTCTTAACGTCTATATATTAATATGCACAACCACTAACGGCAATATATTGATACTGACTTATCTTCTATCTTTGTATGTGTAGCGTTGCTGCTTTGTCGGTTGTTATTGTGTTTGCATTAGTGTCCGGCTCGCGGGGTAACGGCTTCACATACATAACAATTCATGTAGGAACACAGAAATAAATAAGAGAGACAAACCGTTGATGCGTGCGCTCTGATCGCTTCCTTCGTAAGAGGTCGATCGACACGTAAGCATTTATTTATATAGCATGAGAAATATAGAAGGGAGATAACTAAAGAATGACTAATGTAAGGGAGGTAATTAGGATACTACTTGAATCTCGGGTGTAAACATTGTTGCCGTTTCCAAATGCACACAGGGCACGACACTACAGTATGTATGTAAACAGAAATATCATGCTCGACGTCTAGCAGTAGCCAGGTGGACAAATTAAGGAATATTTTAGCATGTATTTTCTGTGATTAAAATATAGAGAAATAAACGTTTATCTATAGCGTAGATCTTGGCTTTGATAGAATATAAAGAAGAGTCGCATCATGATAATGTACCAAGACCAACACTGATAATTAAAATGTTATAAGTGCTGAATGAGAAAAATGGACAAAATTTAATATTTAGCAAGTACTAAATTTACCAAAACGGTTAATGAACAAAACATATTTAGATATATTACAAATTTACAGTTGTGTGAAAAATATTTTGAGTGAGTAAATTGTTCGTTAGAAAAGTTGAAAGTTCTTGTGTTTGTAGAATGTTCAAAGTGTGGAAGAAAACATGAGTGCCAGAGGTGTATATGTTATATTAGTGTATATGGCATTCTATCAGTGTTAATATGTGTGCGTGAGTTCAATAAACATCGGCCTTTGTCAGTGTGTGAATTTTTGTAAACTTATGTGTGCGTGAGTTAAGTAGTCAATCGCTTCCTCGGCCCTTTGAGGCCTGGGGAGCTGAGCATGATGCCATGTTAATTGACTGTCTTGTGTCTGGCTCTGTTTTTGGTTGTCTAGTTGCTGCTTTTATTATAAATGTGCATTTCACAGAGGCTCCCTAAGTTTATCGTTTCGAACAAGTGGGAACCATTTTCATTGGTTGAAAATGTCGAGTTAACACCTTTATATGAAATCAAGTTAAAAGTTCTTGAGCTTTTAGAAATTTCCAGTGTTTTAAAAGCGTGTATATCTATATGTTTGTTTTTTCTTTTTTTTTTTTTTTTTTTTTTTTTTTTTATTAATTTTCTTATCTTTTCTTTTCGCTGAGGATGAGGCCTTCTACCGGATACCAGACATTCACCCGCTATTTCAGAGACTCCAACGAGGAAATCTTTTTAGGATTCTAACTGCCCCTTTAAGCACAATTGTTTCCATATCTCTTGCACTTGGTTCACTGAGTATATTCGCGTGTTAGTTTGAAAAATATATTTTTCCTGAGCCCAGTGGCTTCTATGATTACTTTAATTATGCGATGTTCCTAAAATTCCAATTTCTTTTCATATCGTACATAAGACCTTGGTATTTAGTTATCTTTTCTCTCTCAGTTCTGTTTAATCCAGCATCATTAGAAATACTAACTTCAACTAAGGTTGCTAATCGCTCCCTTTTGTTCCATATCACTATGTCAGGTTTAACAGCTCTGTTTTCTAAGTATGTAGCTGTACGGATTGCACAGTCATAGTGAATAGTGTATGACTTATTTCAAACAGTTATTCCTGGTATATACTCCAAGAACTTGCTGCTACACTGGATATTGATTTTTTTGCAGATGGTCTAGTGGAGATGTTTACACACTCCGTTGTGCCAGTATGAATATGCGTGTGTGAGTTTAGAGTAATAGCCCCTTTTTTTTTATTTTACTTCAGTTTTTTTTTAAAGAGATCAAGGGGCTCCCTGATGGAGCTAACACTTGATTTCATTACGATTTAAATTTATATGCGATGGCTCTTTTAAGGATAGACATTGTTCCTTTTATGTCTGCTATCTGTATTTTGCCACAGCTTGGTCTTCCAGGGATAGTGTGTAAGTATTTTTAAAGATTTTTTCCATTAGGCCAGTTGTCTCTACCACAACCGGTATAATGTTTATTGCTTTCAGAGATTATGTTGTTTTAAAATCATTCTTGAGGTCCTTTAATTTCGTTATCTTTTTGCATTCAGCTCTATTGAGGCCATAGTCATTCAGGACGGTTACATAAATAATGAGAGCAGTCCTTTCATATTTGTTCCATAGATAATATCTGGTTTGATGGCCTTGTTTTTTATGTATCTGCCGTCTGTATGTTTTTGTTACATAACACTGTCACCTTCCATTTTATATTATCGGTGAAGGTTCATGCTCCCAGATGTTCGATCGTCTGTCAAGTTGCATTTCTCTGCAGATCTTCAAATAAAGGTATTTACATATTTTCTTGTGGTGGACAGAATAGAGGCCATCTACCAATAGAATCTGGCATCCAGGTGTTTTTTTTCTTTTTCATTTTACGTCAGTCAAATTTCTCAGAAATCAAGGGGCCCCTTCCTGGGGCTAATACTTTATTTATATATAAGATACAGAGATATTCAAATATTTTAATTAAAGTTCTCCTTTACCTGTAAAATGTTAAGTTAGTAAAGAAGTTAACATTAATTTCCCTCTCCCCAATTGACCAGTTAACTATATTATTGTCTGTCCTTATTGTGGTCTTTTAGTCTTACCAGATTCCAGGACAAAATTCATCTAGTCTGGTGGAGTATCTAGCTCAGTATAGCGTTGTATCTGTATAGTTAATTCAAATGTTCTGAGTGAAAATCTTAGCTGCAGTTGTTTTATCATAAATATACCAGAGAAAAGTATCCAGAAAACATCTTCAACCCTGGCACACGAGAGAGAAATGTGAACACTATCCCATTGAACAATTCCATTCCATGGTATTTTAGTGATCCAATACCCGTTTTACTTGTAGTTCATTCCAACTCATGGTTTTTGATTCTATGTATATTTGCTTCAACCAAAGGGCAGCAGATAAGTCAAGTGATGTCCAAGATAGAAAGACTGCCCAAGTATATCTTTTACTCTTCTCAAGCAATAGCAATTAGAGATTTTCTACAAGGCTAGCATCGGGCAGCCAATTATTTTTAATGACACTCAACTCTAAAAGATATCCTATTTGACGTCAAGCAAATGGTGTATCAAACAGAAATTCAGTAAGTGTTATGTAGGTGGGTAAGTAATTTAGTGACAATATTATTAATATATAGATCCTCCAATGTTGTCTTACTTATATTGCATATCTCGGCATAATCATGTTGAAACATTGGTTCCCGTTAGATCATGAAGTTAAGCGTCGTTCAGCCCTGTCAGTACTAAATGGGTGACTATTTTTGGAAATACCAGGTTCTGTATATCGGAGGGCTCTCTGCTAATCCCGACATCGTTTCTAGTCGTCTTTGACTTCTCTTTGCCACTGGATTCAAGCAATGCCAATTCAGGAGAGGTGTTGTTAGAATTGCGCAACCCTTGCTTCCCAATAAACTCCCCGTGCAGACACTCTTACATAATTTATCCATTGTCTCTCAGGACTGAATTGAAGCCTAAGAATGTAATTATTGATTTTAGTAACTTTTTTCCATTTCGTCTTTTGTGTACGTTTACCAAATATCTTTCGGGATGTATCTTGATACTTTATTCAACTGGAGAAATACATGGACATTTATATTGCATATACGAAAGGGTACAATTATACAATTTGTAATAAAAACTCTCAAATATGAATACAAATTAAAAAGCAGACATATCAAATATGGAGAAATGCGATTTGGGAGTAAATGTTGATGAATAATTTAAACCTAATATTCATATTTTGTCAATCGTGTCAAAATCAAATAAAATATACATGTTATTGTTAGAATGTATAAGACTATAATAAAACATCATCTATTATATAAAGTAAAGTCAGTCTCTTCCTCGATTTTTGCCATTGATCCTTTTCTTCCTACAAAATAAATATTCGATTCTTGTTCATCAGTCATTTTGGTGGATCGTTGCAACATGTTATAAAACAATACGATGTAATTCCTTCCAGTAAATACTTTGACTGAATCGGAATTAGTTTCATACAGCCATCATCTTAAAAAGGAGACGTAATTCAGTATTTGTACATACAGTGTTACTCCCCTTTGATAGGAACAAAAATCTTTTGGAGAAAAAACTTCATAGTGTAAGAAAAAGAAAAGCAAAACGAATCTATATAATAATACACTAAGGCATTCTATGTTCGTGCTTACGTTATCACCTTTCACACACATTTAAAAAATGAAATCGTCCAATCAGCAAATATGGTGATTGATGTTTAATCTGATGTTGTTAAAGAAAAATATTTCGACTTCACTCATTTTAAAACTAATTGTTTAAAATCGAAAGTAATATTAATTTTATTGATTTGAAGAATATTTAGCTGACAATTATTTAGATAATAAAAAGAAAGAACATTGTCCTAAATAGAATTAAATTGCTGGTATTTTAAATAAATAAAGGAAGAAGAGACACACATATCCAAGGCAATGGCTGAATCGTTAGAAAATGATCACAAGTCTGTAGTGGAATGGAGCAAAAATAGATGGTTATATTTAATGCTACTAAGACAAACCTCCTTTCCTTTAACAATTATAAGAAAACTTTCTAAGCACCGATTAGCATGGCTAATAGCACCCTACCTGAGAGTCTAACATTCGTACTCCTCTGCTTAACATTCAAAAGTACCATGAACTGAAGTAAATACATAGAAGATCTTGCCAAGTCTGCTGCAAAGAATGTGTGCACACTCTACCTGGATAAACAACTTCTTTTACCTGCCAGTATATTTACAAATCTACCATTCGTCCTTGCATGAAGTATTGTTGCTACATCTGGGCTAGTGCATGAACTAATAGTCTCTTCCTCTTAGACAGTGCCCAAAGAATCTAAGAGGCCCCACAGTGTCTAGCAAGTTACAGCCTATGTCTCATTGATGCAATATTGCATCCCTGTGCTTGTTTTACAAGTACTTAAATGGAATGTGCCCTGAAGAACTTGTTGCACTTATGCCCCCCCCCTCTAACGTAAATAAGCTTGACAAACCCGAAAATTAGCAAATCCCATCCCTTCATTGTAGAGGTCCCCAGATGCCGGAAATATTTCTATTCAATCTTCTGTCCTGGAATTCCTTGCCTTTTGAATTCCCTCCCTGCTTCATGTTCCCCTGACTGTACAAACATGCAGAAAAAATTTAAATGTAATGCGAACAAACATCCTACTGCACAACTCCACGCTTAGCATACTCATATAAATCTGGCCCCTAATTCTCAGTATCCCCTTACGTTTCAGTGGCAATTTGCCTTGTTTGGGGTGAATACAAGTAAAAGAAAGAAAAAACGTATTCGCTTTATTCAATTAAAGAATATTTAGCTGACAATGAAATTATTTTTACAGAAGAAGAGTTATTTTTTTTTTCAATAGCATTGCCCCTGATAGACATTTATTACTTCAAAATCAATATTATTATTAGCAGTAAGTTATACAGATTGATGCAAAAAGCACCGTGGAATTTTTACAGATTTCTTCTTGTTACAAGTAATCACACTACCGGCCAACGCCATGTAGGTACATGGGAATCTATATATATAAAAAGTTGAAGTTTCTGTCTGATTGTTCACAAACTCCCCGGAGGGTTTTGTAGATAGACCCTCGTAACCATATACATTCATGAACGACATAATACTAGGATAAGTATATTTAATTTTGACATTGTAGACGACTATATTTTATTGTATTTATAACTTGAAAATGGACATACACACCCATAACCATATATAGTTTGAAACTGCATTACGCACAGTAGTTGGATAAGTGTATTTCATTTTGATAAAATGGGTTACTGTTAAATATCCAGACAGGGCGTACGAAAAAGGTCATTTGAAAGAAGTAGGTGCACTTAGCATAGTAACGCACCTGGCCGGACAAAAATAACATAACATGATTGATTGTCAAAAATAGAATTATTGTTGGTTGAAGTCGGCACTTGGACAGTAAAAAATATGGTGGATTGTCATAAATAATTGTTGATTGGAACCACCTGCAAAAAGTTAGTGGCAGAAGAAAACACCATATCGCCGAATAAAAGGCGTTGGGAGCATGACTACATTGGCAGTGAAGTCTCACGGTTGACATTTGCAGCGGTGTCACAAATTGTTGTATAATAACAATCTGAAACTGATATTGTCAGTTGGTTAGCGATTTGGGAGCGAGAAATTCCATCCGTCAAATTCCTGTGCGTGCATCTTCCTTTCTCACTAATCCACACTACTTCACCACCACCGACAGTAAAGATGTATCATTACATTTTCGTATATCAATGTGTCGTTATTCTTTTATGAATAGCAGTAATACTACATTACACCTTTATCATAGGGTTTACATTCGTGCTTGACTTCCATAAAAAGAAAGTACGTTTTACATTATTTATAACTTGAAAAATGTAGAAATTAAAAAATAAGAATGGAAAAGTTAAGGAGTTCATAGCTTGGAGCACAAGTACATCAGGACCTCATTGATTCTGCGTAACGACGAGTGTGTCTAAAAGGGGTTAAAGACTATGTTTACCAAATTGTATTGCCCGGGGTGCGTATAAGCAATAAATATAGCATTAGTTTTAAATGTTAATGTTTTTATTTCCTTATGAGGGTATGGTACGGTTTCGATCGCACCCCTCTAAATTATAACGTTTACAAAAACAAATACATTATGTGCCTAGTTTACTCACTGTGTTGCCTAGAATATGTCTTCCAAAATTCATGACCCGTTCATTAGTTTACGAGATTATTCTGTACATAGAAATACACATATCTAACTTTATATATAAATATATATATAAAGTTAGGCATGTGTATATGTTTATATATATGTGAGTAGGATTCGCTCCTTACACTAATTAACCGATCATTATGAATTTTAGAACGCAGCTGCTTAGTTTAAGCGTGGGTAATGATGGCTATATTTAATTTAATGCAAAACAGGTAAAGAGCATATGGACGTTCTTCATGAAAATTTAGATACCTCCGATTTTTGTGAAATTTTAACAGTGTTTTACTTGATTTTATTTTTCTATTTTTGCCTTGAAAATTACAGAAATTGAAATTAGTTTTAAATATTCGACATCAATTAATAAATATTCCCTATAATTTCAGTTTCTTTAGAGTATTTTAAAGGACTTTTAGGGGGCATAATATGAGTACAATCTTCCATTTGAAAATTCAAATATTTCAGATTTGTATTAAGTTAGATATATAGTCATTAGACACCAATTAAACAAAATTAAATGAATTTCAATATATTTTGAAGAGGCCTTAAGCTTAAGCCTTACATTTTAGACATTCTTTAGAATCGAAATCAATGGATTTTGATCAGAATTGGAGTATGCATTCTAGTCATAGTTTAATATCATTATATCTTGATTTTAATCTTCATAGAAAGACATAAAAGTGGTGCAAAACTGTTCTGTTCGAGAATTTATTTACCATCCTTCTAGTATATATATATATAAGTTAAGTTAAAATATATTAATAACATGAACTTAAAACCAATATTTTTTCAAAAGTGTTCAATACAAATTAGAGCTTTTATAAAGAGAATTATATAAATATTAGGCTGTTTTTAATCTTTATATATATATATATATATAACTCAAAGAAAGAGGCTAAATCCCTTAAAAAAACATGTGTTAGATGCAAATATATTTTATTAAAATCAAAATGTAAAAAAAAACAAAAATAATACGTTTTTTTTTCTTTCTTCTTCATCTTGACTTTTTTATCTAATAATTTCGCTTGATATAACAAGCCTCGTCAGAGCTGTAGACGAACAACTTTATTTTTTTTCGTAACAATCCTTCCTGGTCTTGTAGAAGTGACGTCCGATGTTGTGTGGACTTAACGGTGTAAATGTCTCTTTTAAATTCAACTTAAATCGCGCATTGTCGCTGTTAAGTTTAAAATTTTAAAGATGCTTTAAAAAATGAACTTTCCCAAATATATATATATATATATATATATATATAAATGCTTCAGACATACCCAGCATTGTCCAAAAATTAATTAAGACCCTCTGTACTACTGCTTCTATTCCTGAACCATTTTGAATTTTTTTAATTTGCATAATTGTCAAGTAATAAATAGAAAAATAAAGTAAAATATTGTTTTTGCTGTTTATGTGTTTCCAGTGCGAATGAAAACCCCACAATATAATTGTAAAGAGAACGTAATACAAAATTGGATTCTTTGTCAATTTTACTGGAACAAAGATGTGTTTGCTCTCAGTTTTATATGGTGCTTATCTTTAATTGTATTCTGGATAGAGAGACAGACAGACAGACAGACAGACAGACAGAAAGACAGACAGACCGAGTTAGAGAGCCACGAGAAATATAGTGAAGAGGGAAAGGCAATATAGAAAAAAAAAATGACAAAGTCGATCCATACAAAGACAAATTAAGTTTTGGTGATGACAAACAACAAATTTGGAATAATGACCAAGTGTACAGCGAATTGTAAGAAACTGATAAGTCAGGGCGTCGTGCGAACTCTGAAAACAAGTATAGTGACTTGGTATCAGGAGCAGCTTGTAGGCAGTGGCTTGACTTGTGTATGAGATTAGCAGTAAACTGATCGGGCCGAATATATTGCTGTGAGGAGGCGAAGTGATGTGTGTGGTCGAAAATCTTTTGGCAGATTGTGTGAAATGTTTGTTGAGCTTTGCTCAAGTATCAAATGGCGCCAATATTCCAATGTCTTTTTCCTTTTTAAAATCTGCGAAAGTGTATATTTTCTGCACTTAAGTTTGGCTGAAATAAAATTTCTATATCAAAATTCTTATCCAATCAAGAGTTAACATTTTTTTTCAAATATTCGCTTGCTGCTGCTGATTGTTTGTTAAGCGAGTCGGAATTCTGCACAGAGCCCATGAAGATTGTGCCTCAGGATTGTAAGTCGTCTTCGTTGGTCTCAGCTATTTGTTCACCTGCAAGATTGTGTTTTTACTCCTCGACACCGAAGGCAGTAAGGCTCAGCGGTTACATGGGAGAAAGTTTGGCCCAGAACCCAAAGGAATTGTGCAAAAGCAATGTTGCTACTTTCACTCCATTCGTTTGCAGTTTTGCACCTTACACGTCTTTGCTTAACACAAGCAGATGCAAAGGCAACCAGAAGATAACCTTAACCTGCAGTCTTAATTTAATACCGCTTGGTGCCAAATCTGTCCACCATGGGTGATTTTGCAAAGAACCGAAGTTCCAGACAGAATAGCTCTGACACTATCACATTGCCACTGTCTCTACCACGGTGAGGAAAGGTTGGACTTTAGAGGGTTGCTACTTTTGATTGAACAAGCCTCTACAATAGTATAGAATATATTTTGCTTTCTATTAAAAGTCAAAGTGGAATTTTTTAAGCTCTCCAAAGATGCATAATAAAGCAATCAATCTCTTGAAATCATTCCAACTGGTTTGATTTGCAAAAATAATAAATTCAAAGTGGAACTACCATTTTCTGGTATCTTGAGAATTGATTCTTCTGTAATATTTTATAAATTTTATTTAAGATGTTTTTAAACTAGTGATTCTTCGATTTTACTAAAAATAAAAAATTAAAAAAATGAGTTAGTAGGAACGTTCAATTTGGAATTATTTTTAAAAACTTTTTTAGAAAAGCAGAAAATTAGCCCTCACTCTTTAAATTCCAATTCAATTGCATGGGCAAAATTCACATGCCTGTTTTCTTTTTTCCTGTCATCTCTTGGAGGCCAATTTATTGATCCATTCATTCAGCATCTTCAAACTTCACAAAAGAAAAACAAATTCCCCCCTGCTAAAATCACCAGTAAAAAAAACAAAAAACAATTCCTTCTCGACAGTGTTTACAACCTGCCATTAAAGAAACAAACTCCACAAACAAGTATCACCGACTTCCTCCCCTCCCACCCGTCCATAGAGATGGGGGTTGACCGGCTCTTTCTCTCCCACTCTTTTCATCATAAAAAAGAGTGTATGTATATTAAATAGAAACTACACTTCTTTAAAATGAAACTATCGCTTCTTGTTTTAATTCTAATCAACGAACCACCAATATACAGCGTTTCTGTCGGATATGTATCCTTTACATATATACAGGGTGTTAAGATAGTAGTAGCAGTACAAGTAATAGAAGAAGAAGATGAGGATGATGATGATGATGAGGATGATGATGATGATGATGATGATGATGATGATGATGATGATGATGGAAGAAGGTCACCATTTAGCAAGTGCTTAATTCACCTCAGTGCTTGTCGAAATGGATCCAGGTTTGGAAGTTACCAGTGCCAGGATATAATATAGTTGATTATCCGTCCACGTTGCATGGAGGGAAAAGACGGTCACCTAACCACTTTAAGGAAATGCGAATGGTAAGACATTTTAGTGGTTGATAGAAAGCAACGACATAATCAAGTTGACAAACCGGTTCCCTTTAGATCACCGAAGTTAAGCGACGTTGTGCCTGGCCAGTACTAAATGGGTGACCATTTGGAAATACTAGGCACTGCATGTCATCACCCCTAACCGGGGTATACATGCTGACTGGGACCACATGTGAATTTGTATTCCCCATAAACTATCACTTTTAGTGGGAGTTGCAATGCCCGACGCTGGGCGAATACCACAAAAAAGTGGTATTACCGGTTGTTCATTTAGAGAAAAACACTGAAAAGGGAATAGTATTCTGAAACACGAATCAAATAGAATGTATAGTGAAAGAAAGGAAAAGAGGAAGCATGTTTAGAGTTAATAAACTAATATTTATTGAGAGTGAGGTGCGAAAGAAAAAATATACACGTGTATCAAAGAGAATTGAAGGTAAGTGTTTGTTCTTGTATTTGGTTGTGCCTTGTTGCATCTGGGTGTGAGAAGATGTACGTGTAACAGAATGAATACGAAGGTGGAGGGGTCAAGCATGAATAAAATAATCCATCTTCCTAGAATGTCAAAACTTGTCTGGTTGTGGGAGCTCGTTAAAAAAGTCTCCTTTCGATTTGTAGCTTATGATAAAAAGAGGAGAAGGAACCACAATCATTAGAAATATGTTTATGTTTGTTCAATTTGTGTGTGTCTTTACCTTTTTGTTATAATTATAGAGAACAGAGAGTTGTCGTTAATGGATTTTCAGTGTGTCATAAGTCATGTTTCTTATGAGTATTGGCTTGTCTCTCTTTGTTGGGCGCTTATCATTGTTGTTGTTGTTGTTGTTGTTGCATATCTTTACAGTGAATGAGTGTTTATATTCGAGTCCGTTCATATAGGATCGAAGAGAATCCATTTCAAACGAGCGGGAATCCTTCTCATTGGTTGAAAATTCACAAGTTCACACTTATATGTGAGTTGGAGTTGTTTTTTAGGATCTAACGTTGCGTTTGAGTGGACGTCCGAGTGAGCAATTGATTTGAGTGCATTCCATTTCTACTCGGTATAGAAGGAGGGAGAAACGAAAATAAGAGGAAAGAGTAAAGTGAACGAACGGGGAAAGAAAGGGAGTAACTTATACAAGTTAGTATCTTTTTCACGTTCATTCGTCTCGCATACCTACTTGCTAATGCACAGCAATATCTTTGTACGACCAATTAATTTAGCATTGCGTTAATTAATTTTTAATTATATTAAATAAAAACATTAATTATATAACATAAAAACATTAATTATATTAAATAAAAACATTATTAATTATATTACATAAAAACGAAACTTCCATGAACAAAATCTATTTCCTAGAACATCCCATCTGGGGAACAACATACCATGAGTCTGCTTCCCAACTGACTACAACATGGTAGTCTTCAAGTCTAATGAGAACAAATACTTGTTGAGCTGCTCCCTTGGATAATCAATTCCTCCTAAGAACACTTCTGCCCATCCCACCCATTGTTTTTTATCATTTCATGGAGGCGATTATAGTTCAACTGGCCATCTCATTAACCCTTATCCTCGTGTCTTGACCCATCAGTAAAAGAAATAAAATTCTTTAAAAAGAAACTGTCGCCTTTTGTTTTAATTCTACTCAACAAACCACTAATAAACAATATGGGGGTTTCTGTCAGATATTTATCCTTTAAACATATCTTACACAAATACAGGAAGTCTCAGTATAAACATGACCCATCTAAACTTATAAACCAGACAAGAAAGACAAGAAAACTATGAATTTACTAAAAGCTGAAATGTTTATTAAAACTAAGGTTCATTGAGTATCTCTGCACTAAATAAACACCTGATTAATGTTAATTAATGAATGCTTTGTTCGAGCTAGAAGTAACACCACATCTGCCCATAATATGGGTAACCAAACAGGGTGTCTGTCAGATATTTATCATTTAAACATACCTTTCACACATACAAGGTGCATCAGTTTAAACGTGACCTATCCACATGCTCATGACCGGGCAAAAAAGACAATAAAATTATGGATTTCCTAAAAGCTGAAATGATAAAAAAAAGTGTTCATTAAGTATCTCTTGTAATAAAATAAAAAAATTACAAGACATGTTTTAAATGTTAATCTCAGAGCTGATAGCATATTTGAAGCCGGTGAACGAAATTGTCGATTTCCCTGACATACTTTTCCATTATTATACCATGGATCTGTTGAGCAATAACTATCTTGAGTTCTGCAATTGTTTATTCTTTGATCAAATATTCTTTGTATTTTATTGTATTTTACAGCCACTGCTTCCCTTTCACATTCAAATGTGAAGCATCACTGTACTGAACTGAATAAAACATCTGTGGAATGGTAACTAATGAAGTCTCTGTCTCAGTTAAAATTAACCTCTGTCGCACAGAAAATTGCTAATCAACCAAACTGATTATATTTTACTAATCTTTATACAATAAAGTTGTAGCACAACCATCATGAATTTTCCAGACCTGAACAAATATGTCGACGTCATCTCGTAGCAGTAGAAGTGTTATTGTGTTGAAGACGTATCGTACCAGCAGTAGTCGTAGTAGAGTTTATTTATTTCTTCCTCGACGACTGTAATAGATATTAATAGTAAAAGCACGTAAACTGAATTTGAATATATTTTCAACATTTTTTAAAATTTAAAATTGATCTTAGGATTTTTACATGTATACAGTAATATTACATATATTACGGACTGGAATAATCAATTTGTAAAAAGACGAAGCAAAGTACCTTTTTATGTCAAATTAGCAAAACACTACCTGCCCTCTGGACAACAATTAATCTAGCTGTAGCCTTCTTTACAGGAAAACAACGAACCAATTTTCATTTGACATTTTGGTAATTTTGAGAAAAACAACAAAAGATGATTCTCATGGTGTTATTTGAGATATTCGAATGTTGAGGAAATTTACTGTGTATGAAATATGGCCTTTTCGATAATCTAAGTCGATGAACCTAATTTTGTATAAGCATAAAAATGAAAATAAATTCCCATTAGAAAATAGTTATATAATGAAATGAATAAACGAAAAAGCGGAACGTTGATTGATCAAATAAAACAATTATATATTCCTGAGTAATTGGAAATGGTTACTTTGTATTTTTCGCCTTTATTATTAAAGACAGAAAAATAAAAAAAATAAAACTTAATATAGATTTTCTTTCAATATGAATTTATATTTTTTCTCATTTAGAAAGATGAGAAGAGGGGTGGAAAGTTTTACATTTTTTATAGTAAATGTAATGGTTATTATTATTATTATCATCACACAATAAAACAAATATTTATTAAATACAAAGTTATTAAATAAACGTATCTATTAGCATTGCGTTCAATGCAGAGTTTATTTTTGAGAAGAAAGTATTACAAAGTAATCTAAGTTGTTGGTGTCTGTAAATGTACTCGTACGTATGTAAACTTAACCGGAAGTTGTCATTTGAATCTCAAAATAATCTAACCGGAAGTTGTGATTTGAATCTCAAAATAATCTAACCGGAAGTTGTCATTTGAATCTCAAAATAATCTAACCGGAAGTTGTCATTTGAATCTCAAAATAATCTAACCGGAAGTTGTCATTTGAATCTCAAAATAATCTAACCGGAAGTTGTCATTTGGAATATAATTTTTTTTTTAATTAAATCGTTTTAATTAATATTACTACTAATAATAATAACATTAATACCAACAAAATTATTGTTTATAAATCGTATATAAAAGAAATAAAATTACAAATTAACCATACAAAATATTAATCTATTAGAAACTGTTTATAAAATAAATATGCAAATGAAGCATAGCCATAGATGTATTTGTGTGGTTTCCGATCAGTATATATACTGTATTTGAACAACATTTCTGTATCATAGAATTAAATAAACCTGGGGTGTTTTGATATATAGTCTTAGATAAATGAAGAAAAAAAACTTTCGCATTTGTTCATTTAGATAATATAGTACAACAACAAAAGGCAAATATTGATTATTCAGAAGCATATATCGGTCTAAGTTTTTTAAATCCGACAAGATAACTTTATATGTTAGATAGATTTTTTTAACATTTAAATCAATAAAATAACGAATCCTAAATGAATTCAATTTAGTATTTATTTTTGCCCCCTTTTTTCGTATTTCGTTAAGTTTTTGAATGCAAACAGTCCCTGATTTTCTATTCATTTAAACCACAAAATCATTCCTTTCCAAAGTCCAGTGATTGTAAACCGTCCCAATCTTAATGATTAAACACCTTCAAAAGTTGATTCATAAATATTGAATCGCCGAACAGAGTCAGGGTTAACGTAACAGTTGAAATGAGATAATGAAATTTGACAGTGAAGAAACATCCCCGAAGAGATTGGATTGAATGCAAATGGAAAGTATCGGAGAAAAAAAAAAGAAAGAGATGAAAACATCTGAAAAATATCAACTTGGAGGTACACATTTCTCTAAAACCTTAAAAAAAAACTATCGGCTTTTGTTTTTCAGCAGAAAGGGAAATTTATGAAGCAATCCTTGCAGAGTATATAATGGGTTCCATTTTAGGAGAAAAAGAAATTAAGAAAATGTTTTGTTAGTAAAGCAACCATATTGTGATACCACTAAAGCCTGTATTTTTATACGTAATATTTTTACCAGCTACTTATCTACTTATAAAAATAATATCTCACTCTGATACAAAAGAAAATGAGTCGTTGATTTTCTTTTCATCAAATTTCAAAGGTTTTATACTTATACGGCTCATACATAGATAACCTACTTTCTTGTAATGGAGAATTCTAAAAAGTGTTTGCTTGCTTAACTGTATTACAAATGTGGGTGCAACTCCAGTTTAGTGGATACTTTCGAAAAAAAACAAAAAAACAAATTAAAGAATATCTGTTTGATGTACGTACCTGTCACAGGTTGAATATATCCTATATCAAAAATCACGTAAATTAATCAAGTAGTTTTTTTATAAAAGAAAATTAAATTTTAATGATGTACAAAGAGGAAGTGCAAATATGACAGCCATTTTAATTTATTCAAAGGGCAATAAGCGTAATTTATTTACGGTTATCCCCCTTTGAATAATCCCAAACTGGCTGTCATATTTGCACTTCCTCTTCGTACATCACTAAAATTTAATTTTCTTTTATAAAAAAACTACTTGATTAATTTGGGGTTTTAGTATAGGATATATTCAGCCCGTGACAGGTACGTACATCAAACAGATATTCCTCAGTTTGTTTTTTTGTTTTTTTCGAAAGTATCCGCTAAACTGGAGTTGCACCCAAATGTGATATAAATTCAACTCGAGCTCTACCCCAACCCCACCCTAACCAAAACCCTCCCTGCCTAAATTCCAACCTTTCCTCACCATGGTAGGAGTTGTGGCAATGTGGTTGAGTCAGAGCATTATCGTCTGGAAATCCGGTTCCTGGAAGGACCAAACATAGTGAACCCAACAGTATTAGGGCTGCAACCTGGCTAATAGAGTCCTGGAGAAAATACAGAAGTCAGCACCAGGATCCGTCATCCTCTTGTCGTCTTTGTGTCTTTATGTGGCAAGCAAAGACATGTCAGGCGTGGAACCACACATCAATAGAGTTGCTTCTATACATGTGCAACCACTATTTCTTTGTATGTTCTGGGCTTAACCTTCTCCAACTTGGTATGCAACCGTTGAGCCTTGCTACTCTCAGTGTCAGGGGTAAAAACCTGTAATCTTGCACGTCGAACAAATAGATGTAAGCAATACGGAGAACTTCATGCAGACCAGAGAATCATGAGGCACGATATTCGTGGTGTCTGTGCAGAAGTCTGACTTGCTTAACAACAACAAAAAACAACAAAACTCCCAACTCCAACCCGAATTATTAAAAAATTAAAGTTGAACAAAAATTTCTTGTAAATAAAGTTTAATCAAATTATGGGAGGTGACGCTGGTGAAGTGGATACCGACATGGACCGATGACTGTTGTCAGCTCCATAGCACCACTTTCACTATGGATGTTGGTAACCTTCACGTGGTCCCTCCTGTAAGAATTGGGGAAACAAATGCCAAAAACAGAATCGAGCTGGTCAAAAGTCGAACCATACAAATTAATTATTCCTGTCCGGAAGATTTATAAAATGTCAGACTTTATTATTCGTGTAACGTATAAATGTTGTATTGCTGGTTATTGGCTTCCCAATAACTCTTAGTTCTTGTAGAACTTCGCTGTTGATTCAAAAGGGGCGATATGTCGTATTTACTTAGATCTGATTCTCGATCGCCATCATACCGACTACTCGTACGCACTTCTCAGTCGCTGTCATCGCTAATATTCGTACTGCCTTTTTCTCGCCTGCAACCATTATGTCGCACTGCTATGTTGTCACCGTCACCGCCGCCGTCATTACTCTTTTATACTTTGCCGGTCGCTCACCGCTGTTAACATTTTCGGGCTGTTTTCTTCGCTCTCTGAAATCAATTTCTTAAAGTATAACAAGTCTTTTTCTGTTTTAAAGAGCCGCTTTTATTTAACTACTTCAATTGGCCGACCTGAACGAGTTTGCTACGATCGAGAGAGAGGTTTACGCTAACTAGTTCACTAGTTAATATTCTTAATTACTTGAGAAGGAGGAGCATGGAAGATTAACTAATTGGCTCTTAGATTTCCGTCATTCGGAATCTTTCTCGCAATGTTGACTCTCTCGCTTCCAAGTCAAATCTGGTTAAAATCCCAATTCAATTCTCTCACGGCGGACAACCCTGACGTCATCAAACCTCGTGATCGCCAGGTGCAAACTGAACCCTTAACCCCAAGGTTAGATCAGTTGTCATCGTGATCGTGGGAACACATCGAACCGAACTGTACGGGATGACTCCGCTACAACCGCGTAAGTCAAACCCGTCTCGAATAGATGCGTCCAAGCCATTATCTAACATAAAAGCTTATAGTTAATCTTTTTATGATTTATATTGGCTTTTAAAATTGTACAGTTTTGTGGCGCCCATGAAATGTAGTTTTGCTATTTTTTTTTTTTTTAATATATTTTGTAAAAAGACACCAGTCTCCATTTTAGCAAAAACATTGTTTGACCGTGTATGGAAACTTTTTAAAAAATGTATTTGTTTCCCTTGTTTATGAAATAAGTTCTACTGAGAAGAGTTGGAAGTTAATTCAGATAATATTGTCTGTCTTTACAACACAAAGGTGAAACAAGAGATAAACTGTTGAGGAGGCTGATTGAGCTATGAGAAAATGATAAAACAATTCAATAGTCATACATTTAAAACTATCAGAAAGCAATTGCTGCATAATGAAAGTCCGCAATTCGGATGGAGGAAATGAGCAATGGAGCATTTGGAATGATTGACGGATCAAGGGTCAAGAGATGACCTTAGCAGGAGTTAAGAATTTGGAGTCATTTTCGAAAAGGTTATTTCTCATCTCTTTTCTTGTTAACTCCTCAAGTGAGAGATCATGAAAAACTTGTTGCTCGTTCCAAAATCCGAATGGCGGTGGGGCGGCCAAAAATGTGAGCCAAACATTGCAGCTAAAGCTTTCTATCTCTTAATACAACAAACAATCGTCTACTGTATTTCTGTCTTACACAGTGAGCACCTTTCTAATGTATATCTCTTTTTGATCTCTGTAACTGTATTGTCATTGTCATCAAGCTAATAAATCATCTAGTTAAAAGAAGTCTTTTGTGTCCAAGTGAATTAATCAGAGATGACTGTGCTGAGTACCAGCCATGATGTATATAAAGTGAGCATACACATCTCAAATGACACGAGTTTTGAACACATTCGCCAAGAAAGAACAAGAAAACAGAGGGCAATAGTAAACCAAGCTATAAATCGCTTCGTTTTAAATTCGCTTAGAATTTTACAACCTGAGGCAAAAAGCACTGAAAGTACTGCATCTCAAACTTTGTTAATATAACAACCATCTAAATATAAAGGAAAGTTGTCTGTATGCATATACGTGTGTCATGGTGTAGGGAACCTAATTTTGTGGTGCACCGGTTCAAAGCACCGCTGATGATTTCTCCTTGATTGTACCCGAAAGGGTCCAGAGAGCATTAAGAATTTATTGCTGTCGGACCACTCTCGTGGGACTCTCACAAAATGAAGAACCTAGCCCCGCCACCTCCACCGGTAAGCAATGTTCCTATTTTAAAAGTAGAGTAAGAAGTAAATATCTTTTATTTTTTGTATAATGTACGTTGCTTGTCTTTCATTATTGTCAACTTTATGGAATATTTGTTTAATACGTGAGCTGTGAAATAAGATAACGTATATTCTAACATTATCTTAAAGAAAATTGATTCATGGAGAAAGATAAAAGAATGTTCTTATCTTAAAGGTACCAAAGAACCAAATATCTTTTATTTTTTGTATCATGTACGTTGATTGTATTTCATAATTGTCAACTGTAAATAAATGTGTTAACCATACTTTTGGTTTTAGCCTTTCGTTCTAATGATGGATATGTTTCGAACATGTGTTTTATGTATGAGCTGTTAAATAAGTTAACGTATATTCTAACTGCGGTATCACAGTTAAACGGTTGATCTAAGAGCTAAACAAACCGCAAATTTGGAATCAGTACCTTTGATCCGATGTCCTTATCGATGTAAGAAATTCTTGAAATTTTTTTAAGACTCATTATTTGAAATTAGAAGTAAGTAAAGAAGTTCGTCTGTGGGACTATTGGAGAAAAGAAACAATTCGGAAAGAAAGGGGGAGAGATAGTTCGGCTCCTATTTACTTGCCTCCCTACGAGGGCAGAGTTAGACACAAAGTCGGTTGTTAATGTGGAGAAAATCCAGCTCCCAAAAAAGGGCACTCCAGATGTGACAAAAATTAAAATTGCCTCAGTCTAGAAGGACCTCTGCATCACTGACCGAGAACAGAAAAGAGGAAGTGCCGTATTAGAACAGATACTGTAAAAGTTTTGATTTCTTTCCTTGACAACTTACATTAGCTCGGTGAACTATTTTGTTTTTTGGGGGGATGAGGCGAATAATAAAAAATTAAATAGTAAATAAAAAAAACTGTTCACCTCAAATCCATTATTATACTAAAGGTGAGTTAATCAAGGTTTCATTCCATAAGACTTTTTTCTTATATACTTTAATAACATAAAATACATGCTAAAATATACTTTAGTTCTGGGATTGAGTTACATCTGAAAAAAAAATTCTGTTAAATTCGCTGTAATTTTTAATTAATTGAGTAAATCACCCATCTCTCTTATAGCTATTTATCTATGTCTACTGACATCTCTTGATTCAACAAGTCTCCAATATATTTTTAATGTCTCTATGAGTATGTAGAGAAAGGGTAACCCTCTGTTTTCAGCATCGTCATCTAATCTCCATACATGTGTCTGGCAAAATAATCAGTCCCTTGACTTCTTTATAAGAATAATAAAGAATAATAACACTTCTATACAATAATAATAAGAGTGGTAATAATAATAATATAGAAGTAAAGAGACTTATTAGTTTTAGTTATACAAGAAGAATGTCTTAAAAGATATGTCATAGTTTATGGATTTTCGAATTAAATCAAAGTAGAATAAGTAGTGATAGTAGTTGTGACCCAACGGGTCACGCGTACGTCTTGTATATTGTCATATATAAAAAGCTCTTTCTTTCAAGTAACCAAGCTCTTCTCAAAAGGTCAGTACGAAGGTTGTTTTTCATTTAAAGTATTGTAACTATACTATTTTTTAGTCTTAAAATTCTTTTAATTTCTTATCTTTTTAGAAATGAGTATGAACCATGGAAAAAATGCTTGTTAAATATGTGGCATTCGACTAGCATAAAAAAGGCAGAGTATTGATTTACTCCTCTCCAGGAGTTAGGCACAAGGCCAGTTCTTATCTTACTCCCACAAGTAAGATGTGACCCAAGGTCGAGTCGGGAAAGTGGGGTTTAAAAATTGCCTGGGCAGCCCCGTCGGTATCCCCCGGTAGGGGCGCCTCAGGCAGTAAGCAATAAACTTACTCCTCCCCAAAGAGGGGAGGCAATGCCTGGGAAGGTGGACCTCCCAGAACTGCACAGGACAGACCCATTGACCGGCGTAAATCAAGACCCGAAGGCCAAGACAACACCAGTTTATGGGGGGTCAGTATCCATCGGAACAGATACTACACTTTGATCTTAGCCAAAAGGCCAAGAAATTAAAGGCAGAGTAGAGTGTGTGTTCCCTCTCCGTATGCAATTCAGCAAATTAGCTCATACAAATTTGACTGTCACGGCTGCTCATGCAAATGTTGACTCGACTGACTAACCAATCAGTCGTTCACCTGTGATTGATAAAAGCCGAACACTGAAGAACTAATATAGTCAGGCTGGGAATCACCGAACATGTCACACATTCAGTGACGGCTATTTATTTTTGTAAGGGCTACATATAATAATACGAATTTATGTAATTGCAGAATCAAAAACAATTGTCCATTGATGAATAAATGTTTAACACTTAATGTAATGCACAACACAACCGTAGATATCAAGAGTAATTAAGAGAAAGTATATATAGGAGCTACAGAAAATTAATTTAAGAGTAGATATGATTATCTTATGCTGACATTTGAAACAAAAAATATAAAAATAGTACTACATTGTCTAAACTCCCTCCAGTCGCATATTTTTGCTAGCCTGAGAAGATGGTATCATAACAAACAAACATATACTACACTAGCCCCCCCCCCTAAAATAGGAGAAAATGTCTGGAGGATGGTATTATGACAACAGACCCTATATTACACTACCTACCACCAAAAAAAGGAGGAGGTAATGCCTGAGAGGATTGTATCATGACAACAGAACAGACAATACACTACCTTAAAACCTCCGAATTGAGCATTGAAAAATAGTTCATTAGTCTGAAATTGTATAGTAAATTTTTCTCGGCCTTTGGTTGGGATCAAAGTGTAGTATCTGTTCCGATATGTACTGCACCCCATAGACCGATATTGTCTTGGCCTTCGGTGCTTGATTTACGCCGGTCTATGGGTTTTTCTTGTGCAGTTCTAAGAGGTCCACCCTCCCAGGCTTTGCCTCCCCTCTTTGGAGGGGGGGGGGGGTAAGTTTATTGCTTACTGCCTGAGGCGCCCTACCGGAGAATGCCGACGGGGCTGCCCAGGCATTTTTTATAGACCAGAGTGCTCAAATTCTCGGGCGCTGGCTTTTCAAATCCCACTTTCCAGATTAATGCATTAATGCAGAAGATTTCATTATTAGTCGCCCTCGTCGTATTTTTCGTTAATATATATATTTTTATTAATTTCATACGTCCATTTAAGTAATCCACGGACACAAAAGATTCGATCTTTGTCTAAGTTAGCCATGTTGATGACGGCTGTAAGCCAGAAACCCGTGCCCATGGATTACTTTTATGTACGTATAAAATTAATCGAAAACAATATATTAACGAAAAATACGTCCTATAAGGTCAAGAGCGACTAATGATGCAATTTTCTGCATTAATAAAAAACTAATAAATAATAAACAACTAATAAATAATGAACAACTAATAAATAATAAACAACTAATAAATAATAAACAACTAATAAATAATGCAAATGCAATAGTAACAAACGCTGCAAGCAACTACAAAAGAAATAAAAACAATTATATAAAAAATACATTAAATATTTAAGTGATAAAAACCGTACATATTTCTAGGCAAGGCGTCATAGTCAAGGGGTAAAACGCCAGGCTATTGAAATCAACATCAAAGGTTCGATCTAAGTTAGCCATGCTGATGACGGCTGTGAGCCGGAAACGCGTGTCCAGGGATTACTTTTATGTACATATAAAATTAATTAAAAACAATATATTAATATATTAATTGTATTTATATATATTCTCATGCCATAATTAACACTAAATTGCCATATAATTTAATTCTAAACACAAGAGTATCACTTTTTGTCAATAACATTCCAAATGATTAATAATTTAGATAGAAAAACAATTAACGTATCTTTTAATACGACGTTTTATTTGTAGTTTGGAACTGGAACAAGTAGAATTAGTGATAATTGAGATAAAAATCTGTTACTAATGGAGATTTTGTTATCAATCTGAAACCGAAACTATGCTATTACTTGTACTATTCTACTATATTTTAATCCTCAATTAAGTTTACTATACTATTCCAGGCTAATGTATAATCTTTCAATGCTCAATTCAGGGGGTATTGTACCATCCTACCAGGCATTACCTCCCTTTGTAGGGAGAGATACGTAGTGTAGTATCTATTTTGTTGTCATGATGTACCCCCTACTCCTCAACCAGTGACGTCACCGATTTGGCTGTTCTTGAATTCGGGTGGTCACCTGGTACTGCTTGAGATAAGTTGCTGCACTGGTGAAGGCTGAAGATGTCGAAGGATCCTGTCCGGCGCTGGTCAGCAACTTGGTACCACTGCAAAGCGAAGGGTCATTTCAAGCAGAACAATGCAAAACAAGAATTGAACAACTCTGTCTGTTGGGTTTTTCGTTAGGAGGATAATTATTTGGTAAAGAAAAAAAAAACTTGTTCCGCAGGGTAATTTCACACTTCTAACTTCTAACTGTGTTTCGGACTGGCAAAATCATAAAACGTTCTGGACGATCTTGATTTGGCAATATCAACCCTAGGTCCAGGGGGTTCATCTCTTAACGACGTGGATTCTGGTGGCGAGCTTGTTATGCTTCGCCTTATATTGAGAATTAGACAGGCATAACTCCGCCCCTCTCAGTAGAATTAATTCAGTAATAAAAAAATATATTCTCATTATTATTTTCATGCCATATTTAGTATTTCCAATCCGTCCTTCTAATTCTGGAATGGCTAATCGTATTTTTATTCCGCCCTCTTTTCTTCTTCATCTGTTTCTATTTCCCACTGTTACCTCAGTGGGGGAGGGTTTCCTCCTCCCTCCAAACTTATTCAAAGAAGAAAAAATGTATTTCTATTAATTTATAAATGTGGGAAATGTCATTCATCAGGCACCTCAACCTCCCCCATCGTCCCACTGGCTCTGCCAGGCCGGCGATGCATGGGGTCCCAGTATAAAAAATGTTTATTTCTTGCAAAAGATTTTGATCTACTGGGCGCAGGCTATCTCAATATGTCAATGTCCACTCAATGCCGAGAATGCAAAACAGCTGTACCCTTGCTTGTGATGCAGTGACCATCTGGCGGGTCACCCATTTCTGACTCTCACCTTTTCATATCTCAAACCTCGAGGCAAAGAAAACAGCCTTTCCCTTCCCTTATCAACGTTGGCTGGTTTCTCTCAGTGTCAAAAGATTTTGTTTTTATTCCTTTTACCTGTTGATAATCTAAGAAAACAAACTCCATTCTCAGTTTCATCTCTTTCAATCTAACACTATTGGCACAATTCTACATTATCTCGGCAACAAAAACCTATTATTTTGTGACATACGAAAATCAGGTGGCTGGTGACGAATGTTATCGCTCTTTCTTTATATCTGGCATCAGATAAATAACTTCTCTTACCGAGAAAGAAAAAAAAACATTTTCCTTTTCATTTTCATTTCTTTTTATATCAATTCTAGTTTTCTTTTCTTTTGATGGTTTTGAACCAACCCTTATCCGTATGGTAGTGTTGTCACAATGAGACTATCCTCCCAGGCATTATCTCCTCCTTGGGGGATTGTGTAATATTCGTTCTGTTATCATGATACCATCCTCCCAGGCATTACCTTCTTCTTGGGGTGTAGTGTAATATATGTTCGTCGGTCATGATTCTATTCTCTCAGGTATTACCTCCTTTTCGGGATGTGATGTTAGTGTAATATGAGTTCATTCTCCAAGGGATTACGTTCTCCTTTTCTGAAGGAACAGGTAGTGGCATACTGGCAAAAATATGCGACTTCTTTTGTGGTCACATTTTTGTGGTCACATTTTTGTGGTCACATTTTCGCAAATAAGTATAAATCTTTATCCATATATTTCAAATTGAATCACAAGTGTAAGAATATTCTCAGGCCCTAAGTGCAGCAGATAACCTCTTGATATTTCAATATATAAACATTATCAGCCACTAGACAGTGCTCTATTTGTTTATTTACAAACAGCCTTGCATTATGTTAATATTAGTATTGGCGATATCACTAACAACAGTGCTCAACCTGAGAAAGGAGGCTATTATAGTCATCCGCAGACAGACTGTTTCGCTGTATCACAGCTCTTTGGGATATCTCAATATATAAACATTGTCAGCCACATACACTACTCCACTTGTTTATTTAAAAAGAAATTTATAATACACTAATAATATTTGCTGGCAATATCACTAACGCCAGTGCTCATACAGAGAAGGGTTAGGGTTATATAGGCATCTACAGACTGATTATATATATATATATTAATAGGTTTTTATGAATAATATATACTTTTCTTTAAGCGTATACTCCCTATAGTATCTAAAATATTTCCAATAACAAGCTCAATTAAGTTGTGTTATAATATTCAGAGCATATATATATATATATATATACTTTATTGTTGTATTTTAATGACCATATGAAAATCAATCCAAAAATATTAAATTTGGAAAAAAATCTTTTTGTGTGTAAGATAAAAGAATAATAAGTCAACAATACTCATCAAAATATGGAAATTGAAAAAACAAATAAAAAGTATGAACGCAACAATAGTGTGTGTGTGTGTGTGTGTGTATATATATATATATATATCAAATTGCTATGAAAATCCAATTATGATATTTCGATGAAACAAATATCGTACATTTTGATGCATTTCGGAAGATACTTAAACTATAATAAAAATTAATCGCTGCCAATTATAATAAATAGAAATGAAACAAGCCGAGTAAAAATCTCCCTATAAATATTTTTTCTTCTTTTTTTTAAAGGAAGAATAATGAATGCTTATTAAAAACAAAAATGTGAATAATTATTTTCATTGAATCTGACAGCTTAAAGCAAGCGAGATGAATGATACAAAAGAATTATGTATTCTATCTGTTCAATGACGCTGATTTCATGCCGGAGGGATATTTCACCAGAAGAAAAAAAAATGGCGTCCTGATTGAAACCTAAAATAATAATACAGAAATAAAACACTTTGTTTAAGTAAAGAAAAATCTTCACTCTATAATAAAGACCAATGTGTATTTATTTGTATATAATATATAAATAAATATATATCCGTCTGGTCACACAAAGTGTTTAGGGGAAAGCATAAAACAAATAGCAAGTCAACCCCTCCACAATATTAATGAATTCGGAAAAGAAATCTCACTATTTCTATTATTGATGGGACGATTCCAATATTTTTCCTGATTCTGATAAAATTACCGATTCTGTTCTAAATTCCTCATCATGATATAATTACTGATTCGAATACATATTCTTTTCAAATGTCTAAATATTTAGTTATTTGTTTTTTTTTTTAATTTCTGGATTACCATAAAACTCTGTTCAATGTGTGCATATATTTTCACAAAAGTAAAAATAGACGTGTGTGGGGAAGGGACTACATTAATGAGTAGATCTGTCTTACTATTTTTCTCAGAAGGTTTCCCTCTAATTGATTGAAAAAAAAATAGTTAGATAACTAAAGATTTAGTTCTCTTTTAAATTTCGTCTTTTGCAGCTGCAAAAAATCGCCAGGACTTGATGGTCTACCCTACGAATTGTATTTGAAGCTGCCACACATGTTTGTACCGATTCTGACGGATATTTTCAACCATTGGTTTGACAAGAGTTCTATTCCAGGTAAAGTTACCAACGCAGTAATCACATTGCTGAAGAAGCGGATCGTGCATAGTGGGGAGGAACTAGATGCTTACAGGCCCATAACTTTGCTAAACACAGAGTTAAAGATTTTGGCCAAGATCTTATCAAATCTGTTGTAGGGTATTATCAAAGAGTTAATCGAACTCGAGCAGAACTATGTTATGAAGTGGAGATTGCATCTGGTTTGTATGATCCTAGAGGAGATAGAAGACGACACAGAGGCCACACTGATCAATTTGGATCAGTTCAAAGCTTTCGACAAGGTTGACTATCGTACCTTTCCATCTGTTTTAAAGACCACCGGTTTTAAACCAGACTTTCATTGGTGCTCCCTCGACGTAAATTCGCTAGACCAACTCGACAATCAGCAAAACCCCATCCATTCACTGTAGAGGTACCCAGATGCCGGAGAGCCTTTTACTCCAATAGCTTCTTTCCTCGTGCTGCTGGCCTCTGGAACTCCCTCCATTCCCTCTGTTTCCCTTACAGTACCGACATGCAGAGGTTTAAAACTAATGTAAACAGACATCTCGCTGCACAGCTTCCAACTTTAAATGACACCCTAAACCTACTCTAATTCTCAGTAGCCCCTTACGTCAACAGTGGTGTCCTGTCTTGTTTCGGGTGAAATATCATTTTTTTTAATTAAAAAAAATGGATCTCCATTCTGTATCGCTCGCTGATGGCAGCGGTGCAGGTAAACAGAAAGGGATTGCAATCTTTCGCTATCTCCCGGGGGGGGGGGTACATGAGGGCTATCTGCTCTACATTCTTGCATTGAAGCTGCTACTGCACAGGCTAAGGAGCGGTGAGAAAAGTTCGGTCCTACGTGGAATTGCTTTGCTTGGCGGGGTGCAATCCAGAGTTTCCGTGTGCGTCGATGACATGACTGTCTTTGTGTCATGCTTCTGAGACATCAAGAGGGTTACAGAGGCGCTCACATGTTACGAAATGATCACAGGGGCCAAAATCAACTGCAACAAGTCAATCGGTCTGCGGTTTGGTGTTTGGAGCAGTGGCACTACCCTTCTGGCTCCTTTCTGCTGGACAGATGGTGCGGTTCGAATCCTCAATGCGTAGTTTGGACTGGACCTCTAGATTGAGAGAAATTGGTTGGAGGTACAGTCAAAGGTCGAAGCGCCCGTTAACATTTGGCTTCTAAAGAAACTCTCCTTAAAGAGAGCCACGTCTTTCCTCTCATCCTTTACCGACTGCCTGCTAACTGGCTAAACGTCGTCCGGTACCTTCTGTCCTCGTTTCTGTGGTACAACAGTCACTGGGTTCGTAGACAGGTCTGTATTCAACGTCTATGTTAGGGAGGCTTGAGGATGCCTGACTTGACGTGTCATCAACACACCGAGATACTGGCTTTCCTTAGTTGAACTTTGACAGAGGAATCTGTGTGGAACCAACCGCAAAACTGTGGGTGGTCTATTATTTAGAAAGGGTCGAGAGGATCTAACTAACAAAACTTTTTTTCTTTTTATTCTGCCCCCCCCCCACTTCCCATTTTATACCAATGAAATCTTTGTATATACATATATTTATGAAAAAATAAAAATTTTCAACAATTTTTTTTGATTATCTTAAGTGTCAATGTGGTATTTTGGTGACTGAGATGATTCTAGTAGGATAGACATTTTTACCACTTAAAACCAAGGATGACCAACGACACTTCTTTTCCCCACACTTTTGATTACGGTGTGCCTAATTTGTTTAAAATATAATTTTTTTATATGTTCTGTAAATAAATATTTCAAAGTGTAGAATCTGTTCTGATACTACACTTTATCTGATCTGTTCTCGGTCAGTAGAGGGGAGGTCTTTCTGGACTGAGGCAATTTTTTGACCTTGTGTCTAACTCTGCCTTTGCAAATAGGAACAGTAATATGCAATATTATTTTGCGGCTACTACATGGTAGTCCCCAAGATAATGATTAATTTTTATTTCATTATTTTTTTCCAATCTGATGGCTAAACTCCGAAGTAATCAAATACTTTGGACATCCTATTATTATATTCTGGAAATACAAATTTGGTCCATTTTGATTTATTTCCAAAGATACGTCACAAGATATCAGAAAAATGAATGGCTGCAATGATAGTATTGATCTGAAGTGTATTTCTCAGAAATGGGTAAGTCTAATAAAACTTGGAGAATGCACTTTCTTAATTTGGATTATTCGGACTACTGTTTTCCCAATATTTCGCCCGATGTGATCTCCGACTTTCTTTAGGTGTACCTTGTCAAACTCGGTAATCTGTATTTAATTTTGAATTATATTCAATTCATTGGAATAGGTTGCTCTTGTTCCGTCAGCCATGACCGGGTAGAAGTCTTAAGTAATTCGTAATTGTATTCTTAGTATCGCCCGCAGTGAGAATTGAACCTTCAACATCTAGAAGACACGATACACTTGAAGAAAGTCTGAGGTTACATCGGCCGAAACATTGAGAATAACATCCAAGATGAGAACAGTAGTCAAAATAGTACCAATAAGACAAGTTATCAATCCTCATCTAAAAAATTTCGAAACATAATTTCTTAATTGTTTTCTTTCTTAGGAAGAAAAATAAATATGCTCCTTAATTTTTTCTTTTGTTCCAGCTCGTTTGACTCGTTGGTCTAGTGGTCTCCGTCAATTCGCTGTTTTTATACCTCATTGTAATACAGCTTCCTATTCCAGTAGCTTCTTTCCAAGAACCACAGGCTTCTGGAACTCTCTTCCTGCTAACTGTTTTCCTCCTACCTATAATCTTGATCTTTTCAAGACTAGGATGAATAGGCATCTTCTGTCTTTGCGATAATCATATTTGTTCTTGTTAGCTCCATATATCAAGTGGCTTCATGCCTTGTCTGGAACGATTTTCATAAAAAATAAAAAATAAAAATAAGGACGCATTCATGCTTAAGATACGCCCATTATTTTAGTGTTTAGATGCGTCCATTTAAGCATACCAGACCAACGTACGTCGTTGTTATGCTCTTAACTTACATCCGGTGGTAACGACCCTATTTTGGAGCTTTAGGAAGTGTGCAGTCAACCTAGAGTTCCAATTACTCCCTGACCCAGTCTGACCTATCTCTATGTACTTTCCTTCCCATGAGGGCAGAGTTAGACACAAGGTCGGTTTTTAATGTGGGGAAAATTCAACTCCCCAAAAAGGCACTCTGGCTCTATTTATCTTCCTCCCACAAGGTAAGATATGACAAGGTCGGGAAAGTGGGAAAAAACTAGCGCTCGAGAATTTGAGCACTCTGGCTATTTAAAAATTGCCTGGGCAGCACCGTCGGCATTCCCCGGTAGGGGCGCCTCAGGCGATTAGCAATAAACTAACCCCTTCTCAAAGGGTGAGAAGGCAAAGCCTGGGAGGGTGCACCTCCTAGAACTGCAGTTAGGACGGACAACCACTAGACCGGCGTAAATCCAGACCTGAAGGCCTGGACAATACCGGTTTATTGGGCGGGGTCTCTGGATTGGGACAAAAATAAACATTTCCACAGTCTTGAAAAATTTCTCGTTCACTGACCGAGAACAGAATAGTTTAAGTGTAATATCAGAACATATACAAAACTTTGAATTATTCATTTGCAAAAATATAAAATTATATTTTCACAAGTTCGGCACAAGGGCATCAAAAGTACGAGGAGAAGGGATGGTCGGCGGTCATCCCGTCTATCCTACTCTTAGCTAGAACTATTGCAGTCACCGCAATAACACATTTACTCTAGAGACCATCCTACTTAAAAATCCCAGATAGTTGTAAATTTTATTTTATTTATAAATATATATATGTGTGTACAAATATACGGGAATATAATGGGGAATGGCAAACACAAAATAATTGTTAGTAAGACTCTCCCAACCCTTTTTAAAGAATAGACTGTCTACTGTTTTACCGTATGTTTAGACTTTGATCTTAGCCAAAAGGCTAAGATGGGGTCGTATCTATAGGAATAATATAATGTGTCCTGATTATGACATGAAAACTGCATCCGGTGGTGAGGTCATTATGTAGGAACTTTGTGGAGTGACCCCATAGTTGTAATTACACCCAGATCCAGTCTGACGTGGAGTGGTAGTACCTGTCAAGGTCGCAGCTATAGGTTAAATATGTGTTCTGGTTATGACATGAAATTGCATCAAGTTGTATATAGATATTTACAAAAGGACTAGATTTGTCATTACATAACCTGAAAAGGTTTGATATTCTGTAAAATAGAATAAGTAAACAGACCAACGGAATTGTTATTTCAAATTTAAACGGGTCAGACCCATTGACAGACACGAGCCTCTTTAATATATGCTTTGACACACATGAAATAAGATTTGTCCGTACAATCTGCAATTTAAGTGAAGTAAATGCTTTTATCAAACAAGTGTGACAGACCGACGGACGAAGCAACTTAGTAACCGACGGACAGAGCCGCTTATTGAGATACTAGCATGGTTTTTCGCGGCGTTGTCCGGGGAGGGGGGGGGCATACCCAACAAAATAGAAGAGTTCAAAAGTGTGCTTAAATCCTTTCATTTAAAACTTCTCTCTCTCTATCTCTCTAATATATATATATATATATATATATATATATATATTAAAGAAGGAAAGATGAAGATATAAAATTACATAAAATTTATACAAATTTTAGTACATCGAAAGTTGAGATGGTTTAAGGATTAGTGTATCTTCTTGCATCTGAACTTTCGATGTAATAAAATTTGTATCAATTTTATGTAATTTTATGCAATTTTTTATCTTCATCTTTCCTTCTTTAAAATTGATTGCTCTACTCAACGTATTGAGCTTTACTTTATCGCGATAGATCACTTTACGATACTTCACTTACCGTTAATTTTATTATTATATATATGTGTGTGTGTGTGAAAAATGACAAACGGAAAACAGGTTAAAGTGCAGGAGAAAAACAAAAACAAGAGATTTGACCGGTTTCGTTCGTGTTAGCGAACGTCTTCAGAAAAAGTGAAGATTTGGAAATAATTTTATTTTGAAATATATATATATATATATATAAACATTCAATGAATTAAAACCTTACAATTGTTCCAAGAATTAGAACATCAAATCCAGTTTGGCATACGATCGTTTCCAAAACATTTTAGCAATACTTTATTTTATTTTATAAATTTACAAAGCTAATCCAAAACGTCTCTTCATCAGTGCCTTTAGCAACATGTCTTACAGAAAGTCAAAGAAAAAATTAAAAAGCTATATTAAAATATATATATATATATATATATATATATATATCCCTTCTCCTTTTCTTCCCTATCCCCGTTATCTTCCCTTCTCTCTCTTCTTCCATCTCTCATCCTAACCCCCTCCTCTCTCTCACTTTCCTCCATCCCTCATCCCCTCCCGTCAAAAAGTATTTCCCCCTCATCTGACAGAAAACAGAACAGATACAGAACTTTGATCCTAAACCGAAGTCAAAGAAAGTGTATTTTTGTTCGTTTCACATTAAAGGTTGATGGAAAAATATCGCTCTTAATGTCCCCCCCCCCACTCCGCCGTGACTAATTATGTTCCAATTGACTCCCAAAATAATGAATATTACAAAAAAAAGTGTCTATATACTGTCCGAGGCAATGCTGAAAAAGATTATATCAGCTTTGTGGGTGTGTCTTGTGCAGTGTATGACTTTTAGCTGGACACCCCTCCCCCCACACACAAACAAGTAGACAACTGTCCTTTATATAATAGATGGAGAGTAATCTAAAAATGAAAATATTAAATTATTATTTCCATTGAATCTGACAGCTTCAATGGAGTAAGATAAATGATTTTTATTGATCTACAAACTCTCTACTCCACCCTCTTTCCCAATTTGTTCTCTGGTCTGAGACGTTGATTAAATGGTGGAATAAAATTCCTCCAGATCAGTGGGCAGAAAAAAAACTGTTGCTTACGGCAATTGCTTATCACAGGTTAACACTAAATCATAATAAAATGAGAGGATTAAACTTTGGTATTTTGAAAAATATGTTCTTTCATTTCCATACAAATATCTAATCACTGTTGTACAGATCTCAGCTGAAAGAAAATATTTCACTTCACCTTCTTCCGGCCTTAACGTCACCTCCACAACACAGTAGAAGAAAGGGCAGACAACTCAACCTCGCCTTCCATTATATTATCTAAGAAACAGAAAGATAGTTAGTTCACTATCTTACCTGTATTTCATAATCTAACTTTTATATTTCTTGCAAACATCTGGTTTTGGTATGTTTTGTTAATTGAATCAAATACAAAAGTGTGTGCATTTGCATCTATGCGTTTCGGTGTGTGCATGTTTCAATTGTGCGTTTGTGTATGCTTCTGTATGTGCGTGCATATATTTCTATGCATTTCTGTGTATGTGTGTAGGTTTCGGTGTCTGTATGTTCTATGCATTTTTCAATTTTCTTATCTTTTTGTTTTTGCTGGGGATGAGGCATCCTGCCAGATTACAACCGAAAGATCTTTTTCAGATTCTAACGATCCTGTTAAGCGCAATTGTTTGCATCTCTCTTGCACTTGGTGTGTCTGCATAATCTTATATATAAGGTTTGTCTGCATATGATGAGTCACAGGAATAATGCTTTTACTTTTTTTTTCATTTTACTTCAGTGTAATGTCTCAGGAATCAAGGGGCCCCTTCCTGGCGCTAACATGTGATCTCTATATGAGATACATAGATATATCAGAGTGTTCAACGAAAGTTCTTCTTTACCTCTCAAAAGTTGAGAAAGGGGTAAAGGTTGTGTATATGTGTCTATGTGTGTGTTTATGTCTCGATGTGCATATGCTTCTATGAGTTTTTGTGTATGTGTATTTCTATGCGTGTGTTTGCATATATACGTACTTATAAAACAAGAACAGGGATGTTACATTGCGGCGATGGGACCGGCTGGAGCCTGTGAAAGATGACACTGGAAGATTGAAGGTCTCTTCGTTCATTTTTCAAAGTAGCCCACTTGTAAAAATATTTTGGACTAAAACAAGCTTCTCTGTACACACCGCACATTCTTTTAAAAATTTCACAATGTTTGCACATGTGTGTTTGTGAATTTTCTGTGTGTGTATGTTTCCATGTGCTTTCTTGTATGTGCGTTTCTATGCATTTCTGCATGTGTAGGTGTGTGTGTTTCTATATGTGTAAGTTTCTTTGTGTGCATATGATTTTATATGTGTATGTGTCCGTTCATTTGCATGCATGCTTCTCTGTGTTTTATTGGCCTACGTGTTTGTGTGTACACGAGTCATTCAATAAATAAGTGAGGTTTGGAAATAAAACGACTCAATTTTCTATTTCTTAATGAGTCATCTATTATATAAAGGACAGAAGTCACTCGAGGATAAGGATGGAAAAATATGCCTGCTTAATTTTTCAAAATAACTCTTTTCTTCATAACATATTTTTCCCCAATCGAAAAACAATCTTCTGTGTTCCTTCAATATAGAAATATTTGGACTGAGTTTTCAGCCATTTTCACATGGGGCTCTGTATTTTATCATCCATTGAATACTTAGTTTTTGATGCAGAAATTCTTATGACATGCAAAACAAGCATAAATCAGAGAGGATCAGATCTAGACTGTATAAAAGGTGTGGCAGCTGTCCTCAACCAAACTGACTTATTCTTTCCACTGTTCTGGCTTCAGTCCGAAACCTTGCATTATTTTTTAAACCTTTATTTCACCCCAAACGAAGCATATTGCTACCGAGACATAAGGGACTACTGTGATTAGCGAGCAAATTTATGCTTATTTACATTACATTTAAATTTCTTCATGTTGGTACAACCGGGGAAACAGGGAGCAGAGACGGTGTTCCAAAGGCAAGCAGTCTGAGGAAAGAAGCTATTTGAGCAGAGAGTTTTTGGGCATCTTTAAAGCTCTACAGTGAAGAGGTGGGATTTTGCTGTTAGTCAGGTTGGTCTACTTTTTTATGTTAGTGATGTACAAGTGCAGTAAGTTCGTCAGAGAACATTCAATGGAAGTACTTGTAAAGCAAGCATAGGGATGTAACATTGCAGCGATGGAACCGGGCTGGAGCCTGTGAAACATGACACTGGAAGATTGAAGGTCTCTCTGTTCATTTTTCAAAGTAGCCCACTTGTAAAAATATTTTGGACTAAAACATGCTTCTCCGCACACATCGCACATTTTTTTTTAAATTTCACAATGTTTGCACATCTCAACCATAAAAAATCTGATGACAGACCTCCGTCCAAGCTTGGAATATCCTGTTTAATCTGCAGTCATTTTGAATAGCATCACAACAAATATAGACAGAGCTTCTTTGCAAGAACTTCCTGCCTGTGGAACATATTATTACGGGACTGCTTCCCTGCTGATTATAACTTGGTCGTCTTTAAGTCCAATGTTAACAGATACTTGTTAAAACCGCCCCCTAATTAATAAGTTCATACCATTGATCAATGTCAGTGCTCCCAACGATTTCCTAATCTTTTAGCTAACAATAATTTCAGTTCTATTAACCCTTATCCTCGAGTGGCCTTGATTAGCGGTGACTCCATAGTAAAGAAAATCTTTATATGAGATGAAACGGATATTTGCTAAAAACCAATTGAAAGGGAGGCCTGTGGACGAGTGGTTATAGCACTTGTCTTTGTCTTTGGGTTCGATCCCACTCACGGCATGCAAATTTTCGGGTCTGAAAACTCCTTCTGTCCACCCAGCAGTAAATGGGTACCTGACTAAAACTCAGGGAAGGTTCAAGGCAACGGAAGGAGAGGGATGGGCTCCGCCTTCCATATGCTGTGCCCTAGACACGGTGATTCTTAACAAATCACCACCGCTACGGCCATGGGCTGTGTGCGATGTCGGCAACGACACTCGTGCGCGTCCAGGCTATGCGACCTTTACCTTTTTTACCAATTGAAAGAGAAATTTTATAAAGAAACATTCTGAAAAAATCAGCATCATCATCGTCAGTTTAACGTCCATTTTACATGCTGATCTGCATTAAACTGCTTTTAGAAATTGACTTCCAAGCTAAGACATCTCTGGCCAGGTCTTTATTTATTCCTCTTTCTCTCAATCACTTTCTTCCATTTTTTCCTTTGCTTTCACCTGTGAACTGACTCTGCTACAAAGTCAGACCTAAATAGCAATCTGTTTGACATATCGATACTTGATTCAGACTAGTCTATTTTTTCCATCTACTATGTTATTGGCACAAATGTTTTATTTTGCTCCATTTTATTTTTCTGAAAATACTTATTTCGGCTAAGAAAATTGTTAGAGTGGAGATATTTTCCCTTACTCACCAAAACAGATAAAAGAGAAGTGTGTGCTATTATACAGATTTCTCTCCCTTTATTTCTTAAACTATAGATATATATATATATAGTAATTTAATTATGCGAGTTCAAGCGTGTCCATGTGTGTGTGTGTTCGCCTCTATTACACATTATTATTTGTTCTTTACTATTAATCAAATAGCGTCAAGTATTAAAACAAACTTTTAAAAAATTCTTATTTCATAAAATAATTTGATTACGAAATTAAAGTCACCAAAATTAATTTCCGTTTGTGTGTGTGTGTAGAATAGTATAATGTTCCACGTCTGCTTCTTAACATATTTTAATGATGCATAAAACGATGTATTTGTTTTTTTTATTTTTGTTATTATTCAGTATTTCGAACGCCCTTCGTTTTTCATCGGGAATGATGAGATAGGTTTACTGGAATCGTATGGTGGTAAAAGCCGGATATGAAGCCGCCCAGGTGCTAAAATTGAGCCATCATATATCTTTGCTGGGGTCGAGAATGTCGGCTAAGTGTTGTTTAAATGTGTTTCAAGAGCGCTTTTAAAAGTGATGTGGCCAGTTATCTTTGTTTATTATTATCATTGGATTATTTATTTAAGTGTAATTGATGGATTGAAAATATCTGCAAGTATGTCAGTGTTTACTTCCAGTTGGTGCTATGTGTCGTGTTTGTTTAATCTTACCTGATAAATCAAACTAATAATGATACTATTTAGATCTTATGTGTTTTTGTTTATGATAAATCAGTGTAAATGTGTGTCTGCTTATTTTTCTTTCATTAAAAAAAATGGGTTTAATGGAAAAATGTGGATTTCGATATACACATTTGTATATTTGTGTGATATCTGCAATTCCTGTTTCTGCGTTAGTGGAATTATAGGTCCTAATTATAGTATAGTTGTTATTATGTCTCGATTAGAATGGAAACACAAACTAAATACGGTTAGCTTTTTATGCTAATTCGAGGTGAGCCTGCAAACGTCCCGCCTTTATTTATACCCGCGAAAAACAAGAGCGCCCTCTAGGCAAGATAAAAAAAAAACTAGTATGCAAAGCCGGTAATTTCGGCTTCAGCCTTCTACTTTAAGGACAACTCACCTCCTTGATTATATATATATATATATATATATATATATATTGCAGTTGGGTGCTTTGAAAGAATGATTTTAATGTTCAGCACCTATTTATCTTCCTCCCACAAGGCAAGATGTGACACAAGGCCGGGAAAGTGGGAAAAAAAAACCAGCGCTCGAGAATTTGAGCACTCTGACCATTTAAAAATTGCCTGGGCAGCCCCGTCGGTATTCCCCGGTAGGGGCGCCTCGGGCGATTAGCAATAAACTAACCCCCTCTCAAAGGGTGAGAAGGCAAAGCCTGGGAGGGTGCACCTCCTAGAACTGCACTGGACGGACAACAGATAGACCGGCGTAAATCCAGATCCGAAGGCCCGGACAATACCGGTCTTACAAGAAAAAACGATGGACCAGAATCAAATATTGCTTTTGTAGGAAAGAAAGCTATCGATGACAAAAACGTGAGAAACCCACTGACTGTACTTTATATATTAGATATGCTAGTAATCCTATTTGAGAAAACAACATTAAGAAAAGATTTGTTACAAATTTCATATTTTCTAAACATTGAAACCGAAAGGAAATGTTTGTTTTTCTTCTAACGTTTTCATATTTTCTAGAAGTGTTCACACATATCTATTAGATGCTATGTCCATCGATCAATCCGTATTAATGTTATGCATTAATTTAAAACATCATTTTCATCTTTAGACGTGCAAATTTAATGGACGCATCTTATTCTAGATGCGTTCAATCATCTCTATAAGAGACTGTCTATTTGTCGGTCTGTCACATTTCAGTTTGAAGTATCACTATGTTGGTCTATCAATTTATGAATTTCAGTGTTTCGTGTTTAAGATTGTCATAGTATTTTTGTTGGTCCGTCACACTTTAGTTTAAAATAGCACTTTTTTTGCTAATTGTGTAGATTTTTATTTTTAGTTGAAGCCATGTATCTCTATAAGAGGCTCTGTCAGTTGGCCGGTCACATTTACGTTTGATATAATTTTCATCGGTTTGTCACACTTAAGTTTGAAATAACATTTTTGTTGGTCACTTAATTACATTTAAGTTTTAAATAGCATTTCTTGTTCTTCTGTCACGCTTCAGTTTGAAACAGCATTTTTGTTCTTCTGTCACGCTTCAGTTTGAAACAGCATTTTTGTTCTTCTGTCACGCTTCAGTTTGAAACAGCATTTTTGTTCTTCTGTCACACTTCAGTTTGAAACAGCATTTTTGTTCTTCTGTCACACTTCAGTTTGAAACAGCATTTTTGTTCTTCTGTCACACTTCAGTTTGAAACAGCATTTTTGTTCTTCTGTCACACTTCAGCTTGAAACAGCATTTTTGTTCTTCTGTCACACTTCAGTTTGGAACAGCATTTTGTTCTTCTGTCACACTTCACTTTGAAACAGCATTTTTGTTTTTCTGTCACACTTCAGTTTGAAACAGCATTTTTGTTCTTCTGTCACACTTCCGTTTTAACAGCATTTTTGTTCTTCTGTCACACTTCAGTTTTACACAGCATTTTTCTTAGTCTGTCACACTTCAGTTTGAAACAGCATTTTTCTTAGTCTGTCACACTTCAGTTTGAAATAGCATTTGTTGGTCTGTAACACTTTAAAATATCGTTATAGTTTAAAATACCATTTTCTTTGGTCTGTCACGCTTCAGTTTTAACAGCATTTTTGTTCTTCTGTCACGCTTCAGTTTGGAACAGCATTTTTGTTCTTCTGTCACACTTTAGTTTGGAACAGCATTTTTGTTCTTCTGTCACACTTCAGTTTGGAACAGCATTTTTGTTCTTCTGTCACACTTCAGTTTGAAACAGCATTTTTGTTCTTCTGTCACACTTCAGTTTGAAACAGCATTTTTGTTCTTCTGTCACACTTCAGTTTGAAACAGCATTTTTGTTCTTCTGTCACACTTCAGTTTGAAACAGCATTTTTGTTCTTCTGTCACACTTCAGTTTGGAACAGCATTTTTGTTCTTCTGTCACACTTCAGTTTGGAACAGCATTTTTGTTCTTCTGTCACACTTCAGTTTGGAACAGCATTTTTGTTCTTCTGTCACACTTCAGTTTGAAACAGCATTTTTGTTCTTCTGTCACACTTCAGTTTGGAACAGCATTTTTGTTCTTCTGTCACACTTCAGTTTGAAACAGCATTTTTGTTCTTCTGTCACACTTCAGTTTGAAACAGCATTTTTGTTTTTCTGTCACACTTCAGTTTGAAACAGCATTTTTGTTCTTCTGTCACACTTCAGTTTGAAACAGCATTTTTGTTCTTCTGTCACACTTCAGTTTGAAACAGCATTTTTGTTCTTCTGTCACACTTCAGTTTGAAACAGCATTTTTGTTCTTCTGTCACACTTCAGTTTGAAACAGCATTTTTCTTAGTCTGTCACACTTCAGTTTGAAACAGCATTTTTCTTAGTCTGTCACACTTCAGTTTAAAATAGCATTTGTTGGTCTGTAACACTTTAAAATATCGTTATAGTTTAAAATACCATTTTCTTTGGTCTGTCATGCTTCAGTTTTAACAGCATTTTATTGGTCTGTCATGCTTGAGTGTTAAACAGCATTTTTGTTGGTCTGTCACGCTTCAGTTTAAAACAAAATTTTGTTGATCTGTCACGCTTCAGCTTGAAACAGGCTTTACATTGAATGGACGCATCTTAAAACTATCAATTCTTGTTGATAAGTTTTGATAATTCTTTTGCATTGTTTATCTTTTGTTTTAGATATCTTCTTACTCTGAGCAGATTCTTAAGAAATAAAAAAGAATTCTTCCGGCATTTTTCTTTGGTTCTGTCTGCAAGACTCTTTCAATTTCCTTTTCTGTTCATTTCATTAATTAATTAGTTGCACATTGTTAGATTCTATTATGAGCGAGGATGTCTAAGCTCTGTCAGTCTTAGCTGCGAGGATGAGGGAGGCATATTGAACACGTTAATTGTATTGCATTATGATCTGTCAGGTGAGATAACTGCATGTACATATCATGACCATTTTAGAAATTATCATAATTCAGTGAAGTATTCAACAGAATTTCTTTCTCTCTGAAAGTTTTGAACTCAGGAAGTTTTCAACTTTTCATTAACATTATTTAAGAAACTGTGAGGAACCAAAAATCTTCTTATTTGCATGCTGTCACCTTCACTCCAGAGTGTTCACAACATTTCATTTTTGATTTATTTAGTTTATCCTATTTTCTTTAGCATATTTATGATCATATCAATATTTTTCACCAGATCCAGCTGGTAGCTTGTTCAGTTACAATCTGAATCTGTTTGATAACTGCATTTAGCAACTGGCCAATCGTACCTTTTTATGACAGACATTTAATTCTTCTCCATGCAGTCAACTTAAAGCGATTCATATCGATTCACTTTCTGCACATGTGCCTCCTCCATATTTTCTTCCCAGGGGGACAGTCAACTCCACCAAAATATTATATCTCTTAGAATCAGACCTCACCACAATCACAGGGTATTGATTGGTTTGTGGAAGGGTGTGATGGATTTACTGACATCCTCCAGTCATATACTCCATTTAGCAACTTCGATATTAATGTTATTCTCCTTCCTTGTGAGAACAAATAAACCCATTTGGAGTCACTACAGGCAGCTTATTAGTTCACATTGAATAGAAACAATGTCCGCAACCACCTTCAATACTTGATTGTGGTGCCAGGTGTACATCTGAAAAGATTGGAGACATGCAAAGAGTACATGACGCAAGGTCCCTCGATCTGTTTGGCATTAACTACAAACATCAGAGTTGTTGTATCCCAACAATTTGATGTTATTAGCGTTTAGTAGGATGTCATAAGTAGATCGCAGAAGAAATGATAAAGCTCGAGGCGCTATAAGCATCAAATCATTTCATGTAATCCTGAATGGTTCAACTGAATTGCATGTTGTCCCGACACACTGCTATGCTTGAGTAACAACAAAAGCCATTCACTTCTTTTTCTTTGAAAGTTTCTGTAATCACCATGTACCTTTTAGCCTCTTTCACACAGGAGAGATTCTCTATCATTATATTCATGGTAGATGCTCGACTTCCATAAACAAAGTTTGTTTTTTAGAACATCCCATCTGTGGAGCACGATACCACAAGTCTGCTTCCCAACCGACTACAGCATGGTTGTCTCTAAGTCTAATGTGAACAACTACTTGTTGAGCCGTTCTTTTGAATGATCAGTTCCTCTTAAGTAATCTTCTGCCCATCCCACCCATTGTTTCTGACTCTCTTGTGGAGACGATCATTATGAAACTGACGGTCTCTTTAACCCTTATCTCGTGTGTCCGCCGGGCCTTGATAAGTCGTGACCTTTTAATAAATAAAACCTTTTTGGCCATTTCTAGAGTAGAAGGCTTGTGCCAAAGTTACCAGGCCAGTTCGATTTGTTTGGGTTACTCTTATTATCTTGGAGACTGGATTCTGCTTCTTTTACTGCTTCTTGTGCCAGCTTTAATTTCTGACAGAACTTTGTGGATGAATTTATCAGGTAAATCCCTGATCATCATCTGATGGCGTGTCTTTTCGACCTTGAACTCTTCTACTAAAGAGAAGGAAGAGAGTTGCAATTTTCCAGCATTAGTGTAGAGTACACAGGGAAACTCGAAGCTTAGATATTTATTAATGAGTTGTTGAAATCGCTCTATTCACGAGAGTGCAATCTCATATACCTGCAATGGCCACAAAAGACGGGGGAGTAAACCATATTAATAACACCAGACCTTAAGGTTACTTGGGAGGACAGTCTAATCAATAACACTAAGTCCTTTCAGTGTTACTTCTGTGCCTTGATGCCGATCAGTCAATAGAATTTCATAAAGTCGTCCGAGGCCTTTTATTGATTTTTCTTTGACAGTTGGGATTATATTACTCTCAATGCAAAAGTCTGTTTTTGACAGAACCCTTACATATTGATAGGCTTCAGCTCTTCAAGTTTAACTTTCATTCTCGATCCTAAGAAATGGTTGTGGTATTTTCGTAACAATCCCTTGGCGTCGACTTTGGCCAGGACTAGAATAGTAATATCATCTGCGTAGGCTGTGGACGAAAGAAGAACCAGTTGTTCTTTAGTTATTTCTCCCTTAATGGAATCCGTTCCTTCCCAGTAGAATAAACTTCATGGTCCTTATTAAAAGAATTGGAGAAATCAAACATCCCATCAGTCGAGAGATTGCCACTTAATTGTGTATTTTTCGAATGTGAACTGCATAAAGGCTGACCTGAAATATTTTTTTATTCACTGCTTAACCGGCATAACGACCGAGAATTGCCACTTCCGGCTAAGAATGTGTTCAGTAGTAAATTGTGAAAATCAGTTCCCTATGTATTTTAAACATATGAAAATCTAGGTCAACACATAAGAAATTGTGAAAAGTGATTTCTGTCATTGGAAATTTAGGATTTTATTCTCATTACAAATAAATTTATTATAATTGGAATGTTTTCTTTTTTACAAATACTCAAAGAAAATATTTTTAAATTCTTCCCTCCCCATGTTAAGAATGGCTTTCTAAATAATAATGTTATTTTTCAGAAAGCCATTCTTAACAATGGGCGGGTGTTTTGTTAACTATTCTCTACTTTCACCTAACAATTTAATAAACAAAAGAAAATGTGTTCTTGTCCCAAAATAAGAATAGTTAACAAAACCCTTGTCGGAAACGTAATATAGTGGGAACTGACTTTCGCAATTCACCGCTGACTGCTGAACACATTCTTAGCCGGAAGTGGCAATTCTCGGTCGTTATGCTATCATACCGTTTAACCTTACTGAGAAAATGAAATAAATTGATGGCTATCCAAATGGTCGCATAGGGAACCACACCATACGTCAAGCCATATCACATAAATATCCGTTTTATGGGATTAGGATTCAGTTCTAAATCATTTGCAAATGTTCCAGACAGTCAGAGATATTAGCTTTCTGTACAAACACATTGATTATATATATATATATATATATATATATATATTGTATAGTAGAGAGTCTTCCCTACGGCAAAATATTTTCCATCTATATTTAATAGTGAGATGGGACGAAAATGTTTAATTCCTTACACATTCACCATCTTAGGTATCAAAATACCATCCGCCAGGTACCAGTCTTGTAGCACAATGTTGTGTTTCCGAGCCTGCTAGAGTAAGATCGTAAGTTTCTATTTAAGAACGAGTGGATAGTGTTTATAAAGTTTATATGGTATTCCATTTATAGCAGGTGCACTAACTGCACATGATTTGTGGACGAATTCCTGCACCTTCCTCTGTTTAAGATTATTATTGTTAAATGTGACTTCTGGAGTTTGGAGGCAAGGGTAGCCCTCCATCAGACGGATAGAGACACCGCTCTTGTCAGACATTGAGTTGGCTCCTCAAATTTGATAATTTTTTGATATCCTTTCATTTCAGATGGTTGATTTGGTTGTTTTTGTTTCACGGCATATCAACCCTTTTCGGGTCATTTAATGCTGAATCTGGTCATTTTGGTGAAGGTTTTATGCTTTAAGTTCTTTATATTTTCAAATGTTTAATCATAGATTTTGATTTAGTTGTTTTTGTTTTACGACATATCAACCCTTTTTCGGGTCATTTAATGCTGAATCTGGTCATTTTGGTGAAGGTTTTATGCTTCAAGTTCTTTATATTTTCAAATGTTTAATCATAGATTTTGATTTGGTTGTTTTTGTTTTACGACATATCAACCCTTTTCGGGTCATTTAATGCTGAATCTGGTCATTTTGGTGAAGGTTTTATGCTTCAAGTTCTTTATATGTTTAAGTATTTATTCATGGTGTTTGGTTGAGTGAAAGGGGTGGGGAGGGAGGAGGCAAGAAGAGGGGAGGGAGGGAAATACAGTTTTTTGTTTTGGATTTTGCAGAACATGACTGAGTTTTGCCACGGAAAAAAACAATAAAACATCAATGTTTAGTGCATTTAGAGTCAGGAAGTCAATGACTTCAGACAACCTGATTTGGTAGCGCCAGTAGGTTCTATTTGACCCATAGATGGGGCCCTTTCATTTCAAAACCATTTGAAGAATTTAATAGCAGTAAAATGCAACGGATAGCGCTTTCTGTGTACTATTGGTGAGTTTGACATCTGGAGACCATGAACATCAGGAAAGCCCAGAATTACTGATAGAGAGTGACCTGTGTCATGATTCGTGCCGGATTCCAAAAATCTAGAAATCTTTGCTATAGCTCAGTGCTCTTTGAAGGCTGTGAAATGTCAGCTGGAGAATTGCGATGGAGATGTGGAAGCAGTAGCTAGCAGGAAGTACTATAAGAGGCGTTCTGACTGTGTCTGTGCAACAAAATTCTGAGAAGCTGAAAAAAAAAGGTGCTGCAAGATCCAGGCAAGGCAATGCGGACCGACTTTGGTGAAAGTAATGAGCATCAGAATGGCAACTATCACTGAAGTAGCAAAAGCCACATCCTGCCCCTTCACATCTTCAAAAAGGGATTCAAATTCAGTTCAGATGGCTATATTGAGTTGCTGTCCACTGTTGTCAAACTCTGTGCAGAGAGAGTGGATGTGAGAAGGTGATATGTGTATGGCAGCACAACTCAGCTCCGTGTCACACCTACGGGAAAACGCAGAAGTGGCTATCCAAAAAATTTACCAGTCCCAACATCTGGCTCCCAACTCGCCTGATTGCAACTCCATGAATTATTGTGTAGAGGCGCAATTGAGAAAGACACCAACCACATAGCCTGTAACACCAAGGACGAGTTCATTGCCAGAATCAAACTGGTGTTCAGGCGTCTCTCGAAGGACACTCTGAAAACTGCATGATCCAGGTTCAGGTCTTGTTTGGAGGCCATGGTGGAGGCTCTGGGCGGCTTCTTCGAGTGAACTGCATTTGGAAAAATATAATCCGAGAGATGCACTTTTAAATTTTAGAATACATCAATTACTAGCCAAGATATGACGTTTTTTTCTACTTTTATCCTAAAAGTGTCAAATTTGGTGCGAACACACTGTATTTGTTTACTGTTCAATATAGTGCATAATATGCTGTACGTTTTGAAATGATGAGGAGTGCAACAGTAGTACAACGAAAATTGAAATCTCTACATTTAATAACTTGCCTGATGGAGAGAGTGGGTCCTGTTCTCCAAAATACACAATACACTTAAAGCAAACTGCTGTGTGAACTGTCTGCCTCATGACTACTTATGTACATGTGGAAGTATATATATTAATGAAATATGACTATAATCATGTTGACACACTGGTTTGCAGAAGATCACCGAAGTTTAGTGATCATTAGCATAGCGAGTACTAAACGGGTAACAAAAATCTCTTCAAATTAAACTTAATTTACAAATCAACTGTATACGAAAAAGAAATGTAGGAGTTTGGCATAAAATGACCAAAAGATTGTCAACATGTCATAAAACCACAATAATACTATATTGATAAAACTAGAATTTGTGTCAGTTAATTAAAACACCTATTATCAATTAATCCTCTATACTCTTTATTTTCACCCACAGTTGCTTTTCTGAGATCAATTTACATGACTTAACTACAATATTTAAATGCTAGATGGTCCATAAAAATAGAGGCAGCCTTGTTTTCAGGCAATTTTTATTTTTATTTATTGTACATCAAAAATAGCATACTCTTTCTAGAGAGCTTCGCCACATGATTGACAACAGAAATAACACCCTGTTGGAGGAAGTCGTTCAGTCGTGTCAGGACATGTGTGGAGTCGCAGGTTATATTATACTGAAGTACTCGCTAAAAGAATCTACAGGGCTATATTTTTTTTTTGCAGAGAGGTTTTGCTGTCCTCTCATATAGAGCACTTAGTATTCCCAAACGGTCACCCATCTGATACTGACCAGGATCAATGTCGCTCAACTTCAGTAATCTAACGAAAATCTGTGTGTCAATGTGATTAATGTTTTCTGGAGAAAAACGGGATTGATTAACATACATGAGTGAGGTGGTGTCGACGACCATGTTGCATCAATGAGATCTATGCCACCCTAGAAATTAAAGTGCTGATCGTCTGAATAGTGAGGGTGGCATATTTGGTGGTAGTGAGATGAACTGCAATGTGTTTACAAATAATGAGTTCAAGCATCGATTTATACTGATTTTCAAATTTGTCATTATACTGATGCTTCTACTATAGTTAAATTGAACTCTTTATTTGTACACGCATCCCAGCACATCTCACTACGGCTATCAGACATTAAAAAAACAGTTTCTTCACCAAGACCAGAAGAAATCGGCTATCATTTTAAGATATCGACAATGAAAATCAAAAATTAAAAGATTGTCTGTATCACCCCGAGGAAGGCTTCTAAAGCCGAAAATTTTGATTAAAAAAATATAATAATTCATTTATTTGAAAAAATCCTGTATTGTGTTATGTTTTCTCAATTAATTTTCAAATTCATTATTTTTTTAGGTTTTTGTCAATAAAAACAATACGTAAATACATTCATTGTAGTTACTTGCTCTCTTATGCAAATACTAAGTAAGTTATTTTTCTACGAAACCTTATAAATATTTTTCTTCATACTACCTATAACCCAGCAGGTAAAGTTTAGGTATTAATGAAAATTGACATACCCAAGTACTGTACCAACAAGGATCGGGTATAAACTAGTAGATATGAATAAAACAGAAAATAAAACTATTCTTTAAAAATGTTAAAAGTACTTTAAAAAATATATAAATCATGAGTTGTTTGGCTGACACAGGTTTCAGTTTTTGTGACCTTCTCAAAGCCTATCCAGTATTGGACTGATACAGTGACTACTATATTTGCTATTTTTTGGTGGAGGCGTTAAGGGTTGGGTGGGGATGATGTTTTGCTTTAGAGGACGAATATAGTAGTCAATGTATCAATTCAGTATTTAATAGGTTTTGAGGGGGTTGCAAAAACCTAAACATTAGATATATAGAAAATGTATTACCTATTTTTTGTTGCTTTTTTTCTTCCTTCATACACCTGCAATACCATGTCCTTATCAACCGACAACGGCTGTGTTATTATAGTTTCGGTATATAAGACAGTACTTCACATCTGGTGCCACCGGCAACTGTAGCCACCGGACAAGATATATTTTGTTTTTGTTTGCTTTTTCTTGTCTTTATTCATTGATAAAGCATTTGTTTTATTGGTGATATCATTAATGGCAATCTTATTATTTGCATGCTGTCACCTTCACTCCAGAGTGTTCACAACATTTCATTTTCGATTTATTTAGTTTATCCTATTTTCTTTAGCATATTTATGATCATATTAATATTTTTCACCAGATCCAGCTGGTAGCTTGTTCAGTTACAATCTGAATCATACCTTTATATGACAAACATTTAATTCTTCTCCATGCAGTCAACTTAAAGCGATTCATATCGATTCACTTTCTGCACATGTGCCTCCTCCATATTTTCTTCCCAGGGGGACAGCCAAGTCCACCAAAATATTATATCTCTTAGAATCAGACCTCACCACAATCACAGGGTATTGATTGGTTTGTGGAAGAGTGTGATGGATTTACTGACATCCTCCAGTCATGTACTCCATTTAGCAACTTCGATATTAATGTTATTCTCCTTCCTTGTGAGAACAAATAAACCCATTTGGAGTCACTACAGGCAGCTTATTAGTTCACATTGGATAGAAACAATGTCCGCGACCACCTTCAATACTTGATTGTGGTGCCAGGTGTACATCTGAAAAGATTGGAGACATGCAAAGAGTACATGACGGAAGGTCCCTCGATCTGTTTGCCATTAACTACAAACATCAGAGTTGTTGTATCCCAACAATTTTATGTTATTAGCGTTTAGTAGGATGTCATAAGTAGATCGCAGAAGAAAGGATGAAGCTCGAGGCGCTATAAGCATCAAATCATTTCATGTAATCCTGAATGGTTCAATTGAATTGCATGTTGTCCCGACACACTGCTATGCTTGAGTAACAACAAAAGCCATTCGCTTCTCTTTCTTTGAAAGTTTCTGTAATCACCATGTTCCTTTTAGCCTCTTTCACACAGGAAAGATTATACTAACCTCTCTCTATCATTATATTCATGGTAGATGCTCGACTTCCATAAACAAAGTTTGTTTTTTAGAACATCTTATCTGTGGAGCACGATACCACAAGTCTGCTTCCCAACCGACTACAGTATGGTTGTCTCTAAATCTAATGTGAACAACTACTTATTGAGCCGTTCTCTTGAATGATCAGTTCCTCTTAAGTAATCTTCTGCCCATCCCACCCATTGTTTCTGACTCTCTTGTGGAGGCGATCATTATGAAACTGACGGTCTGTTTAACCCTTATCTCGTGTGTCCCCCGGGCCTTGATAAGTCGTGACCTTTTAATAAATAAAATCTTTTTAGCCATTTCTAGAGTAGAAGGCTTGTGCCAAACTTACCAGACCAGTTCGATTGGTTTTGGTTACTCTTATTATCTTGGAGACTGGATTCTGCTTCTTTTACTGCTTCTTGTGCCAGCTTTAATTTCTGACAGAACTTTGTGGATGAATTAATCGGGTAAATCCCTGATCATCATCTGATGGCGTGCCCTTCTGACCTTGAACTCTTCTACTAAAGAGAAGGAAGAGAGTTGCAATTTTCCAGCATTAGTGTAGAGTCAAACAGGGAAACTCGAAGCTTAGATATTTATTAATGAGTTGTTGAAATCGCTCTATTCACGAGAGTGCAATCTCATATACCTGCAATGGCCACAAAAGACGCGGGAGTAAACCATATTGGTAACACCAGACCTTAAGGTTACTTGGAAGGACAGTCTAATCAATAACACATAAATCCTTTCAGTGTTACTTCTGTGCCTTGATGCCGATCAGTCAATAGAATTTCAGAAAGTCGTCCGAGGCCTTTTATTGATTTTTCTTTGACAGTTGGGATTATATTACTCTCAATGCAAAAGTCTATGTTTTTGACAGAACCCGTACATATTGATAGGCTTCAGCTCTTCAAGTTTAACTTTCACTCTCGATCCTAAGAAATGGTTGTGGTATTTTCGTAGCAATCCCTTGGTGTCGACTTTGGCCAGGATTAGAATAGTAATATCATCTGTGTAAGCTGTGGACGAAAGAAGAACCAGTTGTTCTTTAGTTTTTTCTCCCTTAGTGGAATCCGTTCCTTCCCAGTAGAATAAACTCCATGGTCCTTATTAAAAGAAGTGGGGAAATCAAACATCCCATCAGACTAGAGATTGCCCCTTGGTAGTGTATTTTTCGAATGTGAACTGCATAATGGTTGACCTGAAATATTTATTTATTCATTGCTTAACCGGCATAACGACCAAGAATTGCCACTTCCGGCTAAGAATGTGTTCAGCAGTCAGCGGTAAATTGCGAAAATCAGTTCCCTGTGTATTTTAAACATACGAAAATCTAGGTCAACACATAAGAAATTGTGAAAAGTGATTTCTGTCATTGGAAATTTAGGATTTTATTCTTATTACAAATAAATTAATTATAATTGGAATGTTTTCTTTTTTACAAATACTCAAAGAAAATATTTTAAAATTCTTCCCTCCCCATGTTAAGAATGGCTTTCTAAATAATAATGTTATTTTTCAGAAAGCCATTCTTAACAGGGGGCGGGTGTTTTGTTAACTATTCTCTATTTTCACCTAACAATTTAATAAACAAAAGAAAATGTGTTTTTGTCCCAAAATAAGAATAGTTAACAAAACCCTTGTCGGAAACGTAATATAGTGAGAACTGACTTTCGCAATTCACCGCTGACTGCTGAACACATTCTTAGCCGGAAGTGGCAATTCTCGGTCGTTATGCTATCATACCGTTTAACCTTACTGAGAAAATGAAAGAAATTGATGGCTATCCAAATGGTCGCATAGGGAACCACACCATATGTCAAGCCATATCACATAAAGATCCGTTTTATGGGATTAGGATTCAGTTCTAAATCATTTGCAAATGTTACAGACAGCCAGGGATATTAGCTTTCTGTACAAACACATTGATTATATATATATATATATATATATATATATATATTGCATAGTAGAGAGTCTGCCCTACGGCAAAATATTTTCCATCTATATTTAATAGTGAGATGGGACGAAAATGTTTAATTCCTTACACATTCACCATCTTAGGTATCAAAATACCATCCACCAGGTACCAGTCTTGTAGCACAATGTTGTGTTTCCGAGCCTGCTAGAGTAAGATGGTAAGTTTCTATTTAAGAACGAGTGGACAGTGTTTATAAAGTTTATATGGTATTCCATTTATAGCAGGTGCACTAACTGCACATGATTTGTGGACGAATTCCTGCACCTTCCTCTGTTTAAGATTATTATTGTTAAATGTGACTTCTGGAGTTTGGAGGCAAGGGTAGCCCTCCATTAGACGGATAGAGACAACTCTCTTGTCAGACATTGAGTTGGTCTCTCAAATTTGATAATTTTTTGATATTCTTTCATTTCAGTTGGTTGGTTTGGTTATTTTTGTTTTACGGCACATCAACCCATTTCGGGTCATTTAATGCCGAATTTGGTCATTTTGGTGAAGGTTTTATGCTTCAAGTTCTTTATATGTTCAAATGTTTAATCATAGATTTTGATTTGGTTGTTTTTGTTTCACGGCATATCAACCCTTTTCGGGTCATTTAATGCTGAATCTGGTCATTTTTGTGAAGGGTTTATGCTTCAAGTTCTTTATATGTTTAAGTATTTATTCATGGTGTTTGGTTGAGTGAAAGGGGTGGGGAGGGAGGAGGCAAGAAGAGGGGAGGGAGGGAAATGTAGTTTTTTGTTTTGGATTTTGCAGAACATGACTGAGTTTTGCCACGGAAAAAAACAATAAAACATCAATGTTTGGTGCATTTAGAGTCAGGAAGTCAATGACTTCAGACAACCTGATTTGGTAGCACCAGTAGGTTCTATTTGACCCATAGATGGGACCCTTACAGTTACTATTACTCCGGGCCAGAGTGGACCTGGGAGCAATGGCAACTAAGGGGCAAGTCCACATTTCCCACAGCTCCCAAATGGAGGCTTCACAACTGGATGTCTTAAGGTCATAGACAGGACCCTTTCATTTAAGAACCATTTGAAGAATTTAATAACAACAGATAGCGCTTTCTGTGTACTATTTGTGAGTTTGACATCTGGAGACCATGAACATCAGGAAAGCCCAGAATTACTGATAGAGAGTGACCTGTGTCATGATGATTCGTGGCGGATTCCAAAAATCTAGAAATCTTTGCTATAGCTCAGTGCTCTTTGAAGGCTGTGAAATGTCAGCTGGAGAATTGCGATGGAGATGTGGAAGCAGTAGCTAGCAGGAAGTACTATAAAAGGCGTTCTGACTGTGTCTGTGCAACGAAATTCTGAGAAGCTGAAAAAAAAAGGTGCGGCAAGATCCAGCCAAGGCAATGCGGACCGACTTTGGTGAAAGTAATGAGCATCAGAATGGCAACTATCACTGAAGTAGCAAAAGCCACATCCTGCCCCTTCACATCTTCAAAAAGGGATTCAAATTCAGTTCAGATGGCTATATTGAGTTGCTGTCCACTGTTGTCAAACTCTGTGCAGAGAGAGTGGATGTGAGAAGGTGATATGTGTATGGCAGCACAACTCAGCTCCGTGTCACACCTACGGGAAAACGCAAAAGTGGCTATCCAAAAAATTTACTAGTCCCAACATCTAGCTCCCAACTCGCCTGATTGCAACTCCATGAATTATTGTGTAGAGGCGCAATTGAGAAAGACACCAACCATATAGCCTGCAACACCAAGGACGAGTTCATTGCCAGAATCAAACTGGTGTTCAGGCGTCTCTCGAAGGACACTCTGAAAACTGCATGATCCAGGTTCAGGTCTTGTTTGGAGGCCATGGTGGAGGCTCTTGGCGGCTTCTTCGAGTGAACTGCATTCGGAAAAATATAATCCGAGAGATGCACTTTTAAGTTTTAGAATACATCAATTACTAGCCAAGATATGACGTTTTTTTCTACTTTTTCCTAAAAGTGTCAAATTTGGTGCGAACACACTGTATTTGTTTACTGTTCAATATAGTGCATAATATGCTGTACGTTTTGAAATGATGAGGAGTGCAACAGTAGTACAACGAAAATTGAAATCTCTACATTTAATAACTTGCCTGATGGAGAGAGTGGGTCCTGTTCTCCAAAATACACAATACACTTAAAGCAAACTGCTGTGTGAACTGTCTGCCTCATGACTACTTATGTACATGTGGAAGTATATATATTAATGAAATATGACTATAATCATGTTGACACACTGGTTTGCATAAGATCACCGAAGTTTAGTGATGATTAGCATAGCCAGTACTAAACGGGTAACAAAAATCTCTTCAAATTAAACTTAATTTACAAATCAACTGTATACGAAAAAGAAATGTAGGATTTTGGCATAAAATGACCAAAAGATGGTCAACATGTCATAAAAACACAATAATACTATATTGATAAAACTAGAATTTGTGTCAGTTAATTAAAACACCTATTATCAATTAATCCTCTATACTCTTTATTTTCACCCACAGTTGCTTTTCTGAGATCGATTTACATGACTTAACTACAGTGGCGTGTAGAAGTCCGGTGAGGCCTTGGGGCTAACTCCTTGATTGTATGCCCCAAAGACTCATGCATATGTGGTAGTACTGAAAAATATTATGTGAACAGGAGATAGTTTGAAGATGAGCGAATTTCCCGTCCCCCTCAATTTGGGTGCCACCGCCTCGTCGCCTGCATGTCACTGCTTCAAAGAGTGATTTGTAGTCAGCATTCATGCAAACTAAGTTGAATAATAACCAATTGATCAGTTCTACTTGTCATCTACAACTGCTTCAGAATGGTGATAGTTCCATCAGCAAGTATCCTCCAAACTACTCCTTTTGTTTTTTTTCTTAGAGTTTCATCGAATTAGAAGTGAAGTTCTGATTCTCTCACAAGAAGAATTATATTATCGCCTTGATTATCACACACTCACAAAGATTTCTCCGACGAAGCCTCGCTGAATATCATTAGATGCAATCCACTCTCCGATCCTAAATGTTTGTACTTCAGTGACAACTTAGATTCGGCTTTGATAATTACTTTAGTATCCGTCATTAGTGTCCATTAGGTGAGATTAGCAAACCAGACTACAGACACCAAATCTCGACAGTTCTACTGAGTCATCCTTAACAGTTCACCTACTTTAGATCTAAAAGTGTTTTTCCTTCTCTCTTTATCTAGGTATGCGTATATGTTTATATATTTGTATGTAGAAAATTCACCCCTAAACTTATTAACTGATCATTATGAATTTTGGAACACAACTGTTAAGTGTAAGGGGTTCAAAAGTTGTCTATATTAAGTTTAGTTTAGTTTAGTTTCATGCAAAGGGGGTAAAAAGGAGGCAGAAGCCCTTCATGAAAATTCAGATCCCTCCGCTTTTTGTAAAAATTTTACTATAGGTACTAGACATCAATTAATAAATGTACCCCAAATTTCAGTTCTTTGGAGTATTTTAAAGGTTATTTAGTGGGCATAATATGAGTGCGACATCCCATTTTAAAATTTTAATATTTCATATTTGTGCTAAATTTGATCCATACTCTTCCTTTGAGGTCATCAGATCTACATAAAATTTGTTGTTGACTCTCACTTGTGTCTGAGGTTCTGTCGTCTGTCTGATATCCTTTTTATTAATGTTCATGAGTGATGTAGTTTTGAAGGCCCAGTCTATGGTGGAAGAGCCGCGGACAGTGTTCACAGAGAATGGTAGAGGGTGGACGAGTTTGTTCACACTGCTCTCTTCTTCTTCTTCTCCGTCTTGACTTTTCATTTTCCCTCCTCTTCTCCTCAAAGTATGTGATGCCTTGACGTGTTTTTTTTTCACCGCATGTTTGTTCCCTACAAGAACGGATCTATGTTGGTTAAGGATAGGGTGTGCTTCAGCTTGTCTTTTTAGCACATTTTCCGGGCTCGTCGTGGTTTGGTCCTGTTAGCAAGTTTGCTATAGAGCATTTTTGGGGGAGCCTGGATTGATCCATTCTATGGACGTGACCTTCACAGGTCACTGAGCTCGATGCAAAAAAGGTGTGTGGCTCTCCCAAGGGATTTTTAGAATTTGTTTCAGTTTTTGTTGTTGGAAACGTTCTACCTTTGTTATATCGCTTCTGCATAAAGTCCACGTTTCACATGTGTATAGAAGTGCGGATAGAACTACATCTCGAAAGACCATGATTTTAGTGACCATCGTCAGTACATAATTGTTGAAAACACGGCAGTTTAATCGACTAAAGGCGGAATAGGCTGCTCTGATCCTATTTTCCACTTCTTTCTTACATGTAGGAGTAGATGTTAAGATGCTACCTCGGTATGAAAACTGATTCAGTGGTTGGTCATTTACAATGGTGTTAGTGTTTAGGGACAGAAGACCAGGTGAATGTTGGACGAGTGTTTTGGTCTTGTTTGTGTTCACTTGCATCCCAAAACGTTCGTAGGCTGTGTTGTATGTGTCCGCTAATGTCTCGAGGTCCTCTGGAGTCTGACCTGAGGTGGAATTGTCATCAGCATACTGCAGTTCTTGCACCTAGCATATGGTAGTCCTAGTTCTGGCACAATATCGAACGAGGTTAAAAACGCCTCCATCCATGCGGTAATGAAGGTCGATTGAGGACGTGTCTGAGAGGATCTCATTAAGTATTGCTGATGTGTAGAGAGAGAAACATGTTGGAGCCAGAAAACACTCCTGTTTCAGGTCATTAGAGAGAGAGAGAGTTCTGATGACTTACTCTCCCCACCATTCCATCATGGAGGGCACACACCAGGGTGACGAAATCAGGTGGGCAGCCGAATTTGGAGAGAACTGGCAACCTGGCTTGTCTGGTTACTTTATAGAAGGCCTTTTTTTTAAGTCTCAAAAGATAAACATGATGGGCTGCTGTTCTTCAAGGCTCTTCTTTTGTAATTTTTGCAAACAGATCATGTCTATAGTGCCATAGGAAGGTTAAAAGCCACATTCGGTCTCTGGTAGGGCGTCTTCTGATCCATCCTCTTCCTATGAGGTCATCAGATCTAAGTAAAATTACACACCTATTATATCATGCTCATATCATTCCTCTTCATGCAACACATATCTTCAACTGTCATTGGCTAGGTTTCACTTCCATATATAATCACACTGGAGCAGGTGTGAGTGTGATTGCAAGAGTTAGGAGTGGATTGAGTAAGTTCAGGGAACTTATGCTACGAGTATTACCACTGTCGACCAAAGGAAGAGTCTATAAGTCATGTGTATACAGTGTGATGATGTATGGGAGTGAAACATGGCTAGTAAAGGTTGAGGATGTGTTTTATGAAGACGAATGATATGAGAATGATACGATTGCTGTGTAATTGATGTCTTAAAGACAGACTTGGTTCTAATGATCTAAAGGGAAGATTAAATCTGGACAGTATGGGGAGAACAGGAGACTTCATTAGTTTGGGCATATTGAAAGAATGGATGAGAGTGGTTGGGTTAGTAGATGTAGAACAGTTGAGGTAGTAGGTTCATTCAGCATGGAAAACATGGGGAGAAGTGATAAGGATAGACTTGAGAGAATAAAAGATAAGTAAATTAAAGACCTTGCCAAAGATAGGTTATTTGGAAGTCAATTTCTAAAAGCCGTCCAACACATGCAAGTCGATTGATGTAAGTTCTGTAGTGTCTCCCAACTGAGCCGCATCCCTGTACTGGCATCCAAAAAAAACATCGCTGATGATTTGATCCTTATTCCTTCAGCAATGCCCAGCAAATCTGGTTCTCCTCTCTTTGATCAAGGCTGAGATCTGAGGAAGGTGTGCGTAGAGTTGCTCGTTTGTGGGGTGCTGTCTCCAGGCGATATTAAGAGCAGCTCTTAGCATTCTAGTGTAAACACCATCAATTTTTTTCTTCAATCTTTTGGTGGCAGTCCATGTGCTACTTCCGTATACAAATGATGTAAAAAATAATATATTTAAGGATATTGTCAACTGCAATTTAAGCATTAACAATTACACGTGATAATGTCACATTTTAGATTGGGATTCCTCCAGGTCAGTTCTGCTTTCTAACCAGCTATTAGTACCATGTAAACTAGTATAACCTGTCCCATGGTCGGACTGTCAGTGACTAAACTGACACTCCTATCAAGCAGGCTTTGGCTTGGCCGATGAGGTAGCCACATGGACAACCAGCAGCACTAAAACAAGAGCTGTCAAAGGGTAGATAAATTCTATGGTAGCCAACGGCTATCCATTCTGATGGAGAGAAGAAACTGGACCTTAGCTTTACTTTCAGCAGCCTTGTGACTGTTGCTTCCCCTATTTTATCTTTAATCCTTATTTACTTGCCCCCCCCCCCCCCCGGAGGGTAGAGTTAGATACAAGGTCGGTTTTCATGTGGGGAAAATCCAGCTACTAAAAAAGGGGCACTCTTGATTGGGACAAAAATTTAAATTGCCTCAGTCTAAAGGGATTTCTCCTTCACTGACCGAGTACAGAAAATATGAAGAGTTGTATCATATATTACATATCGATCTTAGCCAAAAGCCCTATTTTATCCTTTAGTCCTCACATTCCATATACGATGTTTCTGACAAAGAGGGAATAATTGCTGTTTTCTAGGTCGTCTGTTCTTTTGAATGGGTGGAATGTGGAGATTTTCAATCCTCTCATAGTATTCATCCTCATTCAACTCTCAATGTATCCATCTCATTAACCCTTATCTTCAAGTGATCTTTAACATTGATAAACGGTGACTCATTAGTTTTAGGATAAGGTGAGATTAAATAAAGTATGTCTTAATGACATCATCACCACAATACTAACAGCAAAACATAGATGAGCAGGTCACCTTTTAAGATATACAGACAACAGGTGGGCATATAGAGTAACAGAATGGATGCTGAGGCAATGGAAAAGACTAAGAGGAAGGCCACAAACCCAGTGAAGACACGACCTTGTCAGCCAACTAGGTCCTACTTGGCCACGTCTAGTCAGGGATAAAACAAGGTGGACACAAACCAGGGATGGGGTTCTCCTTCAGGAATGATAAAAAACATGATGATGTTTTTATATTAAAATCGTCTCATCATCCTTGTTCTGTCCCAGAGAAGAAACAAAACAATAGCATCAACCCTTGCTACAAGAGTTTTTTTTTTTTACTTTTGCTACCAACAAACAAAGCATATTGTCATAGGAGGATTAGGAGCTACTGAGATAAGGGCCACATTCATAGAGGTCAACTTGAATGAGGAGTTAGACAGCGAGATGTTTGTTCACATTACATTAAAATGTTTGCATATTGGTATAATCGGGGAGACAGGGGGCAGGGAGGGAATTTGAAAGGCAAGCGGTTCAGGGAAAAAAGCTATTGCGGCATCTAGGGAGCTTTACAGTGAATGGGTGGCACTTTGCTGCTCGTCAGATGGGGCAGGGGTACTGTCGTTGAAGGGGTTCAAGTGCAGTAAGTTTATTGGAGCACATTCTATGGAAGTACTTGTAAAACAAACACAGGGATGCAACACTGTGGTGATGCGACAGGGGCTGGAGCTTAGTAGACAGTGCGGAACCTATTAGGATAGAAATTGTTTTTGTGCACCTTTTCCAAGAGGGAGGGGCTAGTGGTTTATGCACCAGCCAAGATGTGGCAACAATATTGGTAAAATAGAAACAGTCTACTTAACGGCTATCAGTTTTGAAATCGAAAATTAAACAAGCAGTGTTTTAAAAAAACAGTTCCTCATCATTTTCGACCGCTTAAATTCTGATAGAATTTATAAACATTCCAAGTATAAAAAAGGTTTTATTTGATTATTTGTGATATATATTTTAAAAAAATTTAAAATTATAAAATCCAGTTTGATTTTCTTATGCGTTAGTAATGAACAAACATGGTGAAAGCAAATTTTTAATCCCTACCCCCCAAATCATCCTACCTAAAATATAATAGGTAACAGTTTTTTGATAAACACTGCTTATCTATTCCCGATTTTAAAACCGAAAGCCGTCATCAAGTAAACTTTCTCTTTTACCATAATACTCCATGCAAGAGTTGAAAATTATCCATCGCCCGACACCATTGTGAGGGTATCTAACACAGCATCAACCCTGGCCAATAAGAAAGAGAAGTAGGTTACAGCGTAGGTCCCTATTTATCTCTGCTTTGTGGTGATTCAGCTAAGCATTGTTCAAATATCATTCTGTATTTAATACTTTAAGCGTATCTTTGATCAAGGCCCTTGATATAATTTGATACGGTTATCATCTTTGAGGACTATCAAAGATTTTATGCGCCTAATAATAAGCACAATATAGATCCATTCGTTCATAAATAAATCATCCAGTGACGCAATTAAAGTATCCATTCCATTCGCGGACTTAAATCGTCGCTTTATGACTTCAAGTGAGATTCAGTGGTTTTCCAAGTGAGGGATCAAAGTGACTGCCATTGCTTGTTTGTTCTGTTGTATCCACGTCTGTCATGAGTTGCCAGATTTTGAATTCAGTATTTCATGATTCATAGCCGCCCTCTTCAAATTGTGATAGATCTTTGTATGATGACTACAAAGAAAAAAAAAATGTGACCCGTTGGGTCGCCTATTGAGCTCGTGTTTGCATCAGGAGTTTGACAAATTCAGTTAAATATAATTTTCACTCTCCAACTACGGGTTGAATAGGATTATTATTTGTGGTGATATTTCCTTTTGTTTATAATGGAATATTTTATTTTTTTTATTCTTTCCTTTCTTTTTACATTTGCAGTAAAAAAAATATGGACAAGCAATACAATCTAGTTATGAATATAAGTCTATTATGTGAAAAAAGTAAAAGAATATCAACCCATTGAGCTCGTGTTAGAGTGTTTGGATTAGGAAAAGGTTAATTTTTAATTCCAGTTAAATATTTTTTTCACTTTTCAGCAATGGGTTAAATATAATTACTGCTCTGATGGTATTTCCTTTTGTTTATAATGGACTATTCTAATCTTTTTACGTTTGAAATAAAAAAAATATAGACAAGCAATTGAATCCAGTAGTTAAAATAAATCCACTATGTGAAACAAGTCGAAAATATCAACACACAATTTAATTACTGGTGTGACTGGGCGCTTCTTTTAATATTCCCTATAAGGCTATTATAAATATTCTCGTATAAGTCAGAAAGTAATGGAAAAAATTCCACTCATAGAATCTTTAATAAAATCCACAATCCTTTATGCAAGCCAAAAACTTGGTACAAATGAACTTCGGTCTATGTTTAAGTTTCAGTCATGAATTAGTTTTTGTTTTATCGCTGTTCAATGAAATGATGTTCTTACTCTTATAAACAAAGCACATGATTTGGGATGTGTTATCTGAATTGGTTTAGGATATCATCCTGACGTATTACTCATCTTTAGAATCAGCTGTTTGTTCCTCAAACCACCACTTTTAAAATATGCAGATTAGTCTAGTCTGATAAAAGACCATTCAATATTGTACACTTTTCACAATCATTTTAATTGTTTAAAGTATAATATCCATGTGTCTTCTAGAAGGCATTACATACATTATATATACAGGGTGACCAACAACAAATGCCACCCATGGAATCGTTAATACAATCCACAATCCTTTCTGCAATCCAACCATATTTGGTACAAATAAACTTCAGTCTATGTCTGACTTGTCCATCAAGTTTCATCCATTAATGTTCAACATTTTTTGTTTTATTGCTGTTCTATGATAGGCTCCAAATGCACATCTCTGCATTGATCAATGCTAATCACTACCTGTAGTCATTAAGAGGATTTGGGATGATGAGGGGGGTTCAACTCTTCTCACTTAAAATGACTCATTTGAATGGCATTAGGTGTAATCCTGAATGGGCTTCACACTCACCGGACCTTAATACTCCCTTGGTTTTCATCTGTGGCCTTATCTCGAAGATGATGTCTATCAAAACAATCCCAAGATTCTTGAAGCATATCATTGAATTGCGATAAATCAATCTAGCGATGGTCTGGAACCTAGTTAATGCTAAACTTTTTTCTGACAATATGGATTTAGACGAGCACGATCTACTGCGGATATCCTACCTGTCATCTCTGAACGCATATATCATACACTGGACAAGGCAGGTGAAGCTAGGGCATAGCGCTTGATATATTCAAAGCCTTTGATAAAATCTGGCATATAAGTCTAATAAAAATTCACTCATATCGTATTACTGGACAAGTATTTAATATAATTATATACTTCCTAACCAAAAGAAACATCCAAGTTGTCCTCGATGGCCGTTCATCTAAGCAACAGAACATAAATGCTGGAATGCCCCAGGGATCCATCTTTGGATATTTGTGTTCCTGATTTTCATAAACCACCTCCCTGATGACATTGAGTCTAAGATAAGTATATTTGCTGACGACACCATGCTCTACTCTTGTTATGTAGGCAAAACGAACGTGCACATATCCAAGGTAATGGCTAAATCCTTGGAAAATTACTTCCAGGCTGTAGTGGATTGGGGTCATAAATAGTTGATAACCTTTAATGTTGCAAAGACAAAGCTGTTTTCCTTCAATGGCAAATAACACCCTACCTGAGAGTTCAACATTCAAACTCCTCGGCCTAACATTCACAGGTAACATGAATTGAAATAAATACATTGTATACATTGCCGAGTCTGCTGCAAAGAAAGTGGGATCCTTTTACCGTGCTAGTAAACTTCTCACAGCTGAAATTATACTATATCTCTACAAAGCCACCATCCGCTCATGCATGGAGTATTGTTGTTACATCTGGGCTGGTGCATCATTCACTAGTCTCTCCCTCTTAGACAAGGTCCAAATAAGAGTTGCCAACTTAATAGGTCCCTGATTGTTGACCAAGCTCCAGCCCCTCTCGCATCGCTGCAATGTAGCATCCTTGTGCTTATTTTACAAATACTTCAATGGATTGTGCTCCGATGAACTAGCTGCTTTAGTGCCTCCTCGACGTAAATACACTAGACCAACGCGACAATCAGCCAAATCCCATCCATTCACTGTGGAGGTCCACAGATGCTGGAGAACCTTCTACTCAAATAGCTTCTTACCTCGTGTTGCCGGCCTTTGAAACTCCCTCCCTGCTCCCTGTTTCCCCGACTGTACCGACATGCAGATGTTTAAAACTAATGTAAACAGACATCTCGCATCACAGCTCTCAACTTATGATGGCCCATAAAACTTACACCCTAATTTTCAGTAGCCCCTTACGTCTACAGTGGCAGCTTGTCTTGTTTAAGGTGTACTATGTTAATAAAACGAAAAAAAACAAATGCAGCACAAGAAAGGCAAATATGCAGATGTGCCCCTTTTTATGCAACCTTTAACCAAACGTGACTAGAGAAGATACAGCCAAAATATATTTTCACCTCGTTGCTGATAAAAGGGGGTGAAGTACTATGAAGGTATTGGCCTTGTTGTGAATACACAACTGAGGAACTGCCCTGCTCCCTCTCCGTCCCATATTGAAGCAACTCATCGACCTTGCTTTAAAACAACTAAGCGTGACGAACTGCAAAAGATTAGCAGACTTCATCACCCAAAGGTTCAAACCACAGCGCGCATGAGAGGTGTAGATGGGTGCCATGATTGACAGTGTGTGGTTAAATTCTTCCTTTCTTTCTTTCTTTCTGTTGTTGAATTCTTTCTTTCTGTGGTGAATATTTCTTTTCAGTTTGCCGAATGACTCCACAGTTTATCCATGCGGCTACACAAAAAAAAAAAATAACTCAATACGACCGTACCGAGTTTAGTGAAAAATAAGATGTATTTTTAATGAAAAATTATTATATTTTATAAAACTAAGACAAAAGTCTTAATTCTTATTCAGTATTCTATTTTCAGTGTTTAACTCAAATGAAGAGAAAATTAATTATTTAACCCGGCAGAGAATTAATAATTAATGCCTAATGTGACCCTGTTCTGACAGAGCTGTAGAAAACCCACAAGTTCTGCAGATCTTCAACGCAACACATGGGCAGAGTGGTTCATGTAGCAGTTAGCTGGAACGATCTTCATAGCATTGGACTATATTCAGTACCAATCCACCCAGAATACAACACTGGGTGACTTCTGATTAGGACAAAAATTTTAATTGCCTCGGTCTAAAAGAATGTATTCACTGACCGAACACAGAAAAGATTAAGTGTAGTATCAGAACAGATATCATACGATGATCAAATGTAATAAAAGAAAATAAATAAAACATTGTATTGTTTTAGTATCGTGAAAAAAACAAAACAAGAAACTAGTAAATTGGAAAACAAATGCCTATTTTTGGACATTTTTTTTTCTTATATGAGGCACGGTAAAAATGGCAGAAAATGAATAATTAGGAAAAAATTTCACAAAGCAAGAAAATAAAAAAGGACAAGCATGAATTAGTTCAGTTGTCAGTGGTTTAATTATTGTACAGACCCTAGAACTAGAAATATATGTTATTATAATAATATCATGCAAAGACGTTTGAACATCCATGAGTAAAACTTGCATAGGCTAAAGTGTATTTGTACCAAGCATATCGGTGGGCAGCTGAGGACGTGGCCAATAACTGTCAGTGAGGATTTGGTCGAGCTCACAAATCCACAAGTGATCGGTCTTCGATGGTGGAATTATAATTATAATAACCATTTTGTGCAATCTTGATCAGGACCACTATGCATGGGCCACCATAGTTTTGAATGTGGTGCAAGCCAGGGAAGAAGTCGGCTCAACCCAACCAGGGTGAAGTCCATTGCAGCAGCAGCAACGACTTTTTTTTATAACGTTTCGAACTTGCCTGATTCAGATGATGGTATTAGTTTTCCTTATTAATTTTTTATAACGTTTCGAACTTGCCTGATTCAGGTGATGGTATTAGTTTTCCTTATTAATTTTTTATAACGTTTCGAACTTGCCTGATTCAGGTGATGGTATTAGTTTTCCTTATTAATTTTTTATAACGTTTCGAACTTGCCTGATTCAGGTGATGGTATTAGTTTTCCTTATTAATTTTTAGAATCGAGTATTCACAGTAGGGATCACGTAAAGGTCGTTAACATCCATAGTGAAAATAGTGCAGTAGATCTGACATAACTTGAACAGGGTATAGCAATCCAACAGTCTGCGTCCGTATCCATTGTAACGCTGCTACCTCCCTGAAAAAGCAGTGAAACTTACAAACGTATAACCTGAAACAGGACTTCAAATTCAAGAAAATTTTATTTCTCTAAATTAGCTATTTTTACATTAAGTTAGGTATGTGTATATGTTTATATATTTGTATGCACGAGATTCATTCCCAAACTAATTAACCGATCATTATGAATTTTGGAACACAGCTCCTAGGAATAAGACGTTATAATGTTGGCTATATTTACTTTAATTAATTTTATGCAAAGAGGAAAAAGTTGAAACCATTTGTAAAAATTCAGATGCCTCCGATTTTTGTGAAATTTAGACAATAGGTATTAGAATCAACTAATTAATATTCCCCGAATTTCAGTTTCTTTGTCGTATTTTAAAGAGGTTTTAGGGTGCATAATATGGGTACAACCTCCGAGTTCGACAATTTAAATATTTCAGATTTGTACTGAATTTGATCCATAGAACCTATAAGCTTAAGCCTTAAATTTTAGACATTTTCTAGAATCAAAATCTTGTAACGGATATTGATCAAAATTGAAATAAGGATTCCAGTCATAAGGTTTAGTAACATTATATCTTGAGCTTAATCCTAGTAAGGGGACATAAAGTGGTGCACATTTGTTCTGTTTTAGGGGAATTATTTTTACCTGTCCTAGGACGGGTATTCTTCTAGCTTTGATATAAGACGGTAAATCTGATATGCACGCCTGCAAGTTATTGCCTCCTATGTATCGTAAATGGAAAAAGGCGAGCAGAATGTATTCACTCTCAAGCAAATTAAAACAGGTTTTAATTCAATTAAAAGTTTCGATGATATTTAATTATTAAATCATTGACAAGGGAATAATGTAAAACCTAATCTTATTTAGCACTTGTAAGCGCGCTCTCTCTCTCTCTCTCTACGAAGGGTTCGGTAATTTACTGGCATTCATACAACTACATATCCTATTTCAAAGACAAAGAGTTTTAGACACTTGACAATCAGTTTCTCTCTCTTCCCCTCCAGCAAATAGATTCTTGCCAATTGGACTCAAAACTTGGAAGCTTCTCACAGAGCAGTGTCAAGTCACTACTTAAGATCTGAGTTGATAACCATTGATGAACTTTCAGCTTTGTATTGTGATGTATCACGTTAGAAAAAAAGAATAAAAAATCTGATTTTAAAAATAATGAAATTATTAAATCAAGTCCGATACTTAGTAATAAGAATATCTATCTTCATTGAGAAAATTAATTTAATTCATTAAACTAATGGAGCGGGTAGTTAGCACCTGCCTGCCCTCATTCTTTTCACGAAAAACACTGTCTGCTTTTTAATGTCTCCTAGATTATGTTTCGGAATTTTTTTAGATGACGATTGATAATTAGCATTATTTGGACTACTGTTTTCATCTTGAGTGCTATTCTTACAATGTATTCCCCAACCTTCTTCTGGTGCGTCTTATTGAACTTGGGAATCTTTATGTCGAATTGGGAAGGTAACGGTGGCTAAGTGGTTATCGACACAGACTGACAACATGGGTGTGCCATGTTCGAATCCAGTTCGTTCCGCAGAAACACTTTCACTTAGAATTTTGGCAACTTTAACGTGGTCAGTCCTGTAAGTACCCAAAGTCTTTCAAGAAAGAATTCTAACTAAAAAGATATCGGGGAAACCAATGCCAACAATAGAATCAGCTGATTCATACAAAATGAATGAATGAATGAATGTCGAACTCGGGAATCTGTACGGAATTTTAAACTGAACCCTTTATTTAATTCACAGGGGTAGATTGCTCTCGTTCTGTCAGCCATGACCGGGTAGAAGCCGCAAGTAATTTGTATGTGATTGCCAAAGATGCAATGCAAATAGTTTTAAATTTCATCTGATGCTGCTGTTGTGTTCAACGTTAAACTCAAACTAAAATAAACTTTCCTGGCTTTCGAGCCAGTATAAAAGTATAGTATCCGTTCTATCCAATGATGGTAACATAATATTGTGGGATCTGCACTTGAACCGGACGTCCATAGAATAGAAATATATCACAAACTCCTACATAACTTCTTATGCCTAGACCACTATAACCAAATATTTTCTGAAACTATATTAACCAGATTACTTAGATAAACCCCACCCTATAGACCGGTATTGTCTGGGCCTTCGGGTCTTGATTTACGCCGGTCTATCGGTTGTCCGTCCTGTGCAGTTCTAGGAGGTGCACCCTCCCAGGCTTTGCCTTCTCACCTTTTGAGAAGGGGTTAGTTTATTGCTAATCGCCTGAGGCGCCCTTACCGGAGAATGCCGACGGGGCTACCCAGGCAATTTTTAAATGGCCAGAGTGCTCAAATTCTCGAGCGCTAGTTTTTTCCCACTTTTCCGACCTTGTGTCACATCTTACCTTGTGGGAGGAAGATAAATAGAAGTATGCCTCGGTTTGAACAAAGACAGTACAATAATATCGTGGAAGCTAGGTACATGCCAGACGTCCATAGAATGGAAATATTTTTAAGCATAGCAGTATTAGACAACAGATGAAGAATGCAACTGTGGAATTTCTACGGATCCTGCTGGTCTATATAACAATATGCTAAGGAATGCTGTGTTCATATGTACGTCATCCCATTTCACACACATTTAAAACAATGAGATCGTCCAATCAGCAAAGATAGTGATTAATCTAATATTACTCAGGTAAAATATTCCAACTCTACCCACTTTAAAATAAATTGTCTTGTTCAAAATTAAATAATATGGTCCCGTCAACTAAACCAGTAAAATTTTCAATAAATATATTTCGTTTTATTGATTTGAAGAATATTATTTTACGGTAAGAAGACAGGGAATATTCCTTGTTTTAAAAAAGAATTAGATTGCTACAATTTTAAATAAATAATGAAGAGATATATTCTTTTATTTATTTAAACAATATTTAGCTAACAGTGACAATTATTTTTACAGAAGAAGAAAGAGTAATTTTTTGTTAATAGTATTGACCGACAGATATTTTTTATTTCAAAAGGAATATTAATATTAACAGTAAATTAAACAGATTGGTGTAAATCTCACTAGTCTATATAATAATATGCTAAGTCATTTTATGTTCGTACGTAGGTTATCACCTTTCACACACAATAGGAAAAAATTAGATCGTTCAATCAACAAAGCGATGATTAATCTGATATTCTCACTTTATTATTTGATAAAGAATTAAATTGCTACAATTTTAAATAAATAAATGAAGAAGAGACATATTTGTTTTATTTAAAGAATATTTAGCTGACAAGGATAATTACTTTTACTGAAGAAGAAAGAGTCATTTTTTTATAGTAACTGTTGTGGACTGATCCGGATTCACCCATAATGACAGGATGGATTCGTCAGGTAACTATGAAGTCGACACCTTTTCACTTACCAAGGAGAACCGCTTAGCGGACCACTTAGATACGTCTGCCTAGAGCAGGTAATGGCGACCAACTTATTGTAATTAAGTATTCTTAATACAATTCCTATTCCTTTCAATTCCTGTCTTGGGTTTCTTATTTACTTATTGTTATTCGTACGGTATAACAGTAACAAAAATTTATTATTTCAAAATTATTAACAATAAATTATACAGATTGATATATAAAGCACCTTGGAATTTCCACGGGGTCCAGCTAGTATTACCATATTAGCAAAAATAAAATTATTTAACGGATCTAATTTGTTTTATCTGTTTTTACAATAACCTTCTAAGGTTGAGGAGAAATATTTAAAAACTGTCCACCAGAGTTAGAAATGCCATTAATTATTTTGAGGTTTTCAGATGATCAAAGTTTTCTTTAAATTTTGTGAATCAGAATAAATTGTGCGACTTAATGGTTTAAATCGCATTAAAATAGAAGAGTGTGTGATCAGTGAATGACTTGGATGTTTTGATGGCCACTCGGTTTCCATAAATGTCTCCTCTGTTAGCTTGTCAGGCCTGTCACAGCTTCTTCAGAGACTCCGTTACTCAGTAACATTTTCACGCTGTGGGATTCCAATGTGAGGCTTTCCATCTGCCTGAGTGTTTATGATGCATAAAATGCGAACGGTGTTAATAATGATGCGATAAAAATGAATTGTGTTTTCACACAAACATAATGGAAAAATAGCGAAGTCAATGATTTACAGCTTTTTTTTTTTATTTCGCAATGTGGCTGCCATTATGTTTCGGAATTTTTTAGATGAGGATTGATCATTTTTTTTTATACTAATGAGAACCGTTTATCAAGGTCGAAAGGCCACCCGAGGATAAGGGTTAATAAGTCTGTCAGCTGGACGATGAGACAACACCTCGAGAGGATTGAAGATTGTAGGGAACCGATCCTGGTGGTGCACTGGTATTGAGCACCACTGAGTGCTTTCCCTTGTTTGTGCCATAAAACAGTCAGAGAGTATTAAAATTTCACCTTGTCGGACCTCTCTTGTGAGGCTCCCACAAAATGAAGAATCTATGCCCCCCCCATAAGCAATGTACTTATCTTAAAGGTAGTGTAAGAACTACATATATTTTATTGTTTTGTATGAAGTACGTCGCATGTCTTTCATAATTGTCAACTGTAATAAGTGTGATAACTGTGTTAGCTTTTCATTCTAATGATGGATATGTTTAGAATATATGTTTAATAAAATAATGATGGGTGAAATGGTCAGAATCTGAGTATTTAAACGGACAGCTCAACAAGAATTTGTTAAGATTGGACTTGAAAGCGACCATCTTGTAGTCAGCTGGGAAGCAGCTTTGTGGTATTGTGCTCCACAGACGGGGATAACCGATCATTTTGTAGTCAGCTGGGAAGCAGCTTTCTGGTATTGTGTTCCACAGACGGGGATAAACTTTGTTCATGGAAGTTCCGTTTAGTTTAAGGTACACATAATCAGAAAGGCAAATTCTTTCCAGTGGTTGAAGCCTGAGGAGTTTTTACTGTGGATGCTTTACAGGGAAGAAACTAGAGATTTGAGATCAGTCGTACACCTACCATGAAAATAAGGACAGAGTAGACAAAGGCTAGCAACATCTCTTCTGTGATTGGATTATTCGGACTGTTGTTCTCAAGTAAGATGTATGAAAGGAGCAGCAGATGTGCCAGGTGAGAATGGCCTCCTAAGTAAACCTAGTTTAGAATTTATATTTGTATTGAAACGTATAGGGAAACGCACATGACGTGTGTACGTTGCAACAAGGACACATAGGAGATAATAGCTCCATTAGGAAAAAATGTCAATGATGATTATAATGAGTACACATTGTATTTTGCTTGCTTTGTTTTTCTTCGTTTTATATATGAGCACTAGGGATAGCCATACCAGTGCAAAGGAAATAGAAGCATTTTACAAATATCTTGGTGGTAAGCCGAAAGAGTTGTATGCTGGAAATAAAGCAGGTTTTAGTCAAATTATGTGAATCTGCCTTTCTTAACATATATATATATATATATATATATATATATATATATATGTGTGTGTGTGTGTGTGTGTGTGTATACAAAAAATATATAATAAATGATATATATTATATAAAATAAATAACATAATTATATTATAAATAGTTCTATTGACTATTGAGCACTATTATATAAATCTGGTTAATATTCTCTGGATTTTTATTATAAATAGTAAATTAGGGAACCATTAAAACAATATATATAGTCTCGGAAGTTTCTCAACCATTAAAACTATTAAAAAAAACCAAAAAAAAAACCCTTAAGTCTCAAGTCGTTCAGTGGAAAATCACTCATGTAAGTCGATTTAGTTTTTACAGTTATTATATTAGTTTGCTTCTAACATTATTTAAGGGATCATTAGTTGTTTACCATGAAAAAGTGTTTCGGGAATTTAAAAACAAGACAGTATTTAATTTCATGGCTTCCCAGCAGAGTTGATCAGACCCCACTTCCCTTAAAAGGCAAAAACATAAACGTTCCGTATACTAAACTATATATATATATATATATATATATATATATAGACATAATTTAAAAGTTATATAAGCCTTAGTTAATGAAAGGAACAAAGAAAAAATGAATATTGTATTGCACTGTAGCTTTTCCAGCTGAATTGGTGAACTTTTTGGGGCACTGATGAAACCCCTAAATTATCGTTATTTTTGTACAATTTTGCCTAACTTGTATACCAAGAATAATCAATATGTATTCAAAATATATATGTTGCATGTGTATTCACTTTCGGTACATTATTCGGGCAGAGACATATTTCGTTTAGTAGGAAATTCATGATTTTGCATTATTTCGAGTTACTATTCTCATCTTAGTTGTTATTTTCACAATGTTTCGGTCGATGAAAGTTCGACAATCTTCAGCTGCATTTTTTCGAACTCAGGGAACCTGCGATTCCATGGATTTCGCGAAGGTATTAACTTGCCACTCCTTCGTGGAGAAGTAGTGAGTGAACTTTGGGTCAAGATATTCACTTCTAAAATAAAAATTCCGGCTCGGATAAAACGGCTTCTGCTGCTGTAAATGTGTAAATAAAAAAAAATACAGAAATATGTACTTGTATTTATTTTAAATCCTATACTATTCTCCAATTACCAACATTTTATTCCTGAATAAGGGACCCTTCAACACAGCATATTAAATATGAACAGCATAGGGAGATGTGTGCAGAACAAAAGACATCGTTCGTATGGACAAATTGAAATGATGGATGAGAGTTCTTAGGTTGAACATGTGTAACAACTTATTAGGCTTAGTTGGCATGAGAAAGCCATAGAAAATATGGTAAGAAGGGATAAAGATGGATTTGAGAGAAAGAGGTATAAATGAAGACCTGGCCAGAGATTGTTTACTTTAGAAGTCAATATCCGAGGCAATGGCTAAATCCTTAGAAAATTACCTCTAGTCTGTAGTGGAATGGGGTCCTAAATGGATGGTAACATTTAAGGCTGCTAAGACAAAGCTGCTTTCCTTCAACAACTACAAGAAATCTCTCCAACCAACGATTATCATGGCAAATAACACTACCTGAGAGTTTATCGTTCAAACTCCTTGGCCTAACTTTCACAGATAACATGAATTGGAACACATACATTGAAGACATTGTCAGGACTGCAGCAAAGAAGGTGGGCTCCCTATACCGTGCTAGTAAACTCCTCACACCTGACATTATCTTATATCTCTACAAAGCCACCATCCACTCACGCATGGAATACTGTTGTCACATCTGGACTGGTGCACCACTCACCAGTCTCTCCCTCTTAGACAAGGTCCAAAAAAGAGTCTCTAATCTAATAGGTCCCTCACTATCCACCAAGCTCCAGCCCCTGTCCTATCGCCGCAATGTTGCATCTTGTGCTTGTTTTACAAGTACTTCAATGGAATGCGCTCCGATGAACTTGCTGCTCTAGTACCCCCTCAATGTAAATACATTCTACAAACTCAACAATCAGCTAAATCCGATCCATTCACTGTGGAGGTTCCCGGATGCCGGAGAGCTTTCTACTATAATAGTTTCTTTCCTCGATCTGCCGGCTTTT
>OY744520.1:178559633-178772133 GCA_963556195.1 Sepiola atlantica | reverse complement strand
GTCCCCTTACGATAATTAAAATCAACATATAATGCTAATCAACCTCATAGCAAGAATCATTATGTGATTTTGATTCTAGAAAATGTCTAACATTCAAGGCTTATGCTTAAGAGGTGTTAAAAAGAAATTGAAATTCAGGGAATCTTGCTTAATTTGTGTCGACTGATTATGGATCAAATTTAGTGATAAACCGATATATATGAATTTTCAAATAGAAAGTTGTGTCCATATTATGTCCCCTAAAATCCCTTTAACATACTCCAAAAAAAATACTGAAATTTGGAGAATATTTATTAATTGATGTTTAATACTTATTGTTAAAGTTCCACATAATTGGAGGTATCTCAATTTTCACGAATGTTTTCCATTTTTACTTGGTCCCCTTTGCTTGAAACTAAGTAAACTAAATATAGCCCACATGTGAACCCCTTATGCCTAGCAGCTGTGTTTCAAAATTCATAATGATCGGTTAAATAATTTAGGAATAATTCCTATACATACGACTAGATAACACCATACACATAACTAACCTTGTATAAATAAAGATTAAAGTTGAAAGATCAGACATGATTACAATAAATAACACAGATGCAAATATATAAAAAGGTATTAGCGAAAATATCTACAGAAAATAAAGTATTACCAATAATTATGTGATAGCCGAAAATAAGTCCCATTCTATCATCACCATCAGTTACAAATCCATTTAACATATTGACATGCATTGGACGGCTTTAAGAAATTAACTCCAAACTAACCTATCCCTGGACAGGTCTTTATTTATCCCTCTTTCTCTCAAGTCCATTTTTATCACTTTCTCCCATATTTTCCTTTGCCTTTTCCTGTGATAACTGGACCTGTTAACTCAACTGTCCTACATCTACTAACCCAAGAACTTTCATCCATTCTTTTAACGTGGCCATATATCAAAGTCTCCTATTCTGCACACATTTTCCTATACTGTACAGATATAATTTTCCTCTGAGGTCATAAAACTAAGTCTGTCTTTAAGGCACACATTACACATTTATCGTATCATTCTTATATCATTTTTCTTCATGCTACGCCTGTCCTCTACGCTCACTGGCCAGGTTTCACATCTGTATTGCAGCAATTATAAATAAAGCTGTTATTATACATGGTAATAAATTTAAGTGATAAATCGAATAGTTCTGGTGAGCCGTAGCAAAAATATCTAAACAAGTGTATGGTTTTACTAGAAAATGAAAAATTAATTTTAAATACTGCAATTTAAATTAGTCAGACTACTATTCTGGTTCGGGCATGTTAAGAAAAAACAAGAGGTGTATATCAGCATTTGCAAAGACCTAAGATTGGAACACAAAAGAAAGCCGGGCACCTTTAGAAGACATGGAAAGAAACCATCAGGCAAGACCGTAAACAGTGGAAACTGGACACAGCCAATACCCATAATTGTGATCACTAGACAGTTAGCATAAAGACAGCCAGACAGCGTTGAACCTCTTGTCGAAAGGGACATAGACAATGAACCTTGTAAGTGAGTGAGTGAGTGAGTGTGAGTGACTTTTCTCATATTGGTTGTTATTGTCACAATTTTTGAATGGTGTAACCTCTGACCTTTTTCAGGTGCATCTTTTCAAAGTCAGGCATCTTTACGTCCATATTTACTTGCCTCCCCACGAGGTCAGAGTTACACACAAGCTAGGTTTTTAATGTAGGGACAATCCAGCTACTCAAAAAGGGGCACTCTTGATTGCGACAAAGATAGAAATTGCCTCAGTCTAGAAAGGATTTTACCTTCACTGACCGAGAACAGAAAAGATGAAATGTAATATAACAGATACTGCACTTTGGTCCTAGCCAAAAGACCAAGGACTTGGGAACGTATCCGTAATTTTACTGAAAGTTTGCCGTCATTTATACAATTACGCCATTTTACAATACATTTCTTTGTTTTAATATTTTATTTTATGCCCTTACATTACTCAAACCAAACTTTGGCAGCTTTAAGCAATAAATCAATTGAAAGTTCCCAAAAGAATCATTCTTGGCATGAGGAATTGCATGCTGCCAAGATGCAAACGGGAATAAATGTAGGCATCTGTTGTTCTTGCGAAACCACGAAAAACAACTAAGGGGCAAATACGCATGTCAGAAAAACAACTTTGTTGCCTTGATAAATGAGTCCACTAGTTCTTCTGGACCATTCTGACCAACCCCTGAACCTATGCTCAACCCGTAAACACCTGGCCTTCATTTTTGCTTGTTCCTCTCACTTATTTACTCTCCTAAGACATCATTGATTTCTTTTTTTATTCTAGTCGTTCATCGACTTGTCAATTGTTCCCCACCCCCACCCCCACCATGTGGTTTTGCCACAGTGCTAGGGTTCGTAAAACAAATAACTCGTTCTAATAAAAGAACTATATGCTCCAAAGAGTTCTTTTATTACAACTGAAACTGTGCATTCTGTCTCAGAGAGAATGGTATATGCAGATATATGCAGCGGCAGCAGCCTTTAGGGCAATGAAACTGAAGCATGTGAATCGGGAGCGGGTAGCATTGGGCCTTATGCAGTACTTTAATATACAAGTTACAGGTAAATTTAATTAACCGTCCCATTACAGGTAAAATTAATTAACCGTCCCATTACAGGTAAAATTAATTAACCGTCCCATTACAGGTAAATTTAATTAACCGTCCCATTACAGGTAAATTTAATTAACCGTCCCATTACAGGTAAATTTAATTAACCGTCCCATTACAGGTAAAATTAATTAACCGTCCCATTACAGGTAAATTTAATTAACCGTCCCATTACAGGTAAATTTAATTAACCGTCCCATTACAGGTAAATTTAATTAACCGTCCCATTACAGGTAAAATTAATTAACCGTCCCATTATAGGTAAATTTAATTAACCGTCCCATTACAGGTAAATTTAATTAACCGTCCCATTACAGGTAAAATTAATTAACCGTCCCATTACAGGTAAAATTAATTAACCGTCCCATTATAGGTAAATTTAATTAACCGTCCCATTACAGGTAAAATTAATTAACCGTCCCATTACAGGTAAAATTAATTAACCGTCCCATTACAGGTAAAATTAATTAACCGTCCCATTACAGGTAAATTTAATTAACCGTCCCATTACATGTAAAATTAATTAACCGTCCCATTACAGGTAAAATTAATTAACCGTCCCATTACAGGTAAAATTAATTAACCGTCCCATTACAGGTAAATTTAATTAACCGTCCCATTACAGGTAAAATTAATTAACCGTCCCATTACAGGTAAAATTAATTAACCGTCCCATTACAGGTAAAATTAATTCCCTGAAGAAAACAGTTTATCATCATTTTTATATCCCCTTATGAAGATGAAAATCAAGATATAATGCTACTAAACCGCTATGTTTAGAATCCTTACTCTAATTTTGATCAAAATCCATTAACTGATTTTAATTTTAGAAAATGTCTAAAATCAAGGGGTCTTAAGAAATTGAAATTCAAGAAATCTTGTTTAATCGGTGTCTAATGACTATGGATTAAATGTAATTCAAATCTGAAATATTTTAATTTTCAAATGGGAGGTTGTGCTCATATGCTCTCTTAGAACCCTTTTAAATGCCCCAAAGAAAGTGAAATTTGGGGGATATTTATTAATTGATGTCTAATACCTTTTGTTAAATTTCACAAAAATCGGATGCATCCGAATTTTCATCAAGGATTTCTGCTCCTTTTGCATAAAAACTAAAGTAAGCAAAATATAGCCCACATAAGGCATCCTTACTCCTAGTAGCTGTGTTCCAAAATTTATAATGACTGGTTAATTCATTTTCGTTTGGGAGTGAAGTAATGTCGGAAAGATGAACAAATGTAAACGAACAAGTTTATTTTTTAGTCACCAAATACGATAAGCAAGAAAAATGAAACAAAAGATTTTTTTTTTTAAATCGCCAAATAAATCAAGTTCCACTTAGAGAAGAATAATATTTCAACCATTTATTAAGCAAATATGTATTCTTTTCTATCGTGTAAAATAATGCCACTATTTCTAAAAATTTTAGCAATGAAAAACAATAAACTAATTAAGCCATTAATATTTTTTTTAATTGTACCAATCACCCCAATTCATATTTACAATGTAGCAGTCAAATATTTTGATGTACTATTTTCTCTTGATGTAAATAGACAATGTTTATTGCTGAGTAACTGGCCGATCGCCTAATCGATTCGCTTGGTGTATGAATACAGTTTGTTCGACTAGTTCTTTGAAGCGCTCACGCACGTTTTTTTTTTCACCGACAGTTGGAGTCAAAAAGCGGTACGAATCTGCCGTGCTGAGGATAGTTTTCTTCCAACTCAGCAGCCGAGAACGGAATCTGCCAGGATGTGTGGCGCCCCCTTTTTGTAAAGATTACTATTCGTTGCTTTTAATTGCTTTTCAGTACTGCCAAAAAAAAAAAGAAGGTATTTTCTGTTAAACAGAAATGGTGTCGTTGACACTTTACTCCGTGAATCGGAGGGACATTATTTTTCGAACATCAAGTCAGAAAGTCCGTCGACCTCAATTTAAACTTTAATTATGATGATGATGATTGATTCTTAATTACCTCTCATTCATTTGCCTCATTATAACAGAAATATTGAAATGTTTGAAGACAATGTTTTATTGTGTTCTAAAATTAAGAGCAATGACTGATTTTCCGAGTACGCTTTTAAAAGAGTTCAAATGCCCATTTTCAAAATCACGAAGCTATCACTGCAAAAAGTGTTGCATTTCAATACTCGACAACATCCAAAAATCATGTTTTACATAATATTATAGCAGTATGATTTTTATTTGATTTCAATTCTAAATAAGTTTTTAATCAAAGTTTAGACTTAATATATTCAATTTTTTATTGTTTAATTTCTTTACTTTAACGAAATTGGATTTATCGCGTTTTGCATTCGAACTCTTCATTTCAAAAGGTTTGATAAGGGAATAGGCGTAAGTTAACTTGGGAATATTTACAGACATCAATGTGACACAAGGCAATGAAGGTTTGCTCCGTTTTGGCGTGGCCTCGAACCGAACTTAGGCCTTTTATCAACAAAATAATCAGTGTGCCCGGCATTGAAAGGGGAGGGGGGGGCTTGTCAATCAAATTACTCCCCACCTCTGTCGTCAGAATTGTTATCAATAACCTAGGTCGTTCGGTGTCGAAAGGTCGAAAGTCAAATCACCTTCGGCTGACACCTAATGATAACAGTGGCAAGAGGAGGGTGATAAAATACCACAAGTGACTTTTGTTCCTTTCATCTCTTTCTTTTTGCTGATCCTTTCTTTCTCTCTTTCTTTTGTCGAATTATTTCTCTCTTTTTGTCGCCACAATTGTTGAAAACTCGTCATACAGACAACTCGCGTTTTTTCCATCACAAGCAATTCGAGTTTTGTGATTTCAGAAATACAGTGATAAAATAAATACTATTTTTATATAAAATGCTTTGCCTACTTTTTTTATCAAGTGTCCAATTTTCAGCTGCTATTCGGCCAGGCAGTAGACCACAGGCTTTTGAGGATCGAAAGACAACATGGGCTCAAAAGAATAGTAAACTGCTGCTCTAAACGGGCATGTGACTATCGTACTCCAGGATCGTGTGGTTCCATGCAAGCCACATGAAGACATACACGATAGTTTCACACCAATACGTATTTTGAAAAGATGATGATGTTTTATTTTATATGCATGTTTAAAACTGTAAAATGAATAAACATAAATCTAATGAATGTTAATTGATGGATCATACCATATTTTTATTTTATTTTACGCACGTGTTTATAGATGTAAAACGGATTTTGTTATGGTAGTGTTACATTAATCCCGTCTGGTTCTAAAATGCTTTGTTACGGTAATGCTCTTTATCTATATTGATAAGGTTACCGGATGTAAAAAGCTTATAAAACTTTTGAATCTTTTAATAAATGAGGATTTTTAAAGAATTTTAAAGTCCAAAATTACTTTCTATTCAACACGTATAATGTTTCTAATTTTTTTTCAAATTTCGAAAAGTCACAAAGTAATTTCTTTTGTTTTCAACCATTGACAACAAATTAAAATGGCTGAGGTTTGTACGAAGAAACGGAAATGCATTCTGGTTAGTGTTGGGACGATTAATCCCAGAATCGCACAAATGTGAACGTTATTTATAATTCCCAAAACGATTTTATTCTTGATAATAAGAATGAAAACAAACACAAAGTATTTATTCATTAAAAGATTCCTTATTTATAAAATAAGACTAAAGACCGCGGGTTAGGGATCCCATTCCTAGATTTAGTATTAACTCTGAGTTTAATTTATTTTTTTATTGGTAAATTATGGTAACCGAAGTAAATATTTTCAAGTTAACTTACGCCTATTCCCTTATCAAACCTTTTAAAATGTTCAAATTCATTTTCGCACCTATTTGCTAAACGTCTATATGACACCTTTCAAGAGAGTTCACGGTTAAGTCTTAAAACGCTAGGATATGTTTTTTTAAAATTATTTTGCTGGCGCCACCTTGACCCTTGTGTTGTTACGGCATATGTATCCTCTGAAATAATTAAGTTTTTATTGTATTTTTTTTCGGTTTGAAATTCTTTAAAACTAATGCTTATTTCCCTTTGAAATTAATATATCAATTTTCTATTCATAGAGAATTTGAAAGCTTATGATTGCTAAACTATCTCTAAAATAGCTATTTTCACTGAATTCATGTAAAAATGGGACAGATAATAATGACACAAGTGGATAAATAGGAGAAAAGGGCACAAGTGAAAAAATATAGATGAAAATCTCACGGTGAGTTTATAAAAATCTTGAATACAATACACAAAGGGAAATATTTAGAAGTTTTGGTCAAATTAAAAAAGAATTATATCTACACTCAAAAGTACCCCCTACCCCCCCCCCCAAATGAGATTATACTTTTTTAGGCGATTACATGTGAACACACTGAAAAAACACAACTATTTTAGAATTTAGAGTGAGGAGTTAGTTACGCATATGAATTAAACATAAAATAATCCCCCATTTCCGGGTCATTCTAACTGTTTAGCACAGCTAACCAATTTTTTTTCCACTAACGACAACGTCATAAAACCACACTTAATCGCTTTATTTTTAGTATGACCACCCGGACTTAGGGTTAATAGTAGATAGGAGGCGTGTTTTTTTAAACACTTTTAACAGTGATATATTTTATACTCACGTTTGATCAGGAACATTAACATGTTCAAGATTTAAAACAAACAAGATTGGCTACATGTCCTTAAAACGCTGTCTTGTCCGAAAGTGGTCATCATTTAATGTTAAATTTATATGCAAAACTGATCTTTTGTTGTTTTTATTTGCTTTTACCACTCAGTGTTTTAGGCTGTTTACATGTAATCGCCTAAAAAATGGAGAATCGCATTTTTCTTTTTAGTGTGCAGAGCTTTAACAATACCACTTTTTCTTTAGCAACACAAAGTTATAATTGGAGAAAAAAAAGAAAACAAAAGGAAGCAAGCAACGATAACTTCGTAAGAATACAGTATTTACAAAGTACCGGAAAAATGTTTAAAAATGAAATAAAAACATTTTTGTCAAGAAGAAAAAATTACTGATAAAAATTTATTGATATTTATAAAATAATTAAATGTAAATCGATTTAAAAAAAAAATGTTGGTGACTTTTTGTTCGTGTTTGAATTATTTTGATGGATACCACTTAATCTCCCTCCCTCTAAAAGTGAGATGCTACTTTTTTTGTGTACACCCTGAAAATAAAAAAAAATATTTAAGAATTTAGAGTGAGGGATCAGTTTCATACATAAATTTAACATAAAATGAGCTCCCATTTCCGAGCTATACTAGCGTTTTAGAGCAGCTAACCATAAATTGCTATTTTTCTCTGGAAGATAAATTCTGTGCGTTTATTTTTTTTTGTGGGGGGGGGGGTCTAGTGGTAAAAAAATTAGTGAACATCCTTAAAAAGTTAGAAAAGCCACAAAAAGGTGATCATCTTATGTTAAATTTATATACGAAACTGATTTCCCACTCTACATTAAAATAATAAGTTGTTTTTTTTTCCACCATTTTTTTTTAAGGTGCTCACACATAATCAGCTAAAAGTAAAGTAGAATCTCATTTTGTAGATGGTGGTTTAGCTGAGGGTGTTATTAGTAGTAGTAGTAGTAGTAGTAGTATTACTATTAACTGTATCTTGTTTTTCTTTTTACAGTAAAACAAATCAATCTACTACATGTCTGTTATATTAACAGTAGCAATAACCGACAACATCTTTATAATTAGCATAAGAATATGAGCATTCTTTGATGAAGAGAAGCCACAGAATAGTTAACAAAGCCCCCCTCCTCATGTTAAGAATGATTTTTTAAATAGTAACATTATTATTTAGATACTCATTCTTGACATGGAGGAAAGGGATTTGTTAACTATTCTGTTTCTACACTGTTTTCTTATTTTCTATACCAATCGTCGATTATTTCCAATTGTTTATGAAAAAATTCAAATAGCATTTTGTCAACTAACGACGAACTAATGCAAAAGAGAAATAAATCTTTAGTTAACTTACAATTTTCAATAAATTACAAGGAACACATTTGAGAAAAAATATTTGGAAAGATCTACTTTTGTAATATACGACCCTTTCCCTTTCTAAAGGTACTTTTTACATTTTAAAAAAATATATGGTGACATTACACGGAGGTTTTACAGTAATTTTAAATTTTTAAAATAAGCAACAAATCTCTAATTAAATAATTAGAAATTTAAAAAAATCGAAATTGGAATCGGTAATAGTATTGGAATCGGTAAAAAATTCGGAATCATCCTATCACATATTCTGATATATTTAATTAGATTATTTTTTTATATATGAATTTTAACATTCGTTTTATTTTATGCTACTACATGTTTGCTTTCAATAACTGATCGATAAGTAGTAAATAAAAAGGTAATAATCTGTAGGTCACGCAGAGGCGAGAAAGACACATACAAACATACGAGAATTTTATTTATGTAGAGATTGCTGTAATGTTTCACTCAACAGAATGTAAAATAATTACATAGTAATATGAGAAATGTGTGTTAAATACTTTCAGTCTATAAGACATTGAGATGATAGACATATATCTATGCAGTTTTTATATATATATATATATATATATATATATATTGCATTATTTAAATTATTCGGACTATTGTTCTCATCTTAGATGTTATTGTTACAACGTTTCGACTGATGTAACCTCTGACCTGGATTGACTTGATTAAATAAAGGGTTATGTTCAAAACTCCTTATAAATTCTTTCTCGAGTTCGAAATAAACATTCCGGAGTTCGACAAGATGCACCTGAAAAAGGTCGGAGGTTACATCGGCCGAAACGTTGTGAGAATAACATCTTAGATGAGAACAGTAGTCCGAATAATTTAAAGTAGTTCAAATAATCTAGATTATTAATCCTCGTCTAAAAAATACCGAAACATTATATATATTTTATATTTATCTTCTCCTTTTCTTAAAAAGGAAACACAGAGGGAACAAGACCCCACTCGTCTGGAAATCTGTTTACTCTAGTTTTAATGAGATTTAAACTATAAGCAACTAATACAGATTCTCAATATCTGATCACATTTAAAGAATACTCCCATTGATGGATGAGGGGATTCACTGCACAAAGTTAAATATTTTATAAGCTCATTATAACTTCAGTCACATGAGCTTTATATGAAATCCAGGCAGGTCTTCTACCTGATCCGAAGATCCTTTTTCAACACCAGACAATGGCATGCATTATTGGTAGGTTGAGAGATAATAACCAGTTTGTGTGCAACAAATCTAAGACAATGGAGACGGTTGAGAACTCAGATATGGAGAAATAATATTTGGATGGCGAAGTGATTGAGATTGTTCAGAAATTTTGTTACCTTAGTGATACCATTGGAGCACAGAGTGGAGCAAGTGATAGTGTGATTACAAGATTTAGGAGTGGATGGAGTAAGTTCAGGGAACTTCTGTTATTACTAACTAGCAAAGCGTTACCACTGTCAACCAAAGAAAGAGTCTATCCGGCACGTATACACAGTATGATGTATGGAGATGAAACCTGGCCAGTGAGGGTTGAGGACATGCTTGCATGAAGAGAAATGATATGAGAATGATACGTTAGATGTGTAAGGTAAGTGTTAAAGACAGACTCAGATCTGATGACCTCAGAAGAAGATTAAATCTAGAAGGTATAGGGAGCTGTGTGCAGAACAGGAAACTTCATTAGTATAGTTACGTTGGAAGAATGGGTGTGAGTTCTTGGCTTAGTCGATATAGAACAGTTCAAATAACCGATTCAGTTAACAGGAGGTCAAGGGAAACATTGGAGAAAGCGATAAGAATGGAGTTTAGAGAACAAGGGATAAATAAAGACCTGGTCAGAGGTAAGTTAGTTTGGAAGTCAATTTCTAAAAGACGTCCAACACAGACCTTAAACCGATGATGATGATGATGATGATGATGATTATGCTGCTGCTGCTGCTGCTGATGATGATGATGATGCAGCACTTCCCATTCCCTATACATAACTCTGGTATAGTTTATTCTTGCAGCATGCAGCAAATTCTTATCTTCAAAAAAGATAGCATACACTTGGAACGTGTTCAACGTTGGCAACCAGGATGGTGACGGGTTTCTACACGCTTCCCTGCAAAGAGCGGCTTCAAAAACTAAATCTTTTTTCACTTGAGCAGTAGATGGTGTGAGGAGACTGGATTCTGGCATACAAAAATCATCAACAGGAATTTAAATCTACATTTAAAATAGTTTTTCACCCCTGCATCAAGTCACAGTCTCTACAAGCACAACCCGCAAAAAATGTACCTTCTCTGCTTTCATCTCAATAGAAGAAACGCAGGATTCGCTGTCTGTGTTTCATTACAATTATGCAAGTTTTTAATCTTTTTTAAAGTTTTTAAAATATAGAAATGTTCTCAAATAAAGTGAAAGATGCAAATAATTTATTTACTCATAAAAAACAAAATTAAATATTAAATAATCATTTTAAAATCACAAATTTGGCAACTAAAATGGTATGATAACATCTGTAATCCTTAAATTGGAGACAATAGTTGCCATCATTCTTTAGAATTGTAAGCGGGTTTAACAACAACAACGATGAAGCGGTCGAGATATACCGGATAATGGCGTAGACAAACCTGGGTGCCACTGTTCGAAGCTAAGCAACAATTCGATACACCAGTTGCCATCATTCGTTAGAATTGTAAGCTTTCAATTCATTGTTGATACATTCATGAATCTTATTTTGTTGAGATAATTTCTGGTATGGAACCGCCTGCTAGAGGAGGTTGTGGCGATACCTACCATATCCAGGTTTAACGTGGTCTTGTACAAACATTCAGACTATATACGGATGTAAATATTTTCTAGCCTGGCTTGTTGCACGTTACTATTTTTTGTCAATAAATTTTAGCTGATATTTTTTTTTTCAGAACTACAGCAAGCTATATTGCATATTTATCATAGCACAAATTCTAAAACTATGTTTACAGTAAACGATGCTTTTTAGGAATAGGTATCCATAGATTTACAGTCGTGATGTAAGCAGTTCCGACTATGAATAGAAGAAAGACGAATCAAGTTCCGACTTTTACCGAAATATACACATAAAAAAGGCGCTGTTACTTGCCAGACAGCTATTTTTCAATCAAGTAGAAAGATCAAGTTCCGACTTTTACCGAAATATACACATAAAAAAGGCGCTGTTACTTGCCAGACAGCTATTTTTCAATCAAGTAGAAAGATCAAGTTCCGACTTTTACCGAAATATACACATAAAAAAGGCGCTGTTACTTGCCAGACAGCTATTTTTCAATTAAGTAGAAAGATCAAGTTCCGACTTTTACCGAAATATACACATAAAAAAGGCGCTGTTACTTGCCAGACAGCTATTTTTCAATCAAGTAGAAAGATCAAGTTCCGACTTTTACCGAAATATACACATAAAAAAGGCGCTGTTACTTGCCAGACAGCTATTTTTCAATTAAGTAGAAAGATCAAGTTCCGACTTTTACCGAAATATACACATAAAAAAGGCGCTGTTACTTGCCAGACAGCTATTTTTCAATCAAGTAGAAAGATCAAGTTCCGACTTTTACCGAAATATACACATAAAAAAGGCGCTGTTACTTGCCAGACAGCTATTTTTCAATTAAGTAGAAAGATCAAGTTCCGACTTTTACCGAAATATACACATAAAAAAGGCGCTGTTACTTGCCAGACAGCTATTTTTCAATCAAGTAGAAAGATCAAGTTCCGACTTTTGCATATATATTTTTTTTTACTTTTGAAACTTTTCCTTTGGAATTTTTTGGATACCTTGTTATTTACCTTTACTAAAAGAGTAAGTTTAGGGTTAGGGTAAAAACAGTTCGGTTTGTATTGTGTAGAAGTATCGAAACAACATAGAATACACTTAAATACAGAATAAAATCAACAGTTTCTTTCGCTAAATAACTTCTTTGCAAAAAAAAAAAAAAAATTGATAATAATAATACATTTAGTTTGTACAGTTAAGTTCGTGACCGTGTCAGTCTCAGAAGTCTCTGGTGAAACTCGTAATTGATGACGTAAGTACTGAAATGTTCTTTGATACCTTTTCCTAAAAAGTACCTAGTAAATATTGGAATTTATTTATGACAATATATTATGCATCCCGTTTTTTTTATTGCCATCGTTCACATGAGTACTATCCATAAAAAAACAGTTAATTTAGTCAGCAGGACGTGGAATTAACAAAGAAAATCACAAAGAGTAAAATGCGACTCGTACAGTATTTTAACCTGTGCCTCAGAAAGCGAGACCACCACTCGCGGGTGTTATCTTAATCACTTGAATAATGGGACCAACGGTCAGTGAAAGCTGAATTTGTACAAATAACTCATCTCTCAGGTTTTGCAATAAATCTGTGTTTATGTTTTTCTATCCTTGCAAACTATAATCTCTTCGAAAACTATTTTGTTTATTCTTAATTTTTTTCCATTATTATCCCACAATCTAGAAATGGAGAATCAAATCTCATTTGGGAATCAAGCTGGATGATGATTATAATCATTACAGACTTCCAGGATTACTTTTATTACAAGTTTAAATCTAATAGACCTTCTTATTATCCCCTTATTCTTTCAGCATAAACATACAAAATTAATCTGAAATTGTAATTGGTAATTTCACATTTACAAAAGAAATTTTAAGAAAAGGATTAATAAACTTATTCAAAGTCATTCACTATAATAAGAATTCCGGTTAGTTTCTAAGGAAGTTATTTGCTTACAATGAATTTGAGATACTAAACGTTTCTTCTTTTTTTTTCACAAAATAATTAGATAATACATTCAGAGAAATGGAGGAATAAATTAATGGAAATAGTATCTCTGATATTCGAATCTAATATATAAAGTTATCTTGTCGGATTTTAAAAGTAAGACCCAAGTAGCATTTAAGCTGCTTCTGACGAGCCAATTTTTATTGTTATTGTTGTACCGTATTATTGACAATAAAATGACGTTCTTTGCTATAATTTATTTTAAAAATTACGTCTGGTCCAGACGACTGCTAATATGAGACATTTTTAAATAATCACGCGAAAGTAAAAATTGAAGAATATAATAGGAGTTGTCTACCTTAAGTTTTAAAATGTGCAAACCAAAATATATTAAAAACTAAAATGACTTCACTACTTCTCGGGAAACACTGGATAGCTACAGTTATTAAATAATATAACTGATAATGAAATAGAACCATATAACAGCAAAAGAAAAATGTCCTCGTGTTGACTGTGAAAGGGGAGAATATATCATTAACAGACTTAAAGACGATATGTTCAACTATGTCAAATAGCGAAATTGGTAGAGCGTCAGGCTGTTAGCGTCAAGGTTGCGAGTTCGAATCGCGGCCTGGGCGCCAAAATTATTTATTGTTTATTTAGTTGTTAATAGGTGGCCTAATGTACTTGTTTATGTTTCTGACTTTGAAATTAATTGAATAGTAATTACCCCCCCCCCCTCCGCCCCGTTGACAAAAATTCTCCAGGACGGACGGACAGACAGACAGAGAAGGTGTTCGTTATATAACATACAGGGTGACCACAAAAATGTCACCCATGAAATCTTTAATAAAATTCACACTCTTTTCTACAATCTAACCATATTTGATACAAATAAACTTCAGTCTATGCTTGACTTGTCCACCCAGTTTCAGTTATGAATGTCCAACAGTCTTTGTTTTATCACCGTTCAATTATGACCACACCTGGATACAACGTGCAAAATTGTCAATAACTCTGACGTCACACTCCTCTCTTAACGCTGATCGGATTCAGTATCTTAAGTTTTGGGATTGTTTTCATAGACATTATCTTTTAGATCATCCCACAGATAGAAAATTGGAGGGGAAAGGGGTTTGTGGTTCGGTGCATGTGAAATCCATTCAGGATCACACCTCCTACTGATGAACTGATCACCAAAGTGTCCTATTGAACGATTAGGGCAGACATTTCAATAGTCTGCGAGGATTGCACATTTATAAGGCATGCCAGTGAAAGCAACGTAATCTTTTTATTGAACAATGTAAAGTGAATGATTGAATGAAAAATCCGGATTACGTCCACAGTATTCAGGTAAATTTCCACGTTAGGTTAACAATTAAGTAGAGTAACATTTTCTTAGAAGAAGTCGTAAGAGACAGGAAGCCACTAGTGTTATATGGCGAATCAGCAGGGAAGATCTTTCTGTTTCCACTTACCAAACAGAGAGAGCAGTTGAGTTTAGATATTGCTTCCTTCCCTACAGGGGAGGGGATGAAGGTTGTTTTTATATATGCTGTAAAGAAAGAATAAAACCCCAAAGTAATTGTTTTAAACCCATATACATTGTGAGTTTTCTTTATTAATAACGTACATTCAAGTTGTTATTGAGAGAAAGAAGAAAACGTCTACAATGACAGAAGAGAAAATGGAAACTTTGGCTTCCACATCACCACTGCGACTAAATAAAATGCTAACTAGATAAAGAAAATAGTAATGAACACTTTCTAGGACTTTATATAAAATTTACATTTACTGCAGATCTTAAATTAACGGTGCATAGCAAAATATGACTGTTACAAAAATTAGTTCGTTTCTTCATGAGTTGTGGGAGGAGTACTATTTTTCCACATGTGTGCAACTATTTATAAATTGGATATCAAAGATTTAACTTAATAGATTTTTCAGTTTACTTGCTATTTTCTATTCTTATTTATTTGAATTTAGATTATCAGCCGTAAATGACATTAAAAATAAATGTGACATTAAAAATAAGAAGTGACATTTGGCTGAACATCAAAGAAATTACGAAAAAACACCACCACAGGTTTCGCCCTAGATCAGCTGCATAATTTATCTGAATAGAGACAATGAAAAAAGTTCATATTTGTGTGTGTGTTTTTAAAATCTATGGAGTTCTCACATAACATTTAAATATATAGGATTTTAATATTTGTCATGTATTCCTGGGTGTGCCATTGGCAAAAAAAAAGTTGAAAAACATTACTCAAAATTGTTGCATATTCGTGTGTCTCCTTTAAAATCTATGGGTTTGTAAAATTAGAATATTTGATATTTTATGTTATCAAGATTAGCAACACGTGGGTAGAGAATTTAGATAAATTCCCTGAGTAGAGGGAGTTTGCTTAAATTCACTATGTAGTACGTTTTTAATACTTTACATGTTGGAATGTAAAAGACAGTTAAAAAGCCGTTGGGGGACAAATATTTCATTATTTTATTATTTATGAAGAATTTGTCTACAGCAAAATATAAAGACAGTAAGACGGGACAAGTAAGGCATAAGATTACATACAGAAATACATTGTACCCATGCAATTAAAATGCACAGTTTATTCATGTAAAAAAGTAATGTGAAGATTTACATTTTCTCATGGGGTCTTTATTGTTAGATGAAATGCCCTGAAACTAGTGTTGTCTTTAGTATATCTAGCCAAAAAAGGAAGAAATCTCGACTTAATTGTCGACGACGTTTTGGTACAAGTGTTCTCATAAAGATATGGGGTTTACCTTTTTCTCCAAGGAGGTCTAAGTGTTTTTACTAAGGGGCATAACTCTGGTCTAAAATACTATTCCTCCCAAAAGGAGATAAATTTTGTTCTGACATTTTTATTGCATAACTTTTAAATGTGTATGCTTTTAAATTTTGCCCAGTGTTCTTGGGTAGAAGAAATGGCAAAAAAAGTAAAAAAGGTTGAGAAACATAGCTCTAAGTTCTTACTTATTTACGTCCCCACATGGGCAAAGTTAGACACAAGGTCGCTTTTCAATATGAGGAAAATTCAGCTTCTGAAAAAGGGTCACTCTGGAGAAGAACAAAAATTAAAATTGCCAGTCTTGAAAGATTCTCATTCACTGATCGAGGACAGAATAAACTAAGTGTAGCATAAGAACAGATACTACACTTTCCTCCTAGCCAAAAGGCCAACTATAAGTATTGTTCTAAGTTGTTATCTCATGAAAATGTCTGATAAGAATTGCTATTAAATTCCCATAGTCTTTACCTTGTATAAATATTTTTATACTTTCCTAATTGTTATTCGTACCATGGAGATAAAAAAATGTCAATGTCTATACTTTACCTACAGTGTCTGCTCAGGATATTATTTGTAGAACAATATTTCATCGAGATTGTATGCACTGACCGTAACACCAAGAGTGTCCGACGCATTCACATTCAAAGCCGCCCATCCACTTGGCATAAAATTATTCTTTTTTTCTCTGAGGTGAAATTTAAAAACCAGACACACAATACGAATTTTAAACTTATTTTCGTCAATATTCTTCATGTGATTTCTTATAGCAAATACTTTACACTGGAAATTAAAAGTGGGTGAAAATTTCCTTCTTTTCTTTTCACAAAAAAAATTTCACGAAATTCTGAACATGCTCGACATAAGTTATATTTAGCTTAATTTAGTTTTATGCAAAAGGTGCAAAGAGGATGGAGGAAACACTTTGTGAAACGTCAGATACCTCCGATTTTATTAAACTTTAACAAGATATATAAGACATCAATTAATACATATTCCGAAATTTCAGTTTTTTTTTTAGTATCTTAAAAACTTTTTAGGGGGCATAAAGACACAACTATTCATTTGAAAATTGAAATATTTACATTAAATTTAATCCACAGTCATAAGATGCCAATTAAGCAAGATTTCCTGAATTTCTTTTTAAGACGCCTTACTTTAAGCCTAAATTTTAGATATTTTATTGAATAAAAATCATGTTCAAAATCATAATTAAGATTCTAGACAAAAGGTTTAGTACCAGTATATCTTGATTTTTAAGCTCGTAAAGGGACATAAAATTAGTGCAAAATTATTTTACCTATCCTGGAACAGGTATTCGTCTAGTTATTAACATAAATATGTAAATAACAAAAAAACTATTCATTTCAGAAGGCCAGAGAATACAGCGTTTTCAATATCACAAAAACCACAATGAGGATAACAGAGAAACATGTAAATAACATCTCTTCTCTGAATGCAAACATATTATAATAGATATTCGGTGTCTGTAACCCAAACTTTTAATGTCTATTATAACTGAGCATTTGTCAGTCTATTTTTCACTTATAGGCTCCAAAAATATTCGACAGTAAAAGAAAAATGAGTTTTAGAATTAAATGGTTTAAAACACTTCAAGAAAAGTATGACATGTCGTGACAGATTTTGAAAGGAAAAAAGCCTAGACAGACTCTGGAGATGACAAAGCCTAGACAGACTCTGGAGATGACAAAGCCTAGACAGACTCTGGAGATGACAAAGCCTAGACAGACTCTGGAGATGACAAAGCCTAGACAGACTATGGAGATGACAAAGCCTAGACAGACTATGGAGATGACAAAGCCTAGACAGACTATGGAGATGACAAAGCCTAGACAGACTCTGGAGATGACAAAGCCTAGACAGACTTTAAAAGGGAAAAGTTTAGACAGACTTTAAAAAGAACATTTGTTGACACCGAGAGACTTTAAAAAAGAAAAAAAATACATTTACTAAAGAGCTTTTGAAAAAGGACATTTCTGTCAGAGTCTAACAACTAAATGGACAGGTTTACAAAAACGAGTTTACGTTCTACTCAGTACAAAAGAAGTTCATATTTTTTATAAAATGTTAATTAAAGTTTGTTTTCTCTTGTAGATAGCACTTTGTGCAGATCAACCTGCAGTATTATTTATTTAAATTTTGTGTTTAATAAATTGTTTATTTGGATTTATATGTCAGCCTTCGTTTTATTTTTGTTACAATTAAATCTATCTTTCTTTTCAATTACATTTAAAAGTTTCTATTTACGTTCCTCCCGGAGTCGGTTTTTTACATGAGGAAGATACAACTCCGCAAAAAGTGCCACACTGGATTAGGACGACAATTAAATTTGCATCAGTCTAGAAGGATTTTTCCTTCACTGACCGAGAACAGAAAAGATGAAGCGTAATAGCACAACAGATGCATAACTAAGTCCGCAACTTTTCCCAAAAAAACGTATACACCATGGTTTTTCTTCTTCTCCCATCTTTTTATTCTGGCTGTGTCGATTCTAGTATAAGCTAACAGGAACAAATATGGTTATCGCAAAGACAGGAGATGCCTATTGGCCTTAGTCTTGAAAAGACCAAGGTTATAGGTAGAAGGAAAACAGTTAGCAACAAGAGAGTTCCACAAGCTTGCAGTTCTTGGAAAGAAGCTACTGGAATAGGCAGCTGCATTACAATGAGGTATCAAAACAGCGAATTGATGGAGACGAACGAGTCAAACGAGCTGGAAGAATTCTGAAGAATTGTTGCCATAATAGTATTTATAGAAAAGACTGAGTTTAGTAACATTACATCTGTGAGAGAGAGGGTGTAGAGAAAAAGAATCAAAGGCTCTCAAATGGGGCAAAGATTCACGAGCCTAAATATAACAACAGTACTCAATACATGGTCTGATAATAGATTTGTAGAGATAGAGAATAGCCTCAGATATGAGAAAGTGTCGGGCGCGATAGAGAGATTGTTAGTTTTGTTTTACGGCATATCAACCTTTTCGGGTTATTTACTGCCAAATCAAGTCCTTTTGGTAAAAGTTTGTATGCTTGAAGTTGTTTGTATCTTCAAGAATTTTTTATGGTGTTTAGTTTAGTTGTTTTGTTTTACGGCATATCAACCCTTTCCGGGTTAATTAATGTTGAATCAAGGAACATTTTGGTAAAAGTTTTTATGCTTCAAGTTCTTTATCTCTTCAAATATTTATTCATGGTGTTTGGTTTAGTTGTTTTGCAGAGGAAAAATGTTTTTGTTTTTAGCTTTGCAGAATATTATTGATTTTTGCAAAGGGAAAGGAAAAACAATGATATCAATGTTTGATACATTTTAAGTCAGGAAACCAGTATCCTCAGACAGCCTGATCTGGTAGCACCAGGGTGATACAGAGAACCGACTTTACAAAAAGCAAAAGAGCAATGGATCTAATGTATGGATTCCAAGAAAGATTTGATGAGAAAGAAAGAACAAGAAGTTTCAAAGTTGATTAAATGGATATTGTTATGATTGAAAAGCACGAGCTGAGTCTTAACAGGATTAAACGAAACAAACCATTTCTTACCCCAATCCACAATCGAACTCGGGTCATCTTCTAGATCAACTGCATATTTCGACTGATTCGAGTGAGTTGGGTGAGGAGCCACACCAAAATAGAGACTGGTATCATATGCATAAATGTTAACCTTCAGAATAATATTCTAGGAACATCATTGATACAGAGAAGAAACAGTGTTTGACCTAGAATAGAGCCCCGAGGAACACCAGCAGTTTACAATTTGTATTCATTATAAAAACTAATACAGCCACAGATATATACATTGTACACAAGACTTGTTGAACACGTGTGAGTGAGTGTCGTTGGGCTCCTGTCGTTAGGGTCTCTACTTCTGAGCTAAGCCTCCAATCTCTCAAGTCAAGGATATTAGTTAAGACTTTACTGAGGTCTCTCATCGATCTTCCCATCGTGATCATGCACTATCATCCACTCATACTCATCTCTCGAACATGTCCTTTGGCGTTCTCCCAGAACACTTCCTCTTAGCAGCCAGTGTCTTCTACTTTCTACCGGAAATCCGATACATCTAATCTTCGCAGTTACTCTCAGCTTACTTCAACTGGAACTTAATATTTCCTTCCAAATTCTCTATCTTGACCCTTCCCACAGCTATTAATGGCCAGCTGTTCATGGTGTCGCTTTGTCTGTGTACCATAATGGATTCATTACTTTCATATTGTCATTTACTTCCTAGCTAATATTTCCCGGTGCTTCCAGCTGTGGGATGGTGGCAGTCTATAGGGACACACAGATACTATACTTTGCTCCTAGCCAAAAGAGTCTTTTCTTTTTTTTTCAGTTACTTTTTACTTACCTTATTCGTAAGTACAAGTGAAATAAATTATGTATCGTGCTCAGAATACAGCATACAGAGTTTTCACAGAATAAACGCTGTCCTAGAGGTTAAATATTTTCGGATATCTTGATTTAAGAAATCTGTTTATTATTTCACAACAAATATAGCAAAACTTAAATACGATGAGCTGCAAAAAAAAAATATTAAGATAGCACCGATAATGATGCCGCGCCATTATTCTCTTAAGACTTAATGAGTTTTCAATCCTTTGACAAGTTTTGAGATTTAGAAGTAAATTGAAAAGGAAGCTCGCGTCGTTTGCTGTGGTGTTAATCAGTTTTGCCTACTTAGCTCTTTTCAGGCTTAAATTTTCAAGATAAAGTTTAATCTTGTGGAAATGGGGTTCGGAGCAACTTGATGTTTTTGTGGTATTTGTAAGCATTGGGTACACAAGAAGTGCAGTGACATTACTGGTAGATTGAGAGATAATAACCACTGTGTGTGCAAGAAATGTAAGACAATGGAGACGGATGAAAAGTCAGATGTGGAGAAAGTATATTCCCAAGCCCTAACAGAAAAAGGAAACAAAAGAACAAAACAATATATTTAACAATATGTTAACAATATTCCTCAAAAATGTTCCATAAACAAACGATGAGTTACAGTGATCTATAATTCATTTATTTTCATTATTTATAACACATCCCTTAAAATAGTGTTAGAAACAAACTAATATAATAACTGTAAAAAAGAAATTGATTTACATGAGTGTTTTTCCACTGAAAGACTTGGGACTAAAAGTTTTGTTTGTTTTTATATAGTTTTAATGGTTGAGAAACTTCCGATACTATATATATATATAGTCTTGGAAGTTTTTCAACCTTTAAACCTAAATGGAAAAAAAAAACCCAAAACACACTTTTAGTCCCAAATCCTTTGTCATTTTTTCTTTTTATAATGACCTATATTCTACCACAGTTTATTCTGAACACACAAGGCGACAACCGAGACAAACACGTGTACTCAATTTTTCATTATACACAAAACGATTCCTCTTCCACCAGAACGTTCTTGGGAATCTCTGAACTTTCGTATTCTACAGACGGTTTATCTTAAGTTGTCAATAAAAATTAATTATTTTCTTTCTCGTGGTGATCTTATATCCTTTAAAAAATCAATTTAAAAAAAAAAATCAATTCGAGTTTATAACAAATAAAAATCTCTCCCTTCTAACTAAAATCGACTTGCCTGGAGCCGACTGAAATACAAGTGACCCATGAAGAAGAAAAAAACACAAAGAGAAATAATAGGATACGATTATTAAGAACTTAAGTTCCAGTGAATGTGGCAAAAAGCAAGAATTCTCGAAGGAGTCACAATTCTAAAAGAGAAACAAAATCTAAAATGTATATTTGAATTATTTGGACTACTGCTCTCATTAGTCCACATGGACTCGTGGCGCAATGGATAAAAGTGCTAACTAATAATCAGTCTTTTGGAGGTTGAAGGTTCAATCCTCAGTACTGTGATACTAAGAATATAATTAAAATTTACTAAAGACTTCTATCCATCCATAGCTGATGGAACAAGAGCAATCTACCAGTGTGAATTAAATAAAAGGTTAACTTCAAAATTCTGTACAGATTCCCGAGTTCGACATAAAGATTCCCGAGTTTGACAAGCTGTACCTGAAGAAGGTCAGAGGTTATATCAGCCGAAACAAGAGCAAGCTACCCCCGTGGATTAAATAAAGGGCTCCGTTCAAAATTTCGTACATATTCCGAAGTTCGCCAAGATGCACCTGAAGAAGGGTGGAAGTCATATCGGCCGAAACGTTGGAAGAATAACAGAACATCTAAGATGAAAACAGTAGTCCGAATAATCCAAAAAATCTAAAATATGATTTTTTATTGAAATGGAGACAGATGTAATAGCAAACAATAAATGGCGTTTTTTTTTTTTAAAATTCTAAATATGAAAAATACTTTTATTTTAATTATATAATGCTAATAAGGAAAGAATTCAAGTTCTTCAATGTCCATATTAACTTACCTCCACACGAGGGCAAAGTGTGACACAAAATTGTTTTTTATGGCGAGTGTATCCCCCCCCCCCCAAAAAAAAAAACAAGCGGCATTCTGGATGAGACGAAAATAAAAATATCTCCAGTCAAGAAGGATTTCTCCTCCTTTGACTAAGGACAGAACAGATACTACACTTTGGATTATCTATTTGCAGAAAATATTAAAAGTTTACATTTAAAACAAATTAAGCACAAGGCCATCAAAAGTTGGGAAAATGTGTGTCGTAGGTGATTCTTGTTTTAAAGTGATAAAAATGTCTATCCTACTCTTAACTAGAATCATCTCAGTCACGACAATATTACATCTACTTAAAATAACCCAAAATTTGTTGGAAATTTATTTTTTTATAAATATATTTATATACAAAGATTTCCTTAGTCTAAAACGAAAACGGGGAGTGGGTGCAGAACAAAAAGAAAAAAGTTTGGTTAAGAAGACCTTCGTAACCTTTTACACTTTGATCCGAGGACCAAGTGCATAAGCTTCATGGAGGTAGCATTAGATAGAAGGTCAGTTTTTAATATCGGGAAAATCCAGCTCCCCAAATAGGGGCACCCTTGATTAGGAAAAAATAAAAATTGCCTCAGTCTAGAATGATCACAAACACAACACTTTGATCCTAACCCGAAGGCTAAGTGCATAAGTGTTTCTCTATTTACTTGCCTCCTCACGAGGGCAGAGTTAGACACAAAGTCGTTTTTTTATATGGGGAAAATCCAGCCCCCCCCCCCCCAAAAAAAGAACTCTGGATTGGAACAAAAATGAAAAATCCCTCAGTCTAGAAGCATCTCTTTTTCATCGACTGAGGATAGAACAGTTATTACACTTAGATCCCAGCCCAATTCAGTCTCTTGTAGAGAGTGTATTTACTTCCCTCCCATGTGGGGGAAAATGTGGCAATAGGCGGGGAGGTGGAGAGACTACGTCAATGTACAAGAGATGGTACACACTGGTCCCTTAATAATTACTTGAGTAGCCTCATCAGCATTTCCTGTTGAGGGCGCCTCAGGCAGTTAGCTATAAACTAACTCCTTCCCACAACGAGAAGGCAAGGCCTAGGAAGGCGAACCTCCTAGAGCTGAACAGAACAAATACCACAGCCTGACAGAAAAAGGGATCACCGCCGTCAGACTGATTATCGAGGACAGACCATCGACTGGTATGATTGGCGTAAGAAAGAGAACGGTTCTCTTTGTCATGAATCCTGGTCAGAAAAAGATTCATAAGTCAGAAAGTTCATTGCGTGAAAGTTCAAATGAGAAGAAGCTGTTTACAAAAAGAAGGTTTTCATGGAAGCTCTCTACGTATACCTGCCTCTGACTGTCATGAGTACAGGCTCTGTTCGACCATTTTCGTGTCATAATTCTTCCCTCAGAACCTATCCAATTTTGGCTAAGATCAAAGTGTAGTATCTGTTCCGATGGATACTGCACGCCTGTCCTGTGCAGTTCTAGGAGGTCCACCCTCCCAGGCTTTGCCTCCCCTCTTTGGGGAGGAGTAAGTTTATTGCTTACTGTCTGAGGCGCCCCTACCGGGGAATGCCGACGGGGCTGCCCAGGCAATTTTTAAATGGCCAGAGTGCTCACCTCTCGAGCGCTGGCTTTTCAAACCCCACTTTCTCGACCCGATCTTGGGTCACATCTTACTTGTGGGAGTAAGATAAAACTGGCCTTGTGCCTAACTCCTGGAGAGGAGTAAATAAAACCTGACTTATCCAATTTTTATGAACATCTCTATTGAATCAAATAAAGTTATGTCATCTAATTTGGATTTTTCAGACTATTCTTTTCATCTTGAATGTTATTTTCACAACATTTCAGCCGAATTAACCTCCGACCTTTTTTCAGATCCATCTTATCGAACTCGGGAATCTGTACAGAATTTGGAACAGAACCTTTTATTTAATTCACAAGGGTAGATCGTTTTCGTTCCGTCAGCTATGACCGAGAAGTCGTCTTAATTCTTAATTACTTAAGATTAAGACTTAATTATATTCTTAGTATCATCTGTACCGAGGATTGAAGCTTCAACCTCCAGAAGATTATAACTTAAAAGCGATTATCACTTAGCACTTTATCTGTTGTGCCACGGATTGAGGTGGACAATACGAGTATGAATTTTGGTAGCCTTAAACCTATTCTGGTTTTAGATGTGTAGTCTTACTACTTATTTATAATTAATGGTTCCCATATTATATTTAATTCTATACTAGGTCTTCTCAGGAGGCCATTGTCGGCCAACATATGTGTTGCGTCTTTGAGATGTCTTATTCTCCACCGTTCTTCGCAGTCCTTAAGTTCGACATGTCCATAAGTTCAACGATGCACCTGAAGAAAGTCAGAGGTTACATCGGCCGAAACGTTGTGCGAACAACCACCAAGATGAGCATAGTAGTCCAAATAATACAAATTATCAATCCTCATTTCAAAAACACAGAAACATAATGTGATCTAATTAGTTCATAAATTTAATTTTAAAAACAAAACTAGCTTATATCCGTTTTTTTGTACAATACCTGGGTATGTCAATTTCCATCTTTACCTAGCTTTATCACTTTATAGCTGGTACGAAGAAAAATATTTGCGAAATTTCGTGGAAGCAAATATGCTACTTAGTATTGGCATGAGAGAGTAAGTAACTACGATGCATGGATTTACGTATTGTTTTTTATTGTTTCATAGGTAAACACATTAGAAATTATGTTTTTAAGCAAAATAATTCGCTTTGAACTAATGCTGAATACCATTTACACCTACTTTTTTGTTGATATTAAAAAAGGTCACTTAGTTTAAAAAATATATTTATGCAATGTTGTTAATGTTATTATGTTGTGTTCATTTCTTTCAATTTATAAAACACGTATCCAGTAAAAAAAAAAAAAACAACTTTCGAACTCGGGTACTGACATTGTAAACCTACTACCTTAGTAATGCATACTCTGCCTATTCTTTTTTATCAACTAATCATGTTTCTATTTGCGTATGAGCAGACAAACTCCCTTAAACACCATAACTTTTTAATAGTATAGATAGATGATGTATGCAGCCATGTGACACAGTGGGTGATTTTTGGCATTCGTATGATTTTTAATGTGGTGAACACTTTCTAGTTCTTAGTAAAGAAAAAGCTGGAGTGCCAACAGTCATGTTTGGTTGAACTGGGTCCCACATGTAAGCAGCCAACACATGTGCTCGAGTGAGAGACACTATGATTAAATAATGTGTTTTCAGTCGGTATATTTTGTCAATGTAATCTATAAAAATGACCTTACACCATCCATTAGATTTAAAATGATAAGAAAGTTTGAAAAGTCTGTTTTTAGGAAGGCATAATTACATTAGATCACCAGAGTTAAGTGACGTTTAGCCTGATCAGTACTAAATGGGTAACAATTTAGGAATACCAGGTGTTGTATGTGGGACGGCTTTCTGCTTATCCCAGCATTGTTTCCAGTCACCTTGGACTTCTCCTTGCCACTGGAATCAAGCAGTTCCGATTCAGGAGAGGTGGTGGTTGAAGATTGCTTCACAATAGACTCCCCGCACAGGCACCCTTAGAGGTGGTATCCATTGCCTCCCAAGATTGAATGGAGGCCTCCAATAGGTTTAAAATGAGAAATTAAAAATAGGGACAATCTCAATAGATGCCAAATTTGCTAATATTTTCCCCGTCGGCAATTCCTGGCGATCGCCAATAAACCAAACCCTCTTTCTCAAAAAGTGAGATAATATCCGAGAGAATGGATACTAACTTTGATGCAGCTAGGAGGCCTGCAGAGCTCTATGCTAAATAAAAAATATCCATCTTGAATTGATTTACAGGCTCATTACCTATTTATTTATCTCCCCCATGGAGGCAGAGTTAAACACAAGGTTGGTTTTTAATGTGGGGAAAATCCAGCCTCCCAAAGAAGGAGCACTTTGGATTGGAGCAAAAATAAAAGTTGCCCCAGTCTAGAAGGATTTCAGCTTCACTGAGTGAGGATTGAAAAGATGAAGTGTAGTTTCAGAACAGATAATACACTTTGCTGCTAGCCAAAAGGCTAAGAACACTTAGTACATTGGTTATTTTATGTAACTCTTCGAAGCAAATCAGATGGAAATAGGTAGAAAATCTATGATAAAAATGATATATAGCAGAAAATTCATAAATTACAAAAAAACATAAAATCGGTAATGTCAACGTAGTGGGATTTTCTTTTTTTTTAAGAGTCAATTTTTATTTTATTTAAAATATTTATCCTAGAAAATCAGTCGAAAATAGATGCAAAATTTCTATGGTATGACAATGTTGAAAGAATGGATGAGAGTTCTTGGATTAGTAGATATAGAACAGTTGAGATAGCAGGGTCAGTTAGAAAATAAAGGGCAATGAAAACATGTGGGGAAGTTATATGGATTTATCTGAGAGGAAAGAGGGATAAATAAGGACCTGGCCAGAGATAGGATAGTTTGGAAGTCAATTTATAAAAGCCATGCATGTAAAACTGACGTTAAACCGAATATGATCATGACCGTGTATTTAAAAAAATATTGCATGTGGCAGAAATTTGCAAAAACACTTAAAATCTATAACGCCGCATAGTGGGATTTTTTTTTTTAGAGTGGGATTTTTTTAATTTATTTTAAATATTCATCCAAGAAAATCAGCCGGAAATAGAAGCAGAATTAATTTAGACTCTTGTATTTAAAAGGAAATATGAATTCGATACGGAAGAAAATTCTAAAATTGCAAAAGCCAGTAAAATCTATAAGGTCCACGTAGTCGGATTTTCCTTTTGAAACATGTAATTTTTTCTTTATTTTAAATATTCATCCATGCAAATCAGCTGAAACAAGATGAAAAAATCCATTTAGACCCTTGTATTTCGAAGGAAAAAATGATAGAAAATTCAATAATTACAAAAACCTGTAAATTCCGGGATTTTCGACTTTTTTTAAATGTCATTTTTTTTTATCTATTTATCCAAACATACATCATATATCACAGAAAATTGAAAAAAAAAGTTTAAATCCATAAAAATCTATAATGTCAATGTTCTTAATGAGTTTTGATTTTTTTAAAGTGTCATTCCTTTATTTGATGTATTTATTCAAGCAAATCAGTTGAAAGTAGATGAAAAATCATTTGACCCTTATATTTAGTAGGAAATATGAGACATGACAGAAAATTCATAAATAACAAAAAAAGCTAAAATCTATAAGGACCGCATACAACGAAAGTTCACACACTATAATTCACACAAATGTGTGAAGCATGGTGTGTAAACTTTCATTTTTCCTTAGTGAGCTCTGAGAAATAAAGGGCCCTTTCCTGAGATTAACATTTGATCTCTTTATTAGATACATAGATATTCAAGTGTTCATTTAAGGTCCTTCTTTGTCTCAAACTTGAGTCAGTAAGACAATAAAGAATATTAATTATCTGCTCCTCACTTAACTATGTTATAATCTATCTTTTCTGTGGTCTTTTTTAGTCTTGTCTGATTTCAGGACAAAAATTCCTCTGATCTGGGGAGTATCCAGCTTAGTGCAGTTACATGAGGTAGCATCACTTCAATAAGGTGCACCATTTCTCGCAAGCGCCAGTCTTTAGCCATGCCGAGGGATCGTATTTGGGCTTCTAATGCCATGTTATTTTGAATATCTGGTCAGGGTTTACTTGTAAGACCATGTTGAAAGAATGGATGAGAGTTCTTAGATTAGTAGATATAGAACAGTTGAGGTAGCAGGGCCACTTGGAAGATGGAGGACAATGAAAACATAGGAAGAAGTGATATGGATTTATCTCATAAAAAAAGGGATAAATAAGGACCTGACCAGAGATAGTTTAGTTTGGAAGTCAATTTCTAAAAGCCATCCTGACAAACCCTTGTACAGAGAGACCGAAGACACTCAAGGTTGGTGTTTAGTAGGCATTCAAACTTTCTCACCATGTAAACATTTTTTTTCTTATCTTTTTGTTTTTACTGAGGATTGGGCATCCTACTAGATGTCAGATATTCACCTGCTATTTCAGAGACTCCAAGCGAAAGATCTTTTTAGGATGCTAATCGTCCCTTTAAGCGCAATTGTTTGAATTTCGCTTGCACTTGGTTCACCGGGTATATTCGCCAGGCAGTTTTTGGATGCTCCTATAATTACAGGAATAATGTAGATCTACCTAAGATTCCAGTTTCTTTTCATATCGTAAATAAGACCTTAGTATTTAGTTATCTTCTCCCTGTCAGCTCTGTTTAAGCCAGCATCATTAGGGACACTGAATTCAAATAGGGTTGTTACTTTCTTCCTCTTGTTCCATGTCACTATATCAGGTTTAACAGCTCTTTTTTTCTAGGGATGTAGCTGTAGGGATTGCATAGACATAGTGGATGGTGTATGACTTATTTCCAACTGTTCTTTTTGGTATATGTTCCGAGGACTTGCTGCTACACTGGATATTCAATTTTTTACAGATGGTCCAGTGGATATATTTACACACTCCATTGTGTCACATTGCATAGTAACCGTCCCCCAACAGAACCTTACAACTGGATGTCAGGTGGCTCACACTCTCTACTTCTGTGGCAGAACCGGCACTTGTTGTTGAAACGACTCATCTTCTTAAAAGCATTGATCATCAAGCCTTGATCTTGGGCAACCATTATCATCTACTCCTGATCATAGTGGAGCGATATTCTTTGAGCCTGTCTACAGAGTCTTTCTTTTCTATATAATCCTGGGACAATTCATCCAGGTGTGCCTGTGTGAAGCGTCATCCTTGTTGTGATTTGTTGTGTTGTGATTATTTCCCTGTGTCAGCGGCCATGTAGTAAGCCTATCGGCATTTATCTGTCCCCTGGATGATGACTGCCTTTTTATGTCACGTCTGCTGTTTATATTTAGGATGACTGACTCACAGAATTCTTCCATATTAAGCAGAAACGTTCTTGATTGATCCAGCCACACAAAATCCTCTTGGTATCAGATTATTCAGAGGTAAACTGTGTTTTAGTATTAGAGAGCACTACAATTTTGTATAAAAAATTTATTTTCTCTTTGCACAAAAATGTTATCATTTATTCTTGGAGGTGTGTCTAATTTGTATCTCTCCTATTGGCTATAATAGGCTAAATATTAGTCTATGTTTATCCTTTTGTCCATACCAACTATAAGTCATGGAATGTAGCTATATTTTTTATTTATTATCATGAATTATGTTAGATGAACCGCTATTTCAGGAACATTCCAACTTTTTAGAGCAGTTAATATATTTTTACCAGTAACCCAAGTTGCAACGTCATAGAACCACACATAATCGGCTAAAAAAGTAGAATCATCTCCACCCCTCAAAAAAGCAAAAGATTTATTCCACATAACAAAAAAATAATTTGAGTAATTGCCCTAAAATGATAGAATGGCGTGGAAATGGGATATCGTTTTACCTGTAATTTATGTACGAAACTGATCACCTACTGATCAACTTCTCAAATAATTTTTTTTCTTTTCTTTCTGTAAAGTTTTTCAGGGTGTTCACACGTACTCGCTTAAATAAAGTAAAATCTCAATTATGGTTATTTAACTTTTGGTGAAATTGACTTTTAATGGACTGATTTCTTTTTTAAGCAAAAATGCCCTTCGTTGAGCCGAACACAAACCTTCAGTCTGGATCGACAATTAAACTTTCCTCATATGTCCAATCATAAGCCCTCCCCCCTCCTAAAAAAAAAGAAATGATTTTACATTAACATTGTGGGTTTCGCGTTTGCAGCAGACAACTATAAATAACTAATAATTCAATAGTTCACGGTTGAGGCCTGGAATTGTTTGAGTTAATCTACTTTCTCGGACAACGCGGAGACACAAGTAAGCGAGTCATAAAAAAGATAAAAATAAAAAAAGTGAAATTAAAAAAATCTCAGTGCAACCCTACTATCAACATTTTATCTGAGAAACTCGTTTGATTAATCAGCAAAGATTTTGTTTAATCTTTTTTATTCACCTTCATTTAGACAGCCAGCCAGCAAGCCACCACCGCCCCTCTCTCGGAATATCTTTTTCTCTATTCAGAAGAAAATAAAAAGTCAAAGATATTTTATTTTAACTCAACCAGTAATCAGTCATTAAGTGTATTTTTCTGAACTTCAATGAAACCGTCAGTACTGCCAAGTTTGCTTCCAAAACGGACAATTGACCCGATGTAAATTATCCAAGAGACAATATTGTCTTGAGACTATTTCCACAATCATCGGCTTCGTCCGTATTTCCTACTTCTCTTTGATCGAGCACATGCATTTGATTTTAGTCGGATCCAATCATTTCTACAAGAACCTCTATTGTAGTTGTTATTGCTGTAACGGTGTTTACTTTAGTTGAGTTAAGCCGGCTTCTTCCCTGTGTAGCATTGGTCATATTTTTGTAGCTGCAGTGGTGATGTAGCAGCATCTTCCTGTTGTTATAGACTTCTTCTTCTCAACAATAAGTTCTCATAAACGTTATTAACAAAGAAATATCATAAATGCAATCGGATTTTAAAAATCTCTTTGGAGTTTTATTTCTGACTAGCAGGGCCATCCGGCGTTGCCCGGTGCAAGAGTGTAACATATTTCTATCAAAACTTCTATCTCTCTGTCTCTCTCTATCCGTATCTCTAACTTTCTCTATTACCCTCTCACCCGTTTTCTCCCTCCCTCTCCAGAACCCTCTCCTTTTGTCTGCCCACCGATGCGCTTGCGCCACCCAAATAAAGAGGTAGGGAGGATTTCATCGGGAATTTTTATAAGTCAATCACACTTAAGTTTGAAATAAAATCTGTGTGCGTCTGTTACGATTAAGTTTGAAATCAAATCTTCGTGTGTCTGTTACGATTAAGTTTTAAATAAAATCTTTGCGTGTCTGTTACGATTAAGTTTGAAATAAAATCTTTGTGCGTCTGTTACGATTAAGTTCGAAATAAAATCTTCGTGTGTCTGTTACGATTAAGTTTGAAATAAAATCTTTGTGCGTCTGTTACGATTAAGTTTGAAATAAAATCTTTGTGCGTCTGTTACGATTAAGTTCGAAATAAAATCTTCGCGTGTCTATTACGATTAAGTTTTAAATAAAATCTTTGTGCGTCTGTTACGATTAAGTTTGAAATAAAATCTTCGTGCGTCTGTTAGCTTAAGTTTGAAATTATATTATTGTGAGTCTGTTACGCCTAAATTTTGAACTAAAGTTTTATAAGTGTACACGCCTTTCTATTATAAGTTCTGGCAGCCCATTTGTCCATCAGTTGGTCAGTCATGCTTAAGTTTTAAATAGTATTTTCGTTGGACTATCACAATATAGTTTTACATAATCATGACAAACCAAAAAATGTTAAGTTTAAAATAGAAGCTCTGTCTATATATTTTAGTTGATTCATTGGTCTATCATGCTAAAGTTAGAAATAGCATTTGTAGTGTGAGCATTGGTATGGATATTGTAGACGATGGCCCTTCCTCTTTGATGTACTATGGCTCACACTAACAAGTAATAATATAAAAACGATTTTGAGAAATAAAGGCGGTAAAAACAGGATTAATAAAACACAATGTATCTTAATATACAAGGTTACAAGTTATGTGTTAATTGTTCGTCTTATGTAAGTTCAGTCATTTTTTTCTTTTATACAATGAAGAAAAAGGAATTAGTGTGTCTGATAAAATGTGTTTATATATGGTTGCCTTCTTTTTTCAGTGTGTATGTGTGTGAGTATGTATGTTTTATTTACTCCTCCCCAGGAGTTAGGCACAAGGCCAGTTTTATCTTACTCCCACAAGTAAGATGTGACCCAAGATCGGGTCGAGAAAGTGGGGTTTGAAAAGCCAGCGCTCGAGAGGTGAGCACTCTGGCCATTTAAAAATTGCCTGGGCAGCCCCGTCGGCATTCCCCGGTAGGGGCGCCTCAGACAGTAAGCAATAAACTTACTCCTCCCCAAAGAGAGGAGGCAAAGCCTGGGAGGGTGGACCTCCTAGAACTGCACAGGACAGGCGTGCAGTATCCATCGGAACAGATACTACACTTTGATGTGACATTGTAAGTAAGTTAAGAGTAGTTCATTATTTCCTTCCCGGTCACAGTGAGTCGCTGGAAGAAGGAGTTTGGTAACAGAGCATGGTTGTGTCCATTCTTTTAAACTAGCTTTTCTGTAGCTGATCCGGCCGACTGGCTTAAATTCTTTTTATCAGAAAATACTGGCGTCCAGGAGTTAATTTAACTGTGGCATATAAAAGTATTTTAGCTTGCAGACGTAATTGTAAGCAAGATACAAACTTGGTATTATTTATAATTTCGTCTTTTTTGGAGCCGATTTTTGTACAAAAATCTAATAGATTTTTTTAAGATGTCATTTAAGATGGCATGTTTGTGCTTATGCTGCTGTTTAATAAATATAAGATTCAAAGCTATGTTAATCCTATGGATTTTCATCACAAAACGTGAATCTTAAAAATATCTGTTTCTATTTTCTCCATAATCTGCAGATATATTATTTTATTCTGTTGTATTCTTGTAATAAATACTAAAAACTTTAATTTTTATTTGCTAAATAATAGATCACCGACCTGATTTGCTTGGTAACCAGAAATTTAAAACATTTTTCCCCAAATAAAATGTTTCCTTTTCAAAACTTTCCATCAGCTATGATGTGTTCCTGTCAACTGTACTATGAGCAGTGACTGATACACGAAATTTAAAATAATGGAGTTTTAAGAAATAAACTATATTTTTAAAGAAAAGGCAAAAAATGTCTTATTTTTATTGAAGCCATTCCATTTCAGCTTGCAGAATTCAACCATCTTCTATCCCTGAAGTAAAGATTACAATCTTCTCTAATAATGCAGAGAAGTAATAAACAGACACTTACTGTCACTTACCCCTCATACTCCTAAACGTTGGAACCAGTGTACCAAAATAAGTTATGTGAGCACAAACCTATTGACATCGAACTGGTCAGAACGAATATGACTTCCGTACTCTGCACATGTGTTACGTGTGCCCTCGGATCTTGTGGCACCGTGGACGACGATTGTATCACACTGGACGTAATTGTAAGCAAGTCACTTTTTTTATTTTATATTTTCGATTTTTTTCGTTTGGAGCCTATTGTTGCACAAAAAATGTGATAGTATGTTTTTCATGAAATTTTAAGGCATGGCTTGTTTGTGTTGACGTTATTCGTTAATAAATATAGGATTTAAAGCTATTTTAATCCTATAGATTTTCCTTGCAAAACGTGAATCTTAAAAATATCCACTACCATTTTCTCTATAATCTGCTTATATTTAATTTAATTTACTCTGCTGTATTCTTGTAATAAATTCTAAAACCTTTATTATTTTTAACGTGCTAAACAAGAGATCAGTGACCTGATTTTACTTGGCAAACATTCATTTAAAACTTCCCTATTTATTTATTTCCTGTTCAACTTGTTCAAAAGTTTCCACCATTTATAGATGCGTCCCTTTTGGAATGTTTATTTTATGTATCTATTTCATTTATTGACTGGCTGCCAATATTCTTGTGCCTTTCACAGCGCTCCAAAAATTTCTGTCTTTCTTTGACTCGATTTTGCCAACAAGAATATCAAATAAAGGAAAGGAAAAAAAACTTAGGAAACAAATATTTATTTTGTGTTGAAAATGACGCTGTTTGTAATTGAGCTTGGATAATAATAAAAAAAGGAGGCAGAAGAATAAGTTGTGTTTTAGCTATCCGAGGTTAAAGGCATTATCTGAAAGGGTGGCGAGGCTGAAGACTAGAAGGTCACCAAAAGCAAGGGTACTGCAAAGGAGAACGCCATAGATAAAACAAGGATGTACCCATAGAAATATTTATTCAGCTATTTCTTTGGTAAATTTACAATATGACTCCAAGTTGACACACACGAACATAGCAGAGTTTATAGATTTAAAATCGCATTTAAATCAAGTTTAAGAAGTAAAATCTTAAAGTATATGTGGGGGTTTACGCATGTTTCAAAGCAATTTTTATTAAATAAACTGGCATAAAGCAAAAGCATAGAATGAAAGCATTCGGAATTGTCCATACCGTAATATAGAGATTGCCTCTATATAGAAAAGTATATAAATACATTCAACATCCAACAATAAAACACATATCAAATAAAAACATGAATAAAATTCGTATAAGCTTCAAGTAAGATTTTTCTAAACAAGTCGAATTAAATTCCTGGATTATACCTTAATGCCTTTGAACTGTTTTTAGTCTTTTTCTTGAAAATTTTGACAAAAAGATATTAGCCTCTAATATGTTAAATTTGTTAACTTTTTTAAAAAGTACCACTTGCATGATGTTTTGAAATAAAAGTGTATGCAAAATTTTCGAAGATAGAATTCCTCATCAACCCATATTCAAAATCAAGTATCTAAAATTTAACTCCATAAATGACCTATGTCTTAGAAAAAGCTGGCAAACAATACAAAATGTTACACTATATATATATATATATATATATATATATATATATATATTATATATAACAGGTTGATTAAATTTTTATGGTCTATAAACATTTAAAATATCTGTGGGGGGTTACGCACGTTTCGCAGCAATCTTTATTAAGTAGACTGGCACAAGACAAAGGCAAAGGCATAGAATGAAAGCATGCGTCCCTTTTGCCGTGTGTGACACGATCCTGTCTGCAGCGAATCGGATGGAGAAAATTGCCGGTCTCACTCTACCGGCCTCCATGAGCAAGTATGTTGCACAACAACGTCTCAACTGGTTTGGCCACCGCCGTCAGTCATCTGAAATGCTTCAAAGTGTGTCCCACATCAACCTCGATGGCCCAAAGTCACGTGGTAGGCCAACATGGACGGGATCAGTTCATTACAACCTGATTCTCGCGGATGGCGCAAGCGAAATGGCAACAGACAGGAAAAGTTTGAAATCATTCACAAAACGTCTAATCTCAAGGTTGAGACAAAAAGACGAAAGATAAAAATAATAATAATAATATCAGATAACTGGAAAATTTAGCATAACTTGTGAAAGACAATATATAAGGTAGAACGTAATGGAAAATCCATAAATTTGATCAACTTTGAAGAGCTGTAAAAAGTGAACTGTACAATATTTTAATTTCAAGTTTTCGTTTGTGTTGAATGTTCTAAATTCTTTAGAATATGGAAATACAATACTTGATCACTGTCAAGAAACATCAAAAGGTTATAAATTCTCACAATGGGCAGTGTTGAATACAGAGTTGTAAAATTATTTGAAAAAAATAAGTCGACTTGTTTCGTAAAAGTAAAACAAATCATTAACTAATTATATGTTTAAATTTCCTTTATAGAAACAAAACACATTTTTTTCTTTTGTATTTAAGCATAGAATCTCTTTTGGTATCGTCTGCATTATTTCCTGGAAACTTTTACTATTATTTATATTCTAACCGGTACGTTTTTACATTGGGACCCGTGCTAACTGTGACCATGATCCTAACCCTAACTCTACTGCTAAACCTAACCCCACCCTGACCCTAACGACGGGGTCAAGGTTAGTGCGGATCCCAATGTAAAAAAAGCACTTTCTAATTAAACAACCAAATCGTTTGGATTCAACAATGTATTTGTACAAAAAGAGAATTCGTAGGCAGTAAGATGATGTACATGGCTGATTTGAGATTAAAACAACATTATCTTGACAAAATGGAAGCAAATAAAATAATATATACAACGTCAATACAATTTCAGAAGTGTAACAGCAAACATTATGAAAAAATACAAACACACAAAAGAAAACTTACATAAAAAAATAACCATAAAATTGTGTACCTATTATTTAAAACAAAACAAAGTACTTCTATTGGAGGGAACCCATATCCACCCGAATGTTTCCGATTGTGATTGATGAACAGACTAGAAATGTCTGAGCCGTCACCGAACAGTCAATTCGTACAAACATCAAATGAAACAACTTTTTCATTTTTTTTTACTTGACTTAAGGTTATTGTCAATTAACTCCCCTCCATGTTAAGAATGGGTTAAATAATTTTCTTCATCTCAGTAAATGGATCAACTTTATTTCTTCTATTCTATATTTTTGTGAATTTTTTTTCAATTTTATTCTATTTTGGGGGGAGTGGAGGTATTTCTTTTAACCCCAATCCTGTCCCCTCGGTTAAATTCATTTTTATTTTGAATTCATATGCTTTAGTGTCTTTGGCCATTTCTGCAATCGGAAACATTCAGGTCGATATGGGTCCCCAGCTCTAGAAGCACTAAAAGTTCATCTAAAAACACATTTTTTAATTGGTTAAGAAAAGTTAAAAATCAATAATGGCGTCATTATTTCGCCCAATAAAATTATTAATAAAATTTAACAAAAAAATAGATAAAAAATATAAAAATTGTTAGTTAATTATTAGTCAACTGGAATATAACTTTTAAAATCTTACTTTTACCTTGCATATACTGAAAGAGAAAATAATTTCTTTATTGAGTAATGAAAGAGATTTTATTTTTCAAAATAATTTTACAAAGTTGTCATAGTAAGTGTCTTATATAAATATATTTAATGCATTACCTTTTTTTGATAGAAAATTATTTTTTAATCACAAAAAGGGAAAAATAATAAATTTTGAAGAGCTGACAAATTGAAATTTATTTTAATATTTTAATAGCTGTACCTACCTGGCGTTGCCCGGGATTTGTTTTACTTTAATTTTGTTTAGCTTTTTTTTTCAACTATGGCGTTTTAATTTTTTTTCACAAATGTCATTTTTTTGTTTTTAACCCTTAAATGCTTTTTATTTCAAATATGACACATTCCAACAAAATGCCTATTTAATATAATAATCAACGAAAATATGTCAAATTGCCACGAGCCTGCTGGCATGTGTGCATAGGTATTAGTATGATGTTGCATCAGCACACCGCTAAGTAGGTAATCAGTATCTTCGATGTCACAGGCAAGTGTCATCGGTGTGTTATTTACCTATTTCAAGAGCCTAACATTTTAAATCTGGTCATTATAATAGTAAGTAAACATTATTTTTATGATTCTCTAGTGTAATAAGATTATTTAGATGCATATATTGTAGTGTTTTGTTATACAGGGTGTTTCAAAAGTCTTGGGAACATTACAAATGCGTATATCTCATGAACTATTCCAGGTAGAAAAATGAAACTGGTGCTATTTTAAAGCTTGCTTAATCAAGTTTTTGGTCATACTAATGATTTTCGTGTTATCTTTCCAGGTGCAGTAATGGCGTTCTCTAAACAAGACAAGGCATTTTGCGTCCTCCAATTTGCAAAGACTGAATCATGGACATGTGTTCAGCGTGCATTTCGCAGGAAATTTAAAAAAGAAGCCCCTGAAAGGAAATCCATTGTCAGATGGCATGCTAAATTTGTGAAAGATGGGTGTTTGTGCCCAAGTAAGCGAACAGGTCGCCCTTCAACTTCAGAAGATGCAGTTGAGCAAGTTCGGACAGCCTTTCAGCGGAGCCCCCGTAAATCAGTGAGAAGAGCCTGTCTGGCGTGTCTTAAGGAAACGACTGCAAATGGTACCTTACAAGCTCAAGTTGGTCCAAAAGTTGAAGGACACTGATAAGCCACTTCGCCATGACTTTTGCATTGCAATGCAAGAGAAGTTGGAAGATAACGGCTTTGATGACCGGCTTGTTTTTAGCGATGAGGCGACCTTCCATCTGAATGGCAAAGTTAACAAGCATAACACTCGCATATGGGGTACTGAGAATCCTCATGAACTTCTTGAGCACGAGCGAGATTCACCAAAAGTGAACGTGTTTTGTGCAATTTCCAAGAAAGGTGTCTATGGACCGTTCTTCTTTGAAGAGCAACTATCACTGGTGAATCCTATCTCAACATGCTGGAAGACTGGTTAATGGCTCAGTTGGAACAAGCAGAATCTGATGACTTCATTTTTCAACAAGATGGTGCACCACCACACTGGAGTCTTAGAGTAAGGCAGTTTCTTAACACAAGGCTGCCTGGTAGATGGATTGGGAGATCTGGGCGAGGTGATGACGTTCTCATGCCCTGGCCTCATAGGTCTCCAGATCTTACCCCGTGTGACTTTTTCCTTTGGGGCTTTGTCAAGCAACAAGTCTATGTGCCGCCCCTTCCAAGAGATATTGACGAACTAAAGGCTCGAGTAACGGCAGTTGTGGGAACCATTGACGTCAAGATGCTGGAACGCGTTTGGCAGGAAATGGACTATCGACTAGATGTCTGCCGTGTGACGAATGGTGCTCATATTGAGCAACTTTGAAGATTCCCCACAAAACTTGAAACTTTAACCTTTCCAACGGTACCAATTTCATTTTTCAACTCCTAATAGTTTTTGAGTTATTAAAAATCGTTATGTTCCCAAGACTTTTGAAACACCCATACATGTGAAATTTTATGCCATTTGTTGCACATTTACCATATCATTTATTTTTGTTCAATAAATGTGATATGCATGGGAGAACATGGGCACCCGAAGTGACATGACTATGTGATCACATAGCATGTTAAAAGCTTTTGAAATTAGGGGTTTTGGGAAGCAGTCAGTTAGAAGCAGATGAAATAAGATCTGTATACATGCAGACATAAAGTACACCAGCAATTAAATTTCTCTTTCTCTCACTCTGCCCGAAGCATATTCGTAAAGTAAATAAAGACCTACATATGTTGGATAAAAATGATTTGTATTAATTATTGAGAACTAATGATTTAGCCAGAGAGCTTCATGAATAATAGCCACCAAAGTCACCCCCAACAAGAAGTCTTCAAATCAACATATTTCCATCGGCTTGAAAAAAAATGAGATAAGCATTCAATATTATACCTAGCAGGAGGCAGTCATGCAAATCCGAAGCATATATAAAGGCTAAGGAATTATCAGTGGGGAATATTAACTTAAAAATAATTAATAAATGGATCGACTGTAGTCGAGAGCGACTGAAGGGCTCCCTATTCATCGGCTACTACACTGAGATGTAGGGGAGGACACCACTCTTTCCCCTGGATTGCTCCACTTACCCTTGATCCTCACCTTATAATGCTGAGGTTCAGCAAGGAGGCATCAAGTACCATTTTTTAGGCTTTAGTATTACTCGACCGAGGATTGAACCATCGGTCTCGCAGCCCATTGCGAACCATCTAACCATTATGCCAAATGGGTCTGGGCTGAAGTAACAGTATATGAATACAGATAAACTGAAGAAAAAGGGAGAGGAAAAAGAAGAGAGAAAGAGAAAGAAGAGAGAAAAAAGAGAAGGGGAGAGATGTTATAGTAACAAGTTTAGTTGTGAAATTGACTACAAATGTAATCATATTTCACCTGTTCTGATTGCTGACTTTTTATTTACCTCTCTATTTTTTATACTAATTAGTCACCATTTACCAAGGCCAAAAGCCACTCGAGGATAAGAATTAATGAAATTGGCAGTTGGATGATGAGCAATACTATGAGAGGAGTCAAAGCGATGCGTGGAATGGACAGAATTTTATTACTTAAGAGGATTACTCAACAAGTATATTCTAGTCAGCTGGGAAGCAGTCCCATGTTATTGTGTTCTACAAATGAAAGTTCTTGGAAAGAATCTCTGTTTATGGAAGTTCTGTTTGGTTTTAGGTACACAGAGGAAGAAAGATTTTTTTCAGTGGTTGTAGCTAGAAGACTTTTTGCTGTGAATGTTTTACAGGGAGAGGACCAGAGATTAGAGCTCAGTCGAGCACCTGCCATGAACATGACGATAGAGTAGAGAAACACTAGCAACGTCTCTTCTGTGAGAAAGGAGGCTGTAGTTCAAGATAAGTGATCATTAATCATATGTAGAAAGCATATGTAGAATAGACACAGTGGATAGTTTCAAGCTTACAAATATACATGCTTCCTGTAAATCCATTGAATAAACATCTGTTAACATGGGTTCCTTTGAGTAAGCAATAAAAAAGAAAGTAATACACAGATCATTGGGCATAGAAGATGCTTTCAATTAATCGGGTGAGTTGATACTTTGTAACATTTTTTTAAGAAAAAAAAACAAATATAAATATCCACCACCACCACCATCGGTTTAATATTTGTTTTATTTTTTGTCTATTTTATAGAAGTCGATCCAAACAAGGCATGAAGCCACTTAATGTAAGGAGATAATCATAATAATAAAAAGGGAGAGGAAGGTAGAATCACTTCTAGACAAACCAAACCTAAAAGAAACCCCTTCACCAGCGTTCAATCCCCTGGACTCCAAACATGCTGTCATGTGTTGGACGACTTTAAGAAATTGACTTCCAAACTAACCTATCTATGGCCAGGTCATTATTTGTCTCTCTTTCTGTCAAGTTAATGCTAATAACTTCCTCCCTAATATGATAATGATGATGATTATAATGATGACTGTGGGGCACGAGTGACAACATGGAATATGGATTGGCTATATTCATATCCATTCGGATCCATTGCATGTGTTTATACTGTAATACTAACGGGAGAGATATGAATATTGTGGTGTTTAAATTTTTATTAAGACTTCCACTGCTACAAGCATGTTACAATACAGAGTCAGTCTAGCCGGAGGTGTCCGGTGTTTTATCTTTAATATACGCTGTGAACGTACGTCCAGTGTTTTGCCAGTTCATGTATTACATCTACCCCCTCTAAGATCAATTTGGGTAGACTGTTCTTATGACCCTTTTTATAGCTAATGATATTCTGCTTCTGTATCGCCAATTTTGAAAGGAAAGAGAAGCTTCCATACTTTAAAAATTCAGGTTAGTGAGTGTTCATGTCTTACACTTTTACAGGACTTAAATGATTTGATGGTTTTATGGTACGAGCGGTCCGTCATGGCAGGACCGATGATGTCAATGTTGTGGCAAGCCATTCATGGGTTATTTATCTACCTCCCACAGCAGTAAGATGTGACACAAGGTCAGAAAGTGGGATTTGATATGTCAGCACCCTAGAGGAAGATCACCTATGACCCTTAAAAATTGCCTGGGCAGTCCCGTCGGCATTCCGCGGTAGGTGCGGCTTAGGAGATTAGCAATAAACTAACCCCTTCTGAAAGGGTGAGAAGGCAAAGCCTGGGAGGGTGGACCTCCTAGAACTGCAAAGGACAGACCCACAGACCAGCGTCATCAAGCCCCGAAGGCCAAGACGATACTGGTCTATGGGGTGCAGTATCCATCGGAACAGATACTACACTTTGCTCTTAGCCAAAAGGTCAAGCCATTCATACTCAGGTCAATTTTCCTGTGCAAAGGAGTTATGCGTACCTGTTATATCTTGGGATCTTGCCTCTGAAGGTATGTTCAATTACACCTCTATGAGTCATGGTTTGTTTCCAATTAGGGGTTGAGACACTGGCCTGGTGATATAAGAATGTGATCTGACTTGATTCTGATAACGACAGAAAAACCTAGCCATCTTTTAACCTGATCAAAAAGATGACCGTACTGAAACATGATCTCATTCTTGGCATCATGTGGTGTTTGTTATAAGAAAAAGTATGGGTGTTAATTTAACATTTTATTAAGACTTCCACTACTACAGGCATGTGACATTGCTGAGTCAGGCTAGCCGGAAGTGTCCTGTATTTTATTGTTAATGTACGTTGTGAACGTACGTTCAGTGTTTTACATGCGCTATCTCTTGACGAGTAACATAACTTGTATTCAATAAATTGGTTCCTCTGAAACATTCATTCCTCTCATCATTGAGATGAAATTCAAATATTTTGCAGTTAAACCAATATAGATTTGTCAACCTTCAACGGCAAGAAAATTGAATTACCTTTGCTAATCCAACTAAAACATTGCATTGTCAAAAATAGCACCCAGAATCTAAAATCTAAAGCCGATAATACATGATACAACATAATTCCAAAATCAATCCACGGTTAAATAAATTGATTTATGCAAATTTGTTTACATTAAACAAGCTGTATCAACCAGACGTTGCCTGGGATTCATTACATCCAAATCTGTTCTGTAAATAGTTCTATGTTCTTTTCTATGTTTTTGTTAGGTTCAGTACCTAAGCTAGAAATCAAATAAGGAACGCTAACTCTTACTAAAAGAATAAGAGTTATTCCCCTTTGCTGATTTTTCTTTTTTTGTGCCTCCATATTAGTAAACAGTCGAAGCAGATTAAGTATGTTTTAAAAATAAATTATAAGGAAGGATGTTAGTTTATTGCCAATAACATAATCATCTAGTTGTGGTAGTGTCACGGATCTTCTTGATTCTTTTACGCCAGCTTGCATTATCTTCCATCACACCTGGTAGGTTTTTATAGATGTATTATGAGTCTTCTGCTAGTTGCTTGATGTAAGTTCTGTGTGGTCTTCCCACTGAGCTACATTCCTGTTTTGGCATCACCAAAAAAACATGCTGATGATTTGATCCTTAGCCCTTCAGCAGTGTCCAACAAATCTGGTTCTCCTCTCTCTGATTAAATCTGAGGAAGGTGTCCGTAGAGTTGCTCTCTCGTGAGGTGCTATTTTCTAGAAGATGTTGAGAGCAGTCCTTGGCATTCTGTCCATTATCTTCTCCAATCTTTTAGTGAAAGTTCAGGTGCTGCTTCCATATACAAGAACTGATGCAACAATGGCTCGAAACAGTTGTCAATACATAGTAGAATAACAAATGAAAATTGGCAAGACAGAATCAAAATTTGATGTATCAACTTAAATGATATTTATGTCCAACTTTTAAAATCCATCTAACAAAACTTTATATATCAGATGCTTTTTATTAAGTTAAAAATGCCCACACTTGTGGCACCCTTTCCGGCCTCATGGAATTTCATCTGTGACTGAGTTTCCCATGATGTGACTTGCCAAAATTTAGTAAAAGTACAGAAACCTAGGCTGGATCCAATAAAAAGCGATAATGAAATATTTTCTAAAAGTGTAATGAATCATAACCTTTAGTTGTGTATCAGTTAAAATCATTGAAGACAGGTGTATGACATATAGCATTGAGTCCAGCTAACAATTGGAGCCCCTCAACAATACAAATTCATTTGAATAACAAACAGTCCTCTTCGCTTTTAGCGCTTGTCCAGTCTAACTGTCATCTCTTGAAAAATTTGTCAAATTTGCTTAATAGCATACACTTAAAGTGGTATGTTTTTGCTACAAGAAATATTTTTGGACAGAAAATCGCCACCACCTATCTAGAAAAATTATACTAAAATCAAAATTCTTTTATGTGTAGTTATTAATATCAGGATATGTTAATATCAGATGACAGATGAGTTACTTTTGAAGGAATATACAGGGAGTCGTGACTATTTAAGGCAGATATTCCTTCTGCTCAAGGTGGGTGGCTATTTCATACCAAAATCAGTCTTTGGGCATTCTGTACTGGGACGCCTTGTTTTTTGTCGGTCTGAGGTACGATCCTGAAGGTCCACCATCCAAGGCTTTACCTACTCGCCGTTTTAGAGGGGGTTAGTTTATTGCTATTTGCCTGGGGTGCTTCAATCATGGAATGCCAACAGGCTGTCCAGGCAATTTTTGTTCCACCAGAGTGCTCTTCCTCTAGGGTGCTGGTTATTCAAATCCTACTTTCCTAACCTTGTGTCTAATCTTCCTGCCGTGGAAGGGAAATAAATAACTTACTGCTCAGAGTGTAAAATAAATGGACCAGGGAAATATAACAGGATGAACCATCTGCTCAATTTTATTACCCAGAATTTTAAACTGTAAGGAGACTAGAAAGTCTATCAGCTTTTATAAAAAGGCAAATTGGAGCTTCTATTCCATAGGTTAAGAAATATGTCATAAAAAAAAAGAATCAAAAAGCAGTATTCATCTTACAAAAAGGCCAAAATACCGCTGTATTAAACAGAGTAAACAGGAAAGTGTATGAGCCTATACAGATTAAATAAGGCTCAAAAAGCGATTATGAAGAGCAATTGATGACGAAATTCGTACGATTTCTGCCAATTCTGAACTATTAAGACATCCTCTACAGAATGGAATGACATAAGACGAAATAATACATGATCAAGCGGGCCAAAATGAGTGAAAATTCGGATGAAGGTCAAATAATGCAAGAATACGTTGCAAGATAGATCAGGATCTCCCAGTGAAAGAAATATGGGACAAATAGAGAGAGAGAAAGAGAAAGGGAGAAATGAAGGGGTGAAAGAGAAGACACTGAGAGAGAGAGACAAAAGGAGAGACTGAGAGAGAGAGAGAGAGAGAGAGAGAGGGAGAGAAATAAAGTAAAGTAATCCCAAAACTAAAACCACCAGAAGAAGTATAAGATATTAAACACTGTAAACTATCCAGCAAATACTATTGAAGCTCAATACGTTTTAAAACATCTGAAACATTTTCCACATCTTTTATGTGGCATTTTCACTATAAAAAATTAAAAATATTTTTTAAATATTTCGATATAAGTGAAAAACAACATTAAATGGTCAATTATCTTTTATACAGGAAAACATAACTAGCAGTAAAAACATAGGAAAACAAATGGACACTTCTGTGTTTGGCTATACATCGACTATCTGGTGTTAGCAAGGCTACTACTACTACTACTACTACTACTTGCTGTAGTTAGTATTTTTATACTTTTGGTCGTCAGACGAGTCCAAATATTATAGAGAATTATTTTCTTTCACAACAGTTACATATACTATTTCTATCATCAAATGCTGTACCTGCATAATATATTTTGGTTATGTATATTTTAGTTACTACGAGTCACCACTTATCAAAGCCAAAAGCCACTCAAGGGTAAGGTTAAATGTAATGGATAAATAGTCAGTTAAATGATGAAGAATATTATAAGAGGATTGAAAATTAGGATTGAAATGGACACAATTTGAATACCTATAAAGACGGATTATGACAAGTATTTATTGGCATTGGACTTGAAGACAACCATGTTGTAGTCTACAGGGAATCAGTCCCATGTTAGTGTGTTCCACATGAGATGTTTTTGGCAAGAAATGCTGTTCTTGGAAATTCCGCCTGATGCTAGACACATGGAGGAAGAAAGGAAAGTTCTTTCGCAGTTGTGATAATAAGACTAGTTCTTGCTGGGAATGTCTGACAAGGAGAAACCAGAGATTGGAGGTCAGTCGACCACATGCATGCACTGATATACTGTTTCTTTCCTACATGCAGATAGATGTAGTGTAAAACTCTGTTTTAAATTGATATTGCCTGGATGAATTTTAGTATACATTCTTCAATGCATTTACCAAACTCTTCCGGCTTTGAGGATGTAAAATGAGATTCCAGGAAAAAGACAACCTGTCATATTTACTAATGCCCATTCCGGAAATTAGAAAATGGTTTCCTTGTAAAATAAACCTATGAGAAATTGAATAAATAAGAGAAAATTTTAAAATATCGTTTTAAATTTAAAACTTTTTAATTTTGTTTTGTTTGATCATCGACCAGAGCTACAAACCCCCAGACGTAAAAGATTTATAAAAACTAACAAAAATAAAAATAATTTTTTTTTTTAAACTTGACCCGTTGGGTCACCCACTGAGCTCTGGTTAGATCATTTGAATTAGGTAAAACTTAGTTTGCAAAGTTCGTTTAATTTAAAAATAAATAAATAAAAAGAGAAAGTCCCAAATTAATCTCTTTCTGCTCGCTCTATTTCTATTTTCCCCTCTCCCACTAGAGGTTAAAGAGTACTACTAATCTTTTCTTGCTGTCTCTTCGTCAATATAGAAATAGAGGGGAAGAAGAGGGGGGGATTAAAGGAAATTAATATTTTAGACTGTAAATAAACAGAAAGAGAACATGACAGCAGGGAGAGTGATAAACCAGATATAAATGTGATGAACAGAAGCTTAGTAAGAGATGGCCCTCTTGCTAAGTTAATCGCAAATTACAGCTAATTCGAACAAGTAAAATGGAAGGGTTTTTTTTTTTAAATAACTTATTCCGACAATTGAGGAAGATTTTAGCATGTATTTTGTGGGATTAAGATATATAAGAGAAAAGCCATAGGGAAACAATTTTAATTGACTCAGTTTTAGTATAATAATAGATTACAGATCAAATCAAAATTGGTTAGAATATACTGAAAAAGTTACAAATTAGAGGACATTTTTAAAAACGTTTTACTCTTTGAAGAAAAAATATAAAGTGAAAACTCAGTATATTCGGAAACTTAAGACGAAAACATAACAGTAAAGATGAACAGCGTCTCTATTGAATTTAAGTGCTCAGTTAAGTCAATGCTGAGTTGAAACTAAATAAACTGAAATAGAAGCCTAGAAAATTGTTTTATAAGAAGGCTATGTTCTATTATGTTTAGTTGGGCAAGCCAATTCTCTGGATTGTAATTGGTTTCTATTCCATGAGTGGATAAGCTTCTTTTTAAATATTGTTTAATTCAAGAATTTTCATATCAACTATTAAGAGTCTTTTGTGCCGGTAAGTGCCAATTTGATTCTACAGTCGGCATGTGAGTTTATTTACCCATCTTCCCACAAGTTAGGCACAAGATTTGGTTAATATGAAGAATCCAGCTCCACCAATTAAATGTTTGCTTATAGTTTAGTGATTGTATGAAATATTGTTTACAATTGGAAAAGTATGGCGTTTTAGTGACATCAGATATGATTTCATGTTAAATCCGTTCCTTCCATCTGCATACGTACTTCATCATCATCATATTCGGTTTAACGTCCGTTTTACATGCTGCCATGTGTTTAACAGCTTTTCGAAATTGGCTTACAAACGAACCTATCTCTGGCAAGGTCTTTATTTAGCCATCTTTCTCTCAAGTCTATCCTTATCACTTCCTGCAAGGTTTTCCTATGCTTTCCACCGCCAAATCACCCTGTTACCTCGACTGTTCTACATCTACTAACCCAAGCACTCTCATCCATTCTTTCAACATGACCATACCAACAAAGTCTCCTGTTCTGCACACATTTCTGTATACAGTCCGGGTGTATATTGAGGTCATAAGTTCTAAACCTGTTTTTGGAACTTGCATTAGAAATCTACGGTATAATTCTCATATCATTTCTCCCCATGCAACGCATATCCTCAACTCTCACTAGACTAACTCTTTAAATTACACCAGCACCTGTTCTACCCTATGCTCCAATGGTATCACAAAGGTAGCAACTTCTTGCTAACCTCAGTAGCTTAGCCATCCAGATATACTTTGTTCACATCTGAGTTTTCATTTATCTCTATTGTTTTACAATGGAGATGTATTATTATTATTATTATTATTATTATTATTATTATGTGAAGAATCAAGAATTCTGGTGATTTGAGATTCGTAGTGTTTCGTTGGTAAAGTTGAACAACTTGATTTTCATGTTCCGTTTTTATATTTATTTTTTAGTATTGTTTTTTTTTTGGCTACATTATCTCATGTCTTATCTAACCCACTATCTTAGAACTTACTCTCAAAGAACGAGAGTGAGAAAAAGAGATAAAACTACAAGAGAGAACAAACTACAAGAAACAAAGTATTTACATGAAAGTAAAAGTCTTGTGAAAATTAATGATGACTGACATTGCTTCTTCTAAGGATAAAAAAGAAAATACTAATGCTACCAACATTATTAGAGTCAAAAAACTAAATAATGGCGCTAAAAGAGATAAAAAACAATACACAAATGGCTTTCTAATGTTTGATTTGGACTTTTGCCAAAGTGAGAGTATCCTCTAAGGCAAGAAGATATTTTTACTGTCATTAAATATTATATACAAAAAGTAATATCATCAGATATAAGCACAAGACTAACATATTATAGCCATGAAAAAAATATTTGTATTGATAACGAGATAAATCCAGGTTATTGAAAAAAAACAATCGATGTAAGACAACTAAGGTTAACCCAAGAAGGGCCGCATCAAGGAAATATATTAAGGCCCATGATGTGTACTGTATTTATACATTGTAATAATATTTTGATGGTAAATTTTCATATACAGCTAAAAATTAAGTAGAGTGAAATTTTCCAATTAGAATTCTAGTAAGACAACGTGTCCCGGCAGTGATATCACAGAGAAAGGAAACTATCAGTCTTATGTGGCCAATGAGCAAGGAAGATATTTCTCTTTTGACTGAATCACCAGAGAGAGCAGTTAGGGGTTGGATAGCTACTTCCCCATCCACTAATCCACGGGGATGGGGTGGGGGTTGTTTTATTTATATGCTTGCATACTATAAAAAAGAAATAAAACACCAAAGAGACTTTAAAACCCAATTATTTTTGTGATGTTTAAGAAGAAAAAGATAAAGACGTCTACAATGAGAGAGAAGATGGAAACTTTGGCTGCCACATCACGACTGCGTAAGTATAACCCGTAGGTCTCGTTGACGAAGTGGATATAACCGTGAGAATCCAAGAACACCCCAGCTATGTTACAATATTATTATACAAAATCTGAGTCAATCGCCGTTTGTTTCCTACAGGCTTTTTTCCTATATACTTTAATAACAAAAATTACATGCTTGAAAAAGATCCTTTTTGATTCTTCAAATTATCTTTCACTTAGCTATCTATGTATTTCTCTCTCCCTCTCTCACTGTGTGATAATTCAATCACTGTATAATAATCTTCAATGTCACTGTAAGCATTTAGAAAAAGAGTGACTCTCCCATTTCAGTTATTTTACATAGTGTTCGTACACACCGTAAACACGTATGTAAATTAGATAGCAAAATAATAGGACTCTTTACTTTGATATTTTATTATCCATAAAGAAAATATAGAAGTAAAGAGATTAATTATTTGTAGTTATGCAAGAAGAATTTCTTAACAGATATGTCATTGCTTATGAATTTTTAAATGAAAACAAAGTGGTAGTGGTGGTGACTCAACGGGTCACAGATAGTCTAGGTTTTTTTTTTAGTTAAGTCTACACATACACCTTCAAAGCCTCACTGCTAAATTTATGCTTTCACAATCTCTGTGTCAACTATATCTATGCAAAATGTTTAAAACTAGAAAGTGAAACATTATAGAATATATTTTATATTTACTTAAAAAGCAGAAAGTCTTGGATATGAATTTATTTTGCTCAGAAAATTGCTGAACAATGTGATTAAAATCAACTTTTTCCTAACTTTTTCATTTTGTTTTGTTTCAATGTCCAACACTTTTGTGTACTGCTCTTCTGTGATCACTTTTCTGTGCTCGATCCTTCCATGTCCACCTTTCTGTACCCAACATGTTTGTGTCCAACTTTCTGTGCCCCGTCTTTTTATGTTCACCTTTCTATGCCCTAACCTTTTGTGTTCACCTTTCTATACCCTAACCTCTTTTGTTCACCTTTCTATGCCCCACCCTTATGTGCCCACCTTTCTATGTTCGTCTTTCTATGCACACCCTTCTGTGTCCCCCTTTCTGTGTCCACCTTTCTATGCCCGAACTTTCTGTGTCCAACTTTTCTGTGCCCCGTCTTTTTGTGGCCAACTTTTTTGTGCCTTGCCTGTGTCCACCTTTCTATGCCCCAACCATCTGTGTCCAACTTTTCTGTACCCCACTTTTCTGTGTTCACCTTTCTATGCCCTAACTTTCTGTGTCCAACTTTTTTGTGTGTTCACCTTTCTATGCCCCAACCTTCTGTGTTCAACTTTTCTGTGCCCGTCTTTCTGTGTTCAACTGTTCTGTGCCCCACCTTTCTGTGTTCACCTTTCTATGCCCTAACTTTCTGTGTCCAACTTTTTTGTGTCCCACCTTTCTGTGTTCACCTTTTTATGCCCCAGCTTTCTGTGTCCAACTTTTCTGTGTCCAAATTTCTGTACCTCACTTTTCTGTGCCCCACGCTCTGACATAAGTAAAAAACAAAATTATGAATAAATCCTGTTAATTTCATATTTAAAATTTTGTAAATTATGACATACAATATTGTTTTTAAATTGTTCATTTATTAAAACAAGATCAAAACAAGAAAATTAAAATAAATAATAATATATTATTCCATCGTGAGCCTTGACAAGTGCCCAGTTTGCCATATTGTTGAAGAGCCAAACTATTTTCAAGATAATGTGTACAAACACTATGAAAATACTTAAAGAATATGCAATTTAAAATTGACCATCCTATTCTGTAGACTCACATACAATCTGTTAGATCAAAGTATAATAGGCCAAAAATGTATATGAACATCTGTAGTCTCTATGTTCGTCTCTATGTTCAGAATGCAAGCAGTCTAATGAAAGCAACTATAAGAGTAGAAAGTTTTCCAGCATTTGGAGACCTCTATAGTGAAGGGGTGGGATTTTGCAGCGAGTCGGGTTGGTCGGGGGTATTTAGGGGGGTACAATTGCAGTAAGTTTGTTGGAGCACATTCTGCGGAAGTACTTGTAAAACAAGCACAGAGATGCAACATTGAAACGATTGGGCAGGGATTGGAGTTTGACAGACAGTGCGGGACCTATTAGGTTAGAGACTCTTTTTTTGCACTGTGTCCAAGAAGAAGAGGCTAATTGTTTCTGCATCAGTCCAAATGTGACAACAATACTCCATGCATGAACGAATTATGGCTTTATAGAGATATAGGATACTGGCAGGTTTGAGAAGTTTTCTAGCCCGGTAGAGGGATCCTACCTTCCTTGCAACAGACTCAGCAATATCTTTTACGTATTTATTTCATTGTTTTATTGTATTACCTGTGAATGTTAGGCCGAAGAGTTTGAATATTGGATTCTCAGTAAGAGTGCTTTCAGCCATGGCTTCAATTTTTTATACACATGTGTACAACATCACTCTCACATCACACATCATCAGAGGATTATTTTCTTTTTAGCTTCTCTTAATCCACAGTCTCTAATATATTGTCATATCGACCTGATTATGGTAATACAAAATGCTGTAATAATAATACGCTTGAGGTTACAGGGGACCAAATTAGTGTATAGTGAGGTATAAAATATTCTTTTATATACTTTTTACTAGTAGTTAGTTCAAAAACAACACTGAAACTAGGTCAAACAATCAATTAGCATTCTTTTTCTTTCTTATTATATTGGATCAATTGCCAGAGAGAGAGAGAGAAGTGAGGGCGGGAGAAAAAGAGGGGTGAGAGTAAGGGGAAAAGTGGGAGAGAAAGAGAGAGAAGGGGAAGGATGGGAGAGAAAGAAGAGAGAAAGAGAGAAGGAGGGAGAGGTGTGTTCAAAAAGTAACTGATGATGCGTAGAGAAAAGTTTTAAAAGAAAAATATTACACACTTTTTTTTTTACCTCTCTTATTTTGTTATCCATGCCCCGGGCAACGCCGGGTAGCCTTGCTAGGAGTTTATGATACATGTTCTTACAAGCATGAGATAATTGAATATATGCTTCAGCTATGTTGTTAGTATTCTACTTCCTTTCAAAAATGCACCTGGTCGTATTATGCTTTTTAAAATTGATTCAACGTTCGCTGTTTGAATGGCGGTGAATAGCGTGTTTATTAATGGATACTGGAAGAAAAAAATCATGCAATGGAATATTCTTTTTTCATTCCAGCCATTCACCTGTAGAAGCCTTCTACTTTGAAAACCATGACAATTCTTACCAGAATAATTACGCATTCTCCCTCTATCAAGAATATGGCTTCTTTTCTAAATTGTAAGCGTTGCTGCTGTTTGAAAGATAAAAGAAATACATATTGAAGATTAACCTCCATTTAGCAGCCATATTTCTTTTCAAAATGGCTGGCATATTTCCATCTTTTATGTCAAACTGAACAGAGTAATCATTACTATTACCGACATAAATTGTTTTAAAAGAAAGTACAGTTGAGAAATGAATCAGAAACAATTTATTTTACTTTACTTATTCATTTGTGGCCTATTTGCGTTAAAAAAATTAACATTTGATATTTTTTTTATAGTTTTAAGCCGATTTATTTTACTGTAAATAGTAATTTAGAAAAATATCTGGTAACCATTTTCATTCTGGACAGGAACTAAGTACATATCCGGAGCGGAAGCAAGTAAAGGCCGAATACTTGGCATCTACATTTTCGGTCCTCACTCACTTCTGCTCCAGTTATGTACTTAGTTTCTGTCCAGAATCAAAATGGCTACCACAGATTATTTTACTTAATGACTATTTACAGAAAAGAAAATTGGTTTAAAACTTCTTCTAAATATTAATGTTTTCACACAAATAGATCATAAGTGAATAGGTAAAGCAAAATTGTTTTGACAAATTTCCAAATGTATTTCCTTTAAAAATAATTTACGTCGGTAATGGAAATGATTACGTTTCACGGCTGTATTCTGATGACAAAAATGCATCTGCGTTGAAATACAATTAATTTTTTTTTCAATGATATCTCATTTGCCTTTCCCATGTTGTCTACCTTTCTTTTTTTATAAAATGTCTATGATTATTTTCTTCTGCATTCATCCTGCTCATCAGGGTCCACACTGGATGGCCTCAATAGAGCCGAATGTGATGGTCTCAATTGAGCCGAACGTGATGGTCTCAATAGAGCCGAACGTGATGGTCTCAATAGAGCCGAACGTGATGGTCTCAATAGAGCCGAACGTGATGGTCTCAATAGAGCCGAACGTGATGGTCTCAATAGAGCCGAACGTGATGGTCTCAATAGAGCCGAACGTGATGGTCTCAATAGAGCCGAACGTGATGGTCTCAATAGAGCCGAACGTGATGGTCTCAATAGAGCCGAACGTGATGGCCTCACTAGAGCCAAACGTGATGGCCTCACTAGAGCCAAACATGAAAATATTACAAAATATCAGGACCTCAAGAATGATTTGAAAACAACATGGTCCCTGAAAGAAATAAACATTATACCTAATCCTAACAAACAAACATCTGTCAACAGCTACGAGAGGTTGCGTATACTCCTCATGTGTTAGAAGTGTCCTAAGGTATAGCTCTGAAACCTGGGCTGCCTCTGCTGCCACACTAAAGAAACTGTACCTTAATAACAAGGCAATAGTCAGATGGATCTGCTTGAACAAAGTATATCTTTTGAATCTCTACTTGCACAAGTCAACTTGATAAGCCTCGCGGACATCATGCAGAAGAGCAAACTGTGTTGGTTGTTGCATGTTAAGCGCAGCAATGGCTATATTGCTAAAGTTCAACAGTTGAATGTGCCAGAAGAGAAGACCACCATTTGGAGACTCAAGTTGTCTTGGGAGGACGTGGTCAAATAGGATAGGAAAACCATGTGTATGGATTCCGTCAGGCCTCATCAAAGGCAAGAATTGAGAGGAGAACTTAGATCGAGATTAGACAATCAGGTCCCACCCTCATCAGAGGATTAATTGTAGCCTGATTCAACAAATAAACTGGTTGTTGTTGTTGTTGATGATGATGATGATGCCGGTTGTGGTAGGGGCAACTGGACTAATGAAAAGAAATCTTAAAATATACCTAGATACAATCCCTAAAAGACCAAGCTGCAGCAAAGTAAGCCCTAAAAAGGACAATGTCAATCCTTAAAAGAGCCCTCAGATATAAATTTAACTCATAAAAAAGCAAGTGTTTGTTTCAGGAGGGGCCCCTCGATCTCTGAGAACTAAGAGAACAAAAATAAAAAAAGGAGATTTCTCGCTCCATCATACATGCTCAAAGGCTTGGTCAGGATGAAGTCTTGCCATCTTGAGATCTTGGTGTAGGGTACCCAACCATTATACAGTATAATCAAGTCGACGCAAAAGTTCTCATTAGATCACCAAAGTCAAGCAACGTTGAGCCTGGTCAGTACCAGATGGGTGACCATTTGGGAATACCACCTCCATGCAAAAACTGCAAAAACCTAACATCGTCATCTCCCCTGACCGGTATATACATACGACTGGGGACCGCTTGTGAATTTGATATCCCTAGGATAAATGCCATTTCAAACCCAAATGCGTTTGTTTCAAGCGTCCTCTCAGATTTTTCTGAAGGTCTTTCATCATAATGGCGCTGTGGATTTTATTTCTTGAATTTTTTTTTAATGAAAATTCATCCAGACAAGGCATGAAGCCACTTGATATAAGGATCTAACAAGAATAAAAGATGATTATCGCAAAAACAAGAGATGTCTATTGACCTTAGCCTTGAAAAGGCCAAGGCTATAGGTAGGATAAAAACAGTCAGCAGAAAAAGAGTTCCACAAGCCTGCAGTTCTTGGAAAGAAGCTGTATTACAATGATGTATCAAAACAGCGAATTGATGGAGACCACTAAACCGAGTAAAACGAGCTGTGACAAAGGAAGCAGGGAATAGATCAGACAAATTCTGAAGAACACATACGATAATAGTATTTATAGAAAAAATTGAGACTAGCAACATCACGTCTGTGAAAGAGAGCATGCAGAGAAGAAGAAAGAGTGAGGGCCAATCAAATTACAGATACGTTTCTGAACCTTATCAAGAACCCTTAAATGGGACAGAGATTTAGTAAATCAATCGTTAGGGAATTTTATAATAGCAACGTTTTCGCTGATATAGACAAGTCGAGTTTGTACCTTGTCAAGGCATTTATGAATCGAGAAAGGTATGAATTCGCGATTCTCCCCCTCTCTAGCTATTGGTAAAATAGTAACGCGTGTTCAAAGAATTGTTAACTATGAATCGCTTCCAATTGGTGTTGTGTTTTCTACATAAATAAACCGCAAAAAGAGTTGATATGCCATAAAACAGACGACCCAAACTTTTTATTAACTTATCGGAAAATCAGCTGATCATTCCTCAACTCAAATGGAGCAAATTGTTTATTTCCTCTTAAACATTCGACATTCTAAATAGCCTTATCGAGCATGTTCAACGTTTTACGACAATGTTAACATCTTTGAATATACGTGAATTATTTTTAACTTCATGACATGGAAGTTTTTTAACTTCATGACATGGACATTCCTCTAAGCGTCATGTCATGTTCTTTTGGAAGAAAACAAGAATGGACCCATTCTTAAGATACGTCCATTATATCTGCTTGTTTAACAAGGAAAATTCTATTTCAAACATAAGTGTGACAGATCAACCGACAGACCAAACCTGTTATAGAGATGCTTGGACGTATCTAAAATAAGATACGTCCATTCAGTCTGCATGCTTAGCAATGAAACTGCTACGTCCAACTTAAAGGTGACAGACCAATGAAAATCCTTTTTCAAAGTTAAATGTCATGTTCTTTGTAAGAAAACAAGAACGAATCTATTTTACGCTTTATTAACTCCTTCATTAATTTTACCTGTCCTGAAACCGGTATTCTTCAAGTGTGTATATATATATATATATATATATATATATGAGAAATCAAAAGGTAATATATCCATCTGCTAAACGAGGGGCCTGTTTTTAGTAATAAGTCACCACTTATCAAGGCCCAAAGGCGACTCAAGGATAAGGGTTAATAAGTTTGTCAGGTGGACTGTGAAACAACACCGTGAGGGTTGGTAACGATGGTTGAAACTGGAAGAATTAGATGATTTGCGAGGACGGCTCACCAAGAATTTGTTAATATTTGACATGAAAACGACCATGTTATAGCCAGCTAAGAAGCATCCCAACGGTATTGTGCTCCACAGACGGTTAGTTCTAGGAAAGAAACTTTGCTCATGGAAGCTCCGTTTAGTTTTAGGTACGCAAAGTGAGAAAGGGAAATTATTGACAGTGGTTGTAGCTAGACGAGTTTTTATGAATGTTTTACAGGGGGGGGGGAAACTATAGATTGGTGTTCAGTCGAGCACTTACCATAAAAAGAATGATATAGCAGAGAAGGACTACCAACATCTCTTCTGTGAAAAAGTGGCTTTAGGGAAGAGAAAAGGACATCCATCACTATATTTCGAAGTCAATTTTGTATGTCATCGTAGGAAAGGGTGGTCTGAGCAGCACCTCCCAAGATGTGGCAACAGTACTACATCTTAAAGTGTATTTGACTCTTATACAGGTAGAAAATTGCATCAGGCATGAGATACTTTCTGGAGCGGTAGCATGATCCAACCATTTGTGTAATTTTTCAATTCTAAGTGAGGAGTGAAGGTCAGTCTCAGAAGCTTATATTAGCCTATATTAGCTTATTTTATACTGAGACAAGATTTATATAGTGCTTGCAATTAATTGCGATTTCATTTCTTTGATTTAGTTAATAAATCGTCGGGGAATTTCATAATAGCACCGTTTTCACTGGTAACATGGATCATCAAAACTCCTACATGTAGATGCTGCCTTCCACTTAATTATTGATAGATTTTTATGCTTTAATGACTCTTTGAAATAACTAAATAATGACGGATTATTCGTCAAGGAAACCCCCTGAGTCTAATGAACTTTCTTAGCCTTTTTTACCATGCTTCTATGCACTGATAGAAGGATTATTTTGCCCCTTACCTCAATCGTGATGGCCCTTTTGACAGCCGGCATACTTTCAAATTGGATCTTCTAAATTATCACATTGAGCTTGAAGAGAAAAAACAAACTCATACGGAGCAAGATCAGGTAAATAGGGAGGTTGTTTAAGTAAGATGTTCTTTTTATTTGTGGCTTGGCGTTCATCATTCGTTCCTTAGTGGTCATAGACGAACGATCTAATTGTCAGAAAGAATATACTACTCGACAACTTATAAATGGCAAGCATAAAAATTATTATTATTTTATTTTATTTTTTTATTTTTTATTTTTTAAATCGCTGTTCTAATCTAATTTGGGGATCCTGATTTCAGATAGGATATTCATTTTCACTTATCACCTCTACTTTTTAGGTATACGTGGTCGGTCTAAAAGGTTTCAGGACTAGGTGTGCTGTGTGAGATATAGGCGAAAGAGGGATTAGCAGAGTAAAGAAAAGCAGGAGAAAAATACAATGGTTACAACAAGCTATGATGACAATTATATACTCCCATGACATCACGTTAGGTCAGCGTTTCTTAACCTTTTTACCCTTGTGCAACCCTTAAAATAAATTGCATGACTTAACCAACACCTGCACGAAAGCAAAATTATATATCATTTCATTTTCACCGTAGTTCATGCGGTAGATATCATAGAACATATCTTTAGAAAACGGGTTTACGTAAAAATTACTATTTCTTTGCAAAATTTTCCCTAATGATTGTTATATTTACTTGCCAATTTTCATTCATTATGGTTCTACCATGTTATTGGCAATATAATAACATCCCTATTTATTTGACTCCTCACGAGCATAGAGTTAGACAGAAGTCCGTTTTTTATCGTGGGGGAATTCCAGCTCCCCAAAAAGGGGCACTCTGGATTGGAACAAAGACAAATATTGCTTCAGTTTAGAAGGAGTTATCCTTCACTGATTGAGGACAAGAAAGATTAAGTGTAGTACCAGAACACTTTGCATTATTTACTTCCAGAAAATATAAAATATTTACATTTTAAACAAATTAGGCACAAGGCCATCAAAAGTGTGGGGAAATTGGGTGTCGTTGATCATCCTTGGTCTATAAAATTAACAATGTCTATCCTACTCTTAACTAGAATCATCTCAGTCACCACAATACCACATTTACACTTGGGACTGTCCTACTTAAGATATCCCCAAATTGATTTGAAATTTTATTGTTCTATGAATATACATATATACAAAGATTTCATTGGAATAAAATGGGAAGTGGGGAAAGAACAAAATATTTTGTTAGTAAAACCCTCTCAACCCTTCTGAAATAATAGACAACCCACTGTTTTCCTGTATGTTCAGAACTGAAAACAAGCAGGTCGTTCTCTAAATGTGAGTGGGATCTAAGTGAGATAAAAAAAAAGGGATGGAGTTTGGAGAGTGGGTGGTCCTTCCTGATACTACACTTTGCTCCGAGCCAAAAAACCAAGGAACCAGAATGATTGTTATCTTTTAAAATTTTCTCTTGTTGGTAACCCTCACACTATATCACAGGACCTGATTCCGAATAGTCTTAACGTAGGGTCTTCTGTTGCATACCGCAACGATCTGTTAGAGCAGCGTTTCTCAACCGTTTTACTCTTGCATGACCCTTAAAATAATTTACATGTCTCAAAGAACCTTTGCGAAAAACCAAAATCATATACCACATCTTTAACATTTTATGTTCATCGTAGTTCATGTGGTAAATATGACACTGGTGGCCTACACACATTACTAAATATATTCTCAATGACTGTTATATTTTCAAGTGGTAAATGTCATAGCATAGATTATTGAATAACTGGTTTATGGAAAAATCATTACTTCTTTGTCAAATTTCAGTTACGTATAGATCCCTTCACTAAATGGACTCTGATTATTCCAGAGTTCGTAAAGATACACCTGAAGAAGACTGGAGGTTACAGCGACCGAAACGTTGTAAAGATAACACTCAAGATGAGAATAGTAATCCAAATAATCCTAAAGTAAACAACTACTAATATATTGTGCATGTTCAGTAATATTATGTATATCAAATTGAATAAAAGTCAAAAGTGCATTAGCTTATGGTTGTGACCTTGAAGGGCCGATAATAATTAAGACAACAAGGTGGTATATTTACAACAGAAGTGCAAAAATAGTATGTTACAGAAACTCTGCATCCGATACTGTGACTATGGCTGTCACGACACTTAGTCATAAATCTACTCATAGTATCAGGAAGAGTCCATCTATTCTTGAAATAGGGTAGAAAAACACCATAATACTTATCTGACTTGTTCTTGCATAACATTTAGAAACTTTCTGAGGAAACTTAAGGTTCCAGGGAATCCCGATTAAGAAACACTACACTTGACAAAATAATCTTATCCCTCTTTCGACCATAGCTCATACAGCATAAGCAGTCCTGTTACTTTTCAGACACCTCGTGTTGGTCTCTTCATATTCTTTCTAAAAAATCTGTTGACTCAATAAGTAGCAATTAATTAACGATGAAATCAAATTAGATTAACAAGTTTTCTTCTTTTAAATTCAATCATCTCACATTTAAAAGATTGAGATCACTGAGTTCGAAATAAGAAAACACGTCATCGTTTAACTAATCTATTAGTCATTATGGTCCGGTTTTACTTGGCCGTTTGGCCAAGATCAAAGTGTAGTATCTGTTCCGATGGATACTGCACCCCATAGACTGGTATCGTTTGGCCTTCGGGGCTGATTTACACCGGTCTATGGGTTTGTCCTGTGCAGTTCTATGAGGTCCACCCTCCCAGACTTTGCCCCCCCTCTTTGGGGAGGAGTAAGTTTATTGCTTACTGCCTGAGGCGCCCCTACCAGGGAATGCCGACGGGGCTGCCCAGGCAATTTTTAATGGCCAGAGTGCTCACCTCTCGGGCGCTGGCTTTTCAAACCCCACTTTCCCGACCCGACCCGGGTCACATCTTACTTGTGGGAGTAAGATAAAACTGGCATTGTGCCTAACTCCTGGAGAAGAGTAAATAAATACTCATTCATGACTGAACTGATTTTCAGAAAGAGTACAGTGCTTGACAAAAAAATTTAGGCAAGCATAAAAACCTGTAATTTGTATTATTTGGACTACTGTTCTATGCTTGAGTGTTCTTCCCACAACGTTTCGGCCGATGTAACCTTTGACCTTCTCCAGGTGTATCTTGTCGAACTCTAGAATCTTTCTGTTGAACTCGGGAATCTGTACGGAATTTCAAATGGTACCCTTTTTTTAATCCATGGGGATAGCATCCTCTCGACCTGGACCTGGTAGAAGTCTTAAGTAATTCACAATTGTATTCTTAGTATCGCCCGCACTGCGGATTGAACCTTCAACCTCCAGAAGAATGTCACTTAGAACCTAATTTTACTTAGTACTTTATCTGTTACGCCACGGGTCCTTGCGATTCAGAAACATAAAAATCAGTGTTTTAATCTAATTTTCTAATCTGATTTCAAATAATATATTCATTTTCACTTATCACATCTATTTTTTAAGATATACGCGGTCGGTTTGAAAGACTATCGAACTGGGTATGCTGTGTGAGCTATAGACGAAAGAGGAATTAGCAGATTGTATTATCATTTAACATGATATCTTAGTAGTCTATGATGGTAATGATTGATTTTTGCAATCATTGAATTTTTTTCACATGCATTGTTTACACTTCCTGTTGTTCGGGTCGTTCATCTATGAGCACTGAGGAACAAATGAGGAACATCGAACAATGAATAAAAAGAATATCACTCTAATGGAAAAACCTCTGTATTCAACTGATCTTGCTGCGTGTGACTTTTCTTCACCACAGTCTCAAAGGGGTCATCAGGGGTTGTGTCTTTAAGGGCGGTGAGCATCAAGAGAACCATAATTACAGAGATGAGTGACCTCCTAAAAGAATTCTTAGCAAAATGGATAGAAGCGTGTGATAAGAAAGATAGTAAAGTGCATTAGATATATGAAGATATCTAAACCAGAGTTATCTCACTTGGAGAGAATTGGTCCTCACACAAGACTTTTTTTTTGCCCACCCCATAGTCAAGGACGAAAACGAGATTTCGATCCCTTTTTAATGCTTCAAACCAACAGCACGTGTTCTTTTCTTGTGCACCTTATTTTAAAGGAAACTGCCGGAAAAAATTTAAGTTTTTACACTGTGCAACGAACGTGCATTTTCTTATTGACAGGGACAATTGTACTCTTTGTTTTGGACTCATTTCTGAGGGTTTTTTTTCTTCCTGTACCTTTTGTATATTACATGCTTTTTAACCATCTTTTAATATTCGTCGCAGACAAATTGTTAATAAACTAAATATCATTGTCATTCTATTATTTCTTAATCATTCTTTTCTTTCCGACACATGTGTTGCATTTGTTGATACAATAATAAAGACAAATGTCTATATTACCAACAAACATACCTAACACATAATAGTTGCCCATGTACACAGAGAATCATTCTATATTCTGTGCACATTTACAGCTAACACGTGATAAAATTAAATATGAAATATTCAAATGTTTCAAGAGATAACTCTGAAAGGAAACCATTTTGATGTTCAGAATTAAACTAAATTGTTTGTGACATCAGTCCCATTACTTTTCAAACATAATGAATTACACTGCATTAATTTGCAGTATTTTGTGATTTGATCTCTTGCAATTATTTAAGGTTTTGACAGTTATCTCCCTTTAGAATTTTATTCCCTTGAGAGAAATTAGTTTCAGTCAGAGTTGTATCCCTTGGTAAAATGTATCAACGGCCCTTTTCATAATAAAGGGAATATCCATATCTCGTCACAATGTAAGATCTCATGAAAACTATGCAGTCAATAATTGAGATCTATTTCTTCTTTTACTAGCTGACCACCGGACTGTCTTGGGACACATCCTCCACAGACAAAGACCCTATGGAAATGCAATATGTTTTCTCCTTCGTCCTTAGCAGACATTTCTTACTTCTCTTAATAAAAACATATGCATTTTATCTGTATTGGGACCCATGTATTTAATTATGTGTAATCTATGTTGCCTGTTTCGCTTATGGTTTTTAAAGTTTGTAAAAGTAAACTATTAATTAACTAGTTGAAGTACCCAGGTTTCTAAACTTTTCTTGGATGTTATAGCGAAGATTAGAAGAACATCTCTGAAAGATTTCTCACACATTTTTTATTTAAAAAAACAAATTATTCAGGTTTATTATGATGCTGGAATTCTATAGCAAAAATAAAACAAAAAATAGTGTGAGATTTGAACCCACGATGACATGAAATATTGGAACTGAAGGGGAGCATTTTATCCAAATGGCTACCGATCAAACGAAAACAGTTTGTCTTTACAACCTACTTAAATAAGTGTTTAGAGGATTCGTCTGAATTTTCTAACCCCATGTTTCCTATCTTGATAGAGTAAACATATCCAATATTTATATTCTTCCGTTTGAAGTATCTTATTATAAAGTACCGATCTAGGGTTGGCTATTGCAACTAATATTACAATATATTTATTAAGAATTGCAATTAGTCATGAATATTAAAAGTTATATTCAATAAATTATTAGGAGGTATGTGGCTGACCTAATAGACATCTTTGCAATGTATAGAATCAGCTAGGTTAAGTTCAAATCGTATCGAATTTATTAGGCTAATTAATGTACTGATACTGGTGGGAAAGGTGTGAATTCGCAATTTCCCTTCAACTATGAGTAAAATATCAGCCTGTTTGGCATAATGGTTAGTGTATTCGCTAATAGGCCAGGAGACTGGGGTTCAATCCTCAGGCAAGTCATACCAAAGACTCAAAACATGGTACTTGATGCCTCCTTGCAAAATACTTAGCACTATAAGGTGAGGATTAAGGGTAAATGGAGCAATCCAGGAAACGGAGTGGCGCCCTCCCCTACATCTTGGTATATTATCCAACGAAAAAAAAGCCTTCATGTCAGCCTCAGCTATGGTCAATTCATTTATTATTTTATTATGGGTAAAATAAGGATATGTTTCAGAATTTTTTGTGATGAAAATTGATAATTCTTATTATTTGTATTAGTTAGACTACTGTCTGCATCTTAGTTCTTATTTTCACAACGTTTCAGCCGATGAAACTTCTTCAGGTGCATCTTCTAGAATTTAGGAATCTTTGTGTCGAACTTAAGAACCTATTGGGAATTTCGAACTGAAACCTTTACTTAATCGAATTGTTCGCATACCGTCAGCCATGACCAGGTAGACATGTTAATTATGATGTTATTTTTAGGTATTATCGCCTGCAGTTAGGATTGAACCTTCCACCCCAAGAAGACTATAAATTAGAACTGATTACTGATCAATGTGTTTAAACGTTGTGTCATCGGTCCGTGTGGACAATCCTAGTACTAATTGTTGCCAGCTTTAAACCTAATCTTGTTCAGATGTGTAGTATTACTATTCATCTCTATTTATATAAAGTTAGCTATGTGTATTTTTTTTATATAAATGTACAGGATCTACTCCTAAACGAATTAACCGATCATTATGAATTTGGGAACACACCTGTTAGGCGTAAGAGGTCGTAATGAGGGATATATTTAGTTTAATTTAGTTTATGCAAAGGGGTAAACACCGTTCATAATAATCCAATTTTTTGTAAAATGTCAACAATAGGTATTAAACATCTACTAATGAATATTTTCGAAAATTTCAATTTATCTGAAATATTTAAAAAGTTTTTTAGGGGTCATAATATGGGTACAATCCGACATTTGGAAATACAAATATTTCAGATTTGCATTGAATTTAATCCAGCCATTAGACATTAATTAAGCAAGATCCCTTGAGTTTAAATCATATAATAATAAGACCCCTTAAGTTTAAACCTTAAATTTGAGACATTTTCTAGAATCAACATCATGTAATGGATTTTGATTATATTTAGAATAAGGGTTCTAGACATAAGGTATAGTATCATTATATCTTGATTTTAGTCTTCGTAAGGGGGCATAAAAGAAGTGCAAAACTGTTTTGTTTGTGATGGGTATTCTTTTAGCTAGTGTATATATATATATGTATATCCAGCTGAAAGAGGGCAGATGTAACATTATCCGAAACTTTGTAAAAAGAATTAAAATGAGAATAGTAGTCCGAATAATCCAAAATAACAACATGTTCAATCAATTGTATATGAAGAAGCATGTACAATAGTTAGGGCTAGGAAGCGTATACAATAGTTACCATATTTCGGCTATCGACCTTGTGTCTAATTCTGCCCTCGTGGAGAGGCAAGCCTTTATTTATGGAAATCTGAATTTTATAATTACAGAGATCCCAAATGATATTTTTCTCCATCTTCACTAAATAGTAGTCCAGTCTAATAACACTTAACCAGCAGTGACAATGGGTGTATACGGGTAGAATATAAAATATAGATTCAAATGGGTGATTCTTAGACAAATGAAAAATAGTGAGATATGTAGAGTATACTTATATCCCATTGTCACTTCTAATTTAATATTATTAGACTTGAGGAGCGTTCAGGAGATATGGAGAAACGTACACGATTATAGGTCACTAGCAGGAAAATCGGATGTTGCTCGGGATTGAATGAAGAACCCTATATCTTTCTGCTCCAACCCATAACACCATATTACTTTTTTCCTTCTAATAATTATTATGATATTATTGTACAACTTATTATTATAAAATGTTAAATTTATAATATTCAATTTTTGTGGTGGGGTCCGACATTGATTGGATGGAAAGCTGTAAATATTAATCTGATTTAAATAATTTTACCGCCTAAAGGCACACCCAAGTTTCTCGGGTAACAATGAAAATACATGTAAACTCTTGTTCCAAAACCTGAAAACTTTCTTCTTTTTTTATAATTTTCATGTGATATGTTTTCAGTTTATAGAAAAAATAGAACCAAGTAAAATGTTTTTATTTATAGATGTCAAACATGAATGAAGACCACACGATAACGTCGTACCTACTTTGATCAAAATTAAATATAACAAGCCACGCATGTGTGGTCCCCTTCTGTATGTGACTCGATGTGGCGAGTGTAAAATGCAATAAATTTGGGCAATTTGGGGCATTTTTGACCCCCATTGTACCCCCTGGGGGCGCGAACCAGAATTTTTCTGAGGTCAAGGATGCTCGTTTTATATCCAGAACAATTGCCTCTACATTTTGGCCAAGTTTCAGAAAAGTTGAATGGATGGATCAAACGTTATGGGAGAAAAGGGTCATTTTTTTCCATTTTGGGGGCTTTTGAACCCCTGGGGGCGCGAATCAGATGTTTTCCAAGGTCAGCAATACTTATTTTCTATTAGGAACAATTGCCTCCATATTTGGGCCAAGTTTTAGAGAAATTGAATGGATGGATGAAAAGTTATGGGGCAAAAAATGTTATTTTTTGCCATTTTGGGGCCTTTTGATCCCCTGGGAGGCTAACCAGATTTTTTTCAAGAATCGGAGAATGTCACTTTCTAACCTGACAAAAGTTACAACTTCATGCAAAATTTCAGAGAAATTCAATGGATGGTTGTGGAGAAAAATCCGGACGGACGGACGGAAATGCCTCAAAACATAGGTCTCCTGATTTTATAAATCGGGGGACCAATTATTCAAGTACTCTGAATGATGTACTTTCAGAATATATATGATTATTGAGGTCTATTTTCCAAACTTTAAGAAGAGTTCGAGAACAAACTAACAAAAGAAATAAACAGATAGGAACTACATCTTTTACACTTACAGAAACTTCACTTCTGGCACTTTTGCTAGGCACCCCATAGACTTGTATTGTCTTGTCCTTCGGGGCTTGATTTACGCCAGTCTATAGGATTGTCCTGTGCAGTTCTAGGAGGTCCACCCTCCCACGCTTTGCCTCCCCTCTTTGGGGAGGAGTCAGTTAATTGCTTACTGCTTGAGGTGACCCTACCGGGGAATGCCGACGGGGCTGCCCAGGCAATTTTTAATGGTCAGAGTACTCACCTCTCGGGCGCTGGCTTTTCAACCCCCACTTTCTGACCCGACCTTGGGTCACATCTTACTTGTGAGAGTAGGATAAAACTGGCCTTGTGCCTAACTCCTGGAGAGGAGTAAATAATACTTACAGAAGCTTCGTGGCCTTTTGGCCAAGATCAAAGTGTAGTATCTGTTCCGATAGATACTACACCCTATAGACCGGTATCGTCTTGACCTTAGGGTCTTGATTCCGCCGGTCTGTGGTTTGTCCTGTGAAGTTTTAGGAGGTCCACCCGCCCAGGCTTTGCCTCCCCTCTTTGGGGTGGAGTAAGTTTATCGCTTACTGCCTGAGGCGCCCTTACCGGGGAATGCCGACGGGGCTGCCCAGGCATTTTTTGTAGGCCAGAGTGCTCACCTTCTCGGGCGCTGGCTTTTCAAATCCCACTTTCCCGACCTTGTGTCACATCTTACTTTGTGGGAGGAAGATAAATAAAACTTACAGAGGCTCCCAATCTATATAGTTTGGGGTCTTCCATAACTATAAAAATCTGACTTTCATAAAAGACTGCTAACCAATCTTATTAGTATAGCTTAATTAAGAACTAGCCGTACCTACCTGGCGTTGCCTGGGAGTATAAGCAAACATGACTGAGTTGTTTGTAAAGAAATAGAAATTAATTTTGGTGACTTTGATTTTGTAATAAAAATTTTTTTTGTGGAACTGGAATTTTTGAAAAGTTCATTTCAGTAATTGACACTAATCGATTAATAGTAAAGAACCAATAAAAATGGATAAGTAACGGAGAGGCGAGAAACATAAGCACACATACATACACAGACACGTGTGAAGTCGCACAATTTAATTAATACATATATTTATTCTTGAACAACTTGTAGAGTTGTTGGTGAGGTTGAGATGCTTGTTGGAGATGAGAGATAGCCATTTTTTAGTATCATCTGTATTCATCTGATTCGACTTGCTTGAAATGAAGAAAAAAATTGTCACCAGCATTCCATTAAAAAATACCAACATCTTCTCTACAAATAATTCAACTTTATTTAAGAGTTTCATCAAACAGAGAGGGAACTAGAAGGAGTTAGTAACACAAGAACATACATTGAGAAGACAGGTTTGGTTCGGTCGGCAGGCATTAGAGAAATGTAATTAAGTCAAGGTCTTTAGTCTTGTCTGAGCTCGCCTTATCTCTCGTCAGTCATGAAGAGGGAGGTGAGCCAGGAAATATACGTCTGTTTACATTCACGTCTCGACTGGAACTAATCATATTTGGTGCTAAAGAGCTTGGTGGAAATGGGAAAAGGTGAGCATGCATAGAAATGTTTTAATCGCCTTATGTATTTCTATGCAAGTTTGGACATGCCTGTCTTAGTCAACCAAATCACATGCTAATCACTATGCGAGTGCTTACATCTAAATGCAAAAAGGAAATAGATCTCAATCATGTAACTGTTACAAACTCAAGGGAGGCAACTCAGTATAATTGCACATGATAATTTTCCTTTAATCTGTTTCGATGAAAAAGGGAAAATATCTTCACTTTAACAGTTTTCATAACCAGAATAAGTATTTAAAAAAAAAACTAAAGCAAAATAAAATATATTCGTGCCAATAACATAATGAAAAGAATAAAATGAAAAAATTGGCTAGTCCGAATCATGTATCGATATGTCAGATAGAGTGCTAGCATCAGGTGGCATTTCTATGAACAGAGTTTAATTCCAAGAAATTCGCATATGTGGAACACTATACAACGGGACTGCTTCCTTGCAGACTACCACATCTAAATCCAAAGTCAATGAATACTTGTTATAAATGGTTTCCATAAATTCATTCCATTCATCATTTTTAATCGTCTCATAACATTCTTCATCATTAAACAGAAAATCTATTTATCTCATTAACCCTTATCCTTGAATAGCTTTTGGCCTTGATAAGTGATAAATCATTAGTAAAAAAAAAAAAAACATTAAAAAAATCCGACAAGATAACTTTATGTTAGATTACACGAATAATAGGAATTATTTTTAATATTGTTTTATATATTCTCCATGATTTAAACCGTTTTGCTGATCAGGTGATTGTTGGAAAATCTCAATGATAAATTGGTTTTGCTGATGTGGAAATAAAGGTTATTTTTAGGAGGAGGCAGAAAATGGATGGCTCCTTTCTTCTTCTTGTTTTTCATCATGAAAAATTAGAAAAGAAGAAAAATAATAAAGACGTTTGCCTTTAGTGGACGGTAAAACGTCTTTGAGAGTTGAGTCAAAGTATAAATTCAAACTTAAAAATAGTTTATCTAAAGGAGTCTTTTTTTCCCTCTTTCAGATGTGTCCTCGTATCTTTATTAGAGACTTTGTCCGTCGTTCTGGTCTGTTATGCTTCAATCAAGGGAGGCGCGAGAGCGCTCTATTCCTTAATAGACTTCAAGAATGGCCTATGCTGGAAATCTCATTTCTTTGATCAATCATAACTCAAAAACCAATAAACCAAATTAGTTAAAACTTTGCACAAAATTTTATTTGATAGGTTCTATAAGTGTGTAAAATTTCAGCATGATTAGTCAAGGCAACCCAGAGATCCAGAAAGGTCAATAATGAATCATGTTATCTGTGTGTACGTACGTACGTATGTGCCACCTTGTATCTCATCAACTATTTGATGGATTGAGCTGATTTTTCGCAGAGATAGAGGTTCTAGGGTCTAGTTGATGGCATTTTAATTTCAGTTTATCATATACCTTAGTTTTCCAGAAAATTCCAAAAAACCTTATGAGAAGGCATTGTATTGAGGCATAGTCTTTACAAAAGTAGTGACATTCCATGAAAAATGCCAGTATACTGAAATCATATGCCCTTAATAGGGTTAAGATGAAAATTCATATACACTAAATGTACAAAAGCAAGGAAATTCCCAAATTTTTACACTTTTATTGTCATTAAGGGTATGACTCATGGTCATCCCTACTACAGGCCAGGCAATCGTGCAACTGGGGTCTTTTACTGGGGGCCATGTGAATTTTCTTTAATATTCGATATAGAAGTTGCAAACAAAGGTAAAATTCCTCTGTGAGATTAGTTTGATGTTTTTATGTGTTTTACATACCAAATAATAACAACCACAATGAGCTAATTGATAAATTTTACAATTATTGACAAATTCCTATAAATGAAGAGACAGGTAATTTTGAATAAACAAAGGCAAATGCATATTTCAATGAAGAATTTTTATTTCAATGTTGGATTTTTTTTAGAGAATTTGTACTTATGTCAAAAGATTATTACTTGTATATTGTGGTTAAAAAGAAAAAAAAAGGATCTGCACCAGAGAAACAGTTTGTTCAAATGTGATGTGTTTTACTAACCAAAAATGTCCTAATTTTGATTGTTTTCAACACAACATTTTGGCTATAGTCTTCATTTCACATAAAATAATCCGAAAATAAAGTTCAAACCAAAATTTCAGCTTCCAAATCTCTAGTGTGATCTCGTAGTCGATTAATCTAAGCAAACAAATTCACTGAAATGGAAGATGAAATGTGATAATACAATGTATATAGATTAAATAGAAGGTTTAATTAAACATCTATAGGTTATCCTATAAAATGGACAGGGTTCACAGCAATGAGTTACGATAACCAGAATGTTGTGGCAAAACAAGGAGGACACTACTTACAAAAATTTCTAAGGAACGTTCTTCACCTCAAAATCTGAAAGTACTAATTAAAACTTCTTATGGTAATGTCTCACTAATGACTTGTTATCATCAAGAATCCACCCCAAAGAGTGTTCTTTTTTTTTGGTATAAAAAAAGACAAAAAGCACTCCCCGGATCCCCATGCTCCACCATAAAAGAAAAACTCAAAAACTGAAAAAATCATTTCATTCTTCAAAAAATTTGTACACAATGGTATTGCAGAAATAGTGAGTCCTGTGTTTCTAATGATCAATTACCTTTTCTAACTGATTATAAAGCACAAACAACAAACATGTTTACTGATGAAAATTTAGAAATAAAAGCTTCAAAATCCATATTTATACGATACTCAGTAAAAATGTTTGTTTTTTTGCTTCATGATCAGTGAAAAATAATTGGTCATTAGAAACAAAGGACTCGTTGATTCTATGATATGGTGCGAATATATATGTCAAAGCTTTTTTTCTAATTTATTGTAAAAGGTAAACTCACTTTCTTTTTAAATACAGGAGTTTGTTGTTCGGCCATGGTATGACTACATATCAACCAAACCATTTCATTATCACATCACTACAGTATAAATCTCTATGCATGAGTGGATGAAGTGGGTGAGGTGCGCTGAAGAAAAATTCCTACCAGTAAAATACATAGCCCTGTTGTGCTCGCATACCCTTAATCACAATAAAAGTGTAAAAATTAGGGAATTTCCTTGCTTTTGTACATTTAGTGTATATTAATTTTCATCTTAACCCTATTAAGGGTATATGATTTCAGTATACTGGCATTTCTCATGGAATTGGTATAGCCTTCACATTGTTTCTATTTACTTGCCTCCCCACGAGGATATAGTTTGATAAAAAAGTTCGGTTTTTAATGTGGAGAAAATCAAGCTCTCCAAATAGTGGCTCTCTGGATTGGAACAAAAATTTGAATTGCCTCAGTGTAGAAGGAGTTTTTCTTTCACTTACCGAGGACAGAACATATGAAGTGCTGTATTAGAACAGATACTACACTTAGACCTTACACTGTTAAAAGTAGAGATCGAATGGATTAATCTTTATAAGAAGCCATTATGCTGGCCAGTAGCAACTGGACCATTAATTTTGAAATAGCATTTTCTTTGGTCTCTCATGCTTAAGTTTGAGATTGGTTGTTTTGTGGCATATCAACCCTTTTCGGGTTATTTAATGCCGAATCCGGTTATTTTGGAAATAAGTTCTTTATATGTTTACATATTTATTCATGTTGTTTGGTTTGGTTGTTTTGTAGAGGAAAAAATTTTGTTTTTGATTTTGGCTTTGCAGAACATGATTGAGTTTTGCAAAGGGAACGGAAACTAACAATATCAATGTTTGGTGTATTTTAATTCAGGAAGCCGGTATTTTCAGACAGCCTGATCTGATAGCCCCAGTATAAGTTTGAGATAATATTTAAGTTGATCTGTCACGATTCGACGTACCCGTGACCCGTTGAGTCACAACCATTACCATTATTTGTTCCATTTTCATTTGATTCATAAATTCATAAACTGTGACATATCTGTTAATAATGTTTTTACTTAACTAAAAATAATAAGTTTCTTTACTGCAAAAAGTCCTACTAATTTACATATGTGTTTACGTACAAACTATGTAAATTAGCTGAAAAGAGAGACTAACACTGTTTCTGAATGCTCATAGAGACATTAAAAAGAGTGGCTGACTGAACATAGAGTGAGAGAGGGCGAGAGAAATAGATAGATAGCTAAGAGATGAATAACTTGTTCAGTTAATCACAAGTTAAAGCTAATTACAAAAATTAAAATAGATTTTTTCAAACATTACTCAATCCCAGAACTAAGTAATATTTTAGCATGTATTTTGTGTCATTAAAGTATATAGGAAAAAATATTTAGGGAAAAAGAGTTGATTAACTCAGCTATTGTATAATAATAAGTTTTAGTTGGTCTGTTATGGTTAAGTTTGAAAAAGCATCTGAGTTTGTCTGTTACGCTTGTTTCAAATAGCATTTTCGGCTGTCTGTCATTTTTAAATTCGAAAAAGAATCTTCGTTTGTCTGTCATGCTTAACATTGAAATAGAATTTTCGTTGATCTATCACACTTAAGTTAGAAGTATTTTCATGGGTCTGTCACACCAAAATTTGAAATAGAATTTTTGTTTGTCTGTCATGCTTAACTTTGAAATAACATTTTTGTTGGTCTGTCCCTCTTAAATTTTAAATAAAATTTTTGTAGGTCTGTACAAAAGTTTGAAAAAAACATTTTCGCTGGTCTCTTCTGCTTAAGTTTGAAATAGCATTTTCGTTGGTCTGTCACTTCTAAATTTGAAACAGAATTTTCATTGCTAAACACACAGATATAATTGACGTATCTTAAGAATAGATCCATTCTTGTTGTTCTTCTAAAGAACATGGCATGATGCTTAGAAAGAGGTTGATGTCATCAAGAGCAAGTTAAAAATAATTCACTGTATATCAAAAGATGTGAACGCTGTTGTAAAACGTTGAACATGCTCAACAAGGCTATTTTGAATGACAGATGTTTAAAAGAAAATGAACTATTTGCTGTCTTTAAGTTCAGCAATGATTAGGAAATTTTCGGATGAGTTAATAAGGAGTTTGGGTTGTCTGTTTTATGGCATATAAACAATCTTTTAGGTTTATTGATCACGAAATTCAAAACCAATTGGAAGCAATTCACAGTTTACAATTCATTGAACACAATGTTGCTATTTTCCAATTGGAAGCGATTCGCAGTTAACAATTCATTGAACACAGTGTGGCTATTTTCCAATTGGAAGTGATCTGCAGCTAACAATTCATTTAACACATGTTGCTATTTTACCTATAGATATTGTTGACTTCATACCTTTCTCAATGCTATTTGTTCATAAAATCCCTTGACAGAATACGAACCAGACTTCACACTCTAATGAGTGAAGATCTCTTCTGTCCTCGACTGTGAATTCCATGTTTTTAAATCTTATTTTGGTAAGTTTCTATAACTGACTCTCATTCCAGATCTTAAATAGAAGACTTATTCAATCTGTTCATGAAGTTGCTCGAAAACGGTTTGAATCACCCTATCGCTCCTGATGCAATCCTTTACGTCAAACATGTCCTAAGATAGAGTACTGCTGCTCAGAGCACTTTTTCTTGCTTGACAGAGTTTAAAATTGACTCCACAATCTGATAGGGAATCATCTCTTGTTCTCTATAGTTCCTTTCTCACAGAAAAGACATTGCTAGTCTTTCTCTATTCTATCGTTATTTCCATGATAGGTGCTCGACTAAGCTCCAATCTCTTTTTCGTCTTTGTAAGACATTCACAACAAGAACCCGTCTTCCCGCCACAACTGCAAAGAATTTTTTTTCTTTCTATGTGTGCCTAGCATCAGACGGAATTTCCATGAACAGAGTTTCTTCCCCAAAAAGCTTCCCATCTGTGGGACACATTACCACTAGATTGCTTCTTTGCAGGCTACAACATGGTCGTCTTACAAACCAATGTCAACAAATACTTGTCATAAACCGTTCCCATAATTATTCAAACTTTGTCCATTCCATTCATCATTTTTAATACTCTCATAATATTCCTCATTATTCAGCTGACAATCGATCCATTTCATTTACCCTTATACTCTAGTGGCTTTTGGCCTTGATAAATGGTGAGTCATTATTATTAAACAAATTACCACAGTCTATCTGGATTGAAATGCAACATAGCTAATTTTGTAGACTGTGATTGTGTCCATTAGCCAATCATACATCCACAGCACATCAGGAGAGAACATCGTGGATCATGTTAGCTATTGGTGTGTTCTCTCTATAAATAATAAACAAGCGCATGTAAAAAAACAGAGGACAGATGTAAGAGCACAACGTCAGTGTGATTCACAACACAGCTTGTAATGTTAACTCCCTCCTCGCCCTCTCTACATTTAACATAAATCGATTCATGTGGTAGGTTTTAGCAAGAACGTCATTATTAAATAACAAATTGAACACCCCACTAAAAATTAAACTAAGATGTAAAAAAAACATCAATTTCTATATGCGATAGAAACGGCTGTGATAGTAGAATGTAATCTTCATTTGCATGAACTTATTTACCTCCTCAGGAGGTAAGACACAAGGTCAGGTAGGAATTGAAAAGCCAGTACACTAGAGGAAGAGCACTCTAGTTACAAAAAAAAGGCTTAAGCAGCACTGTCGGCATTTCCCGATATGAGCGCATCGGCCGATTAGCAATAAACTGACCCCTTTCTCCTAGAACTGCACAGAACCATACCTCAGCCCGACAGAAGCAAGGTTACCAACTCAACAAATGACCCAGACTCTGGCGTACTGATTGACGAGGACGTATCCTTGACTGGTACATACAACACCTACTCAGACTGTCAGATTTTAATATTTCCAATTACAAGAAGTGCCTATTGCGAAAGAAGAAACACCAATTCGGAAACCAAACTGGCATTCTATATTGGTGATTCTTCAAATCTACTTGATTGTCCATTTCGAAATCAAAGATAAAAAAAATGGCAGCCAAATAATTAAAATAAAACGCTGGCAATAAAAGTTGGAGATTAAATGTTTTCTTTTACCTATTTTGGTATTTTATACTATATTTATACACACTGATACCAATTGGGATAATTCTGAAATATTTATAGACATATTTGACTATTTTAATGGCGCCTGTTATACAGTTTGATATCATATTTATCGCATTGTTCAATTTCATCATATCTCTATTTATATAAAGTTAGGTAAATATATACATGTTTATATATTTGTATCTACAGGATTCATTTCTAAACTGATTAGCCGATAATTATGAATTTTGAAACACAGCTGCTAAGCGTAACGGTAGTTAATGTTGGCTATATTTAGTTTAATTTAGTTTCATGCAAAGGAGCCAAAGAGGGGGTGGAAGGCCTTTATGAAAATCCAGATACCTCCGATATTTTGTGAAATATTAAAAATAGGTATTAGATATCAATTAATAAATATTTGCCAAGTTTCATGTTTATTTTTTATAGTATTTTAAAGGGTTTTTAGGGAGCATAATAGGGACACAATCTCAGATTTGAATATTCAAATATTTCAGATTTGCATTAAATTTGATCCATTGTAATTAGACACCAATTAAGCTAGACTCCCTGAATTTTTATTTCTTTTTAAGACCCCTTTACCTTAAACATTAAAATTTAGAATTTTCTAATATCAAAATCATGTGGTGGATTTTGATCAATATTGAAATAAGGATTCTAGATCAAACGTTTAGTATCATACCTTGATTTCGATCTTCGTAAAAGGGCATAAAAGTGGTGCAAAACTGTTCTCTTCAGTGAATGAATTTTACCCATCCTGGGACGGGTGTTCTTCTAGTAATGTTATAATAGACAGGACCGGCGGCACAGTTATAAAAGTGTGGGGGGGGGGGCTCTCCTAAAAAGTGGGGGGGGCCTGGTTAAACACATGCATATATAACTTCATTATTGATGACCATAAAGTGGGGGGGCCAAGTCAAAAAGTGGGGGGGCTTGGGCCCCCTGCCCCCCCCCGGTGCCGCCGTCCATGATAGAGTAATAGCATGTTAAATAATAGCATTTCTGCTCAGTATATTAATGTCCAATATTCTGCTTTAGAGGCCTCTAAAGCTGCATTTTTAAAATGACCAATTTAAAATATAAAAGTTATGCATAGAAAATATCCATGTCAACTTTGTTGCTTATAACACTATTTATTTTTTTTTTTTTTTTTTTTTTTTACATGGTTCACCCCAAACAAGGCAGGACGCCACTGTAAACGTAAGGGGCTACTGAGAAAAAAGGAAAAGGGGGGGAAGGATTGGTGGTTCAGCTTAAATTGGGATCTTAGCAGCGAGGTGTCTGTTTACATTAGTTTTAAATTTCTGCATGTCAGTACTGTCGGGGAAACAGGGGGCAGGGAGGGAGTTCCAGAGGCCAGCAGCACGAGGAAAGAAGCTATTTGAGTAGAATGCTCTCCGGCATCTGGGGACCTCTACAGTGAATGAGTGAGATTTAGTAGAATGTCGAGTTAGTCTAGTGAATTTATGTCGAGGGGGTACCAGAGCAGCACACTCATCGGAGCATAATCCATTGAAGTATTTGTAAAACAAACACAAGGATGCTACATTGCGGCGATGGGACAGGGGCTGGAGCTTAGCTGACAGTGAGGGACCTATTAGGTTGACTACTCTTTTTTGGACTTTGTCAAGGAGGGAGAGACTAGTAGATGATGCACCAGCCCAGATGTGGCAACAATACTCCATGCATGGGCGAATGGTGGCTTTGTAGAGATACAGGATAATGTCAGGTGTAAGGAGTCCACTAGCACGGTAGAGGGAGCCAACCTTCTTTGCGGCAGCCTTGGCAATGTCTTCAATGTATGTGTTCCAATTCATGTTACCTGTGAAGGTTAGGCCAAGGAGTTTGAATGATGAACTCTCAGGTAGGGTGTTATTTGCCATGGCAATCGGTGGTTGGAGAGGCTTCTTGTAGTTGTTGAAGGAAAGGAGCTTTGTCTTTGCGGCATTAAAAGTCACCAACCATTTATGGCCCCAATCCACTACAGCCTTGAGGTCATTTTCTAAGGATGCAGCCATTGCCTCAGATATGATCGCGTCCGTTTTGCCAACATGGCGAGAGTAAAGCGTGGTGTCGTCAGCAAATAAACCGATCTCAGACACTATGTCATCAGGGAGATCGTTTATATAGATCAGGAACAACAAAGGTCCAAGAATAGATCCCTGGGGCACACCAGCATTTATGTCATGTTGTTTAGATGAACGGCCATCGAGGACAACCTGGATTTTTCTTTGGTTTAGGAAGGATCTAATTATATTAAGTAGTTGCCCAGTAATACCGTATGAGCGTATTTTCAGGAGAAGCCCTTTATGCCATACCTTGTCAAAGGCCTTGGATATATCAAGCGCTACTGCCCTAGCTTCACCTGCCTTGTCGAGAGTATGATACATGCGTTCAGAGATGACCGTTAGGATGTCTGCAGTAGATCGAGCTTGTCTAAACCCATACTGGCGGTCGGATAGAAGTTTAGCATTAACTAAGTGACGTACTATCGCTAGATTGATTAAGGACTCAAAGATTTTGGCAAAGATCGGCAGTAGACTGATTGGGCGGTAGTTCTGAGGGTCGGTTCTATTCCCAGTATTCTTGTAGACTGGTACCACAGAGGCAATTTTCCAGCTATCGGGGAAGCAAGATTCAGCTAGGCATTTGTTGTAGAGTTTGGAGAGAACAGGGGCCAGTTCAGCAGAACATTTCTTTATTACTATTACAGGTATAAGATCAGGCCCACAAGCTTTAGAGGTGTCAAGGCTTTTTATAATGTCTCTGACCTGGGATGGGGTGATGACCAGGTTATCAAGTGTGGCTTCAGTCCGCAATGGTAATTCAGGGAGAGGGTGGTTACCCGAGTCTAAAGTAGAGTTAGAAGCGAAACGCTGTGCGAGTAGTTCAGCCTTATCAGTGGCCGTGCAAACGACATCATTGTGGTTTGAAAGTGGGGGAATCGTAGATTGACCATTATTCACTACACTATTGTAGATTTTCCAGAAATCCAAAAATTCAAGAAATCCAGAAATTTAAAATATTATTTCTCTTATCTGTGCTAATAAGGTAAAGCCTAGGAGGGTGGACCTTCTAGAACTACACAGAAGATATTGTCATGGCTGTTGCAAAGAAAGTAGGCTCCCTCTACCGTGCTAGAAAACTTCTCACATTTGACATTATCCTATATCTCTACAAAGTCACCATCTGCCCATGCATGGAGTATTGTTGTCACATCTGGGCTATTGAACCAACCACCAGTGTCTCCCTCTTAAACAAGGTCCAAAAAAGAGTCGCTAATCTAATAGATCCCTCACTATCCACTAAGCTCACACCCCTGTCCCATCGCCGCAATGTTGCATCCTTGTGCTTGTTTTGCATGTACTTCAATTGAATGTGCTCCGTCGAACTTGCTGCTCTGGTGCCCCCTCCACGTAAATACATCTGACAAACCCGACAATCAGCTAAATCTCATCCATTCACTGTGGAGGTCCCCAGATGCTGGAGGACTTTCTGCTCTAATAGTTTCTTACCTCAAACTGCTAACTTTTGGAACTCCCTCCCTGCTCCCTGTTTCCCTGACTGTACTGACATGCAGAAATTTAGATGTAATGTAAACAAACATCTCACTGTTAAATTCCTCACTTAGAATGCCCCCTATAAAGCTGACCCCTAATCCTCAGTAGCTCCTTACGTCTCAGTGGCAATATGCCTTGTTTTGGTTGAACTTAATTATATATATAGATATATATATATATATATACAGGGTGTCTCAAAAAAATGTACTCACTCTTAGAATGACGAGAAAACCTTTATTTACCTTGGTGCGCGTTATCAGCTTTGTTTGAACAATAATGGTCATCAGTTTGAACATTTGCGATCATGATTCTTCAATTACATCTGTCTCATGTATTCGATGCTATTTCATTTCACTCTATGTTCATAAATAAAAGTTTTCTCGTCATTCTACGAGTGAGTACATTTTTTTGAGACACCCTGTATATATATATGATTGCTACTTCTTTACAGAAGAAGGCAATCCCTAGAAAGATTGCAATGTGAATTAAAGTTGAAAAAAAAAAGAGAAAAATATCTAATATTTCAAGTGACAAAGTGTGGTTATTGCAAAAATAGACACATCAATTTAGAAACCAACCTTTGAATTTTTATTTGGAAACCCATTGTTTGTATGGAAGGTTTTTACACATGATATCTTCCCATACAGATTCTTTCTGATCATTTGGATGTAAACCTGAATATGATAAATGCATTCACTTTCCTGAGGATGAAATCGTGCAGATACATTTGCTACAAAAATAATTATTATTTTGCAACACAAGAGAAATATTTGCATCAAAAATTTAAGCAATAAGCAATCGCCATTCAAATGAATAGCGACCTTATGTAGCGATAAGCGTCCCTGTTTATTTGCCTCTCCACGAGGACAGAGTTAGGCATAAGGTCAATTTTTAACGTGGGGCAAAATCCAGCTCCCCAAAAAGGAGCATTCTGAATTGGTACGAAAATAAAAATTGACTCAGTCTAGAAAGATTTCTCCTTCACTGACCGAGGGTAGAAACGGTGAAGTGTTGTATTAGAACATATACTACACTTTGAATTATTTATTTACAGAAAATATAAAATAATTTACACTTAAAACAAATTAAGCACAATACGATCAAAAGTGTGGAAAAATGGATGTCTTTGGTCATCCTTGGTCTAAAGTGATAAAAACGTTTATTCTACTCTTAAGTAGAATCATCACCACAATACCACATTTATACTAGGAACCGTCCTACTTAAGATAACCCAAAATTTGTTTGAATAGTTTTTATTTTTTCATGAATATATTTACTTACAAAGATTTAATTGGTATAAAACGGGGAATGGGGACAGAAAAAAAAGAACAAAATTTGATTAAAACCCTCCCAACCCTTTTAAAATAATAGACTGTGCACTGTTTTCCGGATTGTTTAGAACCGAAAACAAGCAGGTCGTTCTCTAAATCGGTGTGGGATCTAATTTAGGAGAGGGCACGGACAAAAAATTGAATTTGATCCTGGCCAAAAAGCCAAATGCCTTCACGACAATGTCTTTAGATTGTTTGTTTTTTGTTAATTTTACATGTTTCAATAAAAGAAATTCAATTTTAAGAAACTACGGTCAACTATTCTTATCTTGCACCATTTTAATGGGTCGTTGGAAAGACTTTAAAGGCCATGCAGTGGCGAGGCCCCAATTTGGGAGCTTTAGGGAGTGTGGAATTAGCCTGGAAATCCTTTAGATTATTTGGATGTGAAATTGATTTTGATGAATGCATTCTTTTTTCTGAAAATTAAATCGTGCATTGTAGACAGATGCATCTGCTGCAAAAAATAATAGTTTTGCAAACTAGAGAAATAGTTTTATTCAAAATGTCTGCAATAAGAAGTAGCCATCTAAATGAATAATGGACCTTCAATCACAAATACGTGTTTGTTTGTTTTTCGTTCATTTTATGCTTCAATAAAACAAATTCAATTTTAATATTAAAATGAATCTCAAGTTTTGTATCAAAACTTTTTTTTTTATCTCATATCATTTTAGTGTATGTTTATATCGTATGTAATAATGCTAAATAGTTGTGTGTATCTTTGCTAGTATGAATATTAACTAAATATATTTGCTAAGATAAATCTAGTGTTATGTTGTAAAGAGAATACATTCCAATAAAAGATATAAATGGGTCACGTGGTTGACTCTTCCTGGAAGTAAGATGGATTTCGTGAGAAAGGAAGTCCATAAAAAAAGAGTCAGATGTGACATCAAACATATGACAGAGACAGTGGCACGTGCCAATTTCTGGAAGTCTTGCTTGTAGCATCAATGAGACAAGAGAATTTTTTTTTAAGATGGGCTAACAAAACATAAATCAAATAAGTCATTCTCTCTCTTTCTATTCCCCCCACCCCTTTTTGACCTTGTAGCTTACTGGACGATCATAGCTAATAAATCATTCATCTTCAGAAGACAAACTGTGTATTCTTAGTTTACTATTTATTCTTATAAATAAAAAAAGATATATAATTAGCTATACCTACCCAGTTGTAGGCGGGATGCAATGAAGTCATTTTAGTTTTTAATTTTTATTTGTTTGCACATTTTTTAAACTTATACAAAAAAAGAAATAACATCATAATTATTAGGGAGATAACCTTTTTTATATTATTCAATTCAAAGATGAGTTATTCCCCTTGCTGATTTTTATTTTTTCTGTCATAATTGAAAAATGTTTCCATACTACTATTTGTCCCAACGAAACTACATAATTTTAAAAATAAACTATAGCAAAGAATATTATTATAGTGTCAATAATATAGTACAACAATTACAAATAAAAATTGGCTAGTCAAAATCAAAGTTGGATATGTCAGTTTAAATGCTATTTAGGTCCAACTTTTAAGATCTCACAAGATAACTTTACATGTTAGATTTTCCCTGGATGAGAAGAGCTTGCAGTCTCTGAATCTGTATTGTTCTAATGCCGTAAACTAGAGAAACAAAGTAATTTTGTTTTTTTTAGGTAATAGTGTGATTGTAAGAGTTAGGGGTGGATGTAGTAAGATCAAGGAACTTCTTCCATTACTAACCAGCAGAGCGTTACCACTGTCAACCAAAGGAAACAGTCTATTAGCCATGTGTACACAGGCAATTGAGAGTTAAGGACATGCGTTGCATGGAGAAAAAGGATTAGAGAATACTACGATGGATATGCAATGTGAGTTTTAAAGACAGGCTTAAATCCTCATGACCTCAGAGGAAGATAAAATCTGGACAGTATCGGGATATATGTGCAGAACAGGAGACTTCCATGGTATGGCCATGTTGAAAAAGTGAGAGTTCTTGGAGTAGTAGATGTAGAACAGTGAGGTAACAATGCCAGCTGACAGGGGAAGGCCAAGGAAAACATAGGAGGAAATGATAAGAATAGATTTAAAAGAAGGAGGGTTAAATAAAAACCTGACCAGAAATAGGTAGTTTCAAAGTCAATTTCTAAAAGTGGTCCAACAAATACCAGCATGTAAAAACGGATGTGATGACGATGATGATTATTCGAATGTTGATTGACTCAATTAGCATGAAAAATTACGAGGAATTGTGTCAAATCAAATGTTCTGTGAGGATGACATACTCGATTAACAGTGACAGATACGCCCGGTGTATAAGAAAGCTGTCTAATTTTATTTCCATTCTTTCATTTGTGTCTGAGCGGCTCCAAAATATGTCATTATTATTATTTTTGTTTACTTTTTATTACCATAAACAAAGCATATTGCCACTGATGCATAAGGGGCTGATGTGATAAGGAAAATATTTGGCACTTCTGCAGTTTAGCTGTCACTTACTGTCATCACAAATCGTAAACAAAGAGTTCCATTCATTCAACCCAGTCAACCGGAAGTGTTAAACTGAATTTTTTTTATCCCAAAATGTTTATTTTGGGAGTTTTAATTCATACAATAAAAAAAATCACTAACTATTCATTTAAATTATAAATTTTCGTTTTAAAAATCACATGTTTATTTTGAGAAAGTTTCAATTCATACAATAAAAAAAACCATTATTTTTATAATTTTTTACATTAAATAAAATATATTCATCTTCAATAAAGAAACATTGTGTGCTGTTATTATTGTTTGCTGTTATTGTCATTTTGGATAAAAACATCTAATTATGTTTTTTCCGGTAAGTTGTCTGCCCCTGCCTTCAAAAAAAGAAAGCAAATAAAGTGTGAGTGACAGCTAAACTGCAGAAGTGCCAAATATTTATAGAGGGCAACCTGGGTGGGAAGTTGGCCAGCAAGGTATTTTGTTCACATGACATTTAAATTTCTGCATGTTGGTACTGTCTGAGAAACAGGGAGAAAATTCAAAAGAAGGGACAAGAAGCTATGAGAGTAAACAATATTCCAGTATTAAGTACCTCTACAGAGAAGAGTGATTTTTCTGCGAGTCGAGTGAGTCGGGTGTATTTATGTTGAGGGGGAGGAAGTGCAGTAAGTTCATGGGAGCAAATTCCGTGGAAGTACTTGTACAACAAGGACAGGAATGCAACACTGCAGAAATGCAACAGAGGCTGGAGCTTGACAGATAATGCGGGACCTGTTGTTTTCAAGTAAGGTTATTTTGGTGGTCATTTAGATTATTTTATCGGACATAATTGAATCAGATCATGTGATGTTTGATATCCAATCAGAGTTGCATATTTTCTTATTCCCTTTTTGCACATTGTGTTTAAATCTACTTTTGTACATATCTTTTTGGCTGCACTGCCAAAGTGCATCTGAGAGCACCACAGGCTTACAGAGTTGTTGGAAGTTTCAAGAAGTACTTGTCATAAAGACATTGTACTGTATTTGGGACTTGAAGCAAAAACACAAAATATAGATCGGAAATAAGCTGTCAGAAGTTTAAGGCTCAAAAGTGAAATGCATGGGAATGCGTTGGGGGAAGACCCAAACGGAACCAGAAGATCTACATGATCGAATAGCATGCTGGAAAGTTTTTGAACTGAGTTTTGGGCAAATTTGTGGAATGAGAGACATATGAAATTTAATCCTGAGGGTCACAAGTGGTCGTGGTCTCTCTCTCTCTCTCTCTCTCTCTCTGGAGCATGTATCCAACTATGAATCAAAAGCAATATATATTTGGATACAAAAGTCTTTGTTTTCATTATTTATAACTAGCTGACTTTGCCTGCTCACTATTGCTTCGCGATGTAATTCCTATTCACTATTTGAAATCATTGAAATAAAACTAATCTGGGTGCTACCAGATCAGGCTGTCTGAAAATACTGGCTTCCTGACTTAAATTGCACCAAACATTAATGTTATTTTTCCCTTTGCAAAACTCAATCATGTTCTGCAAAGCCAACAAAAAAAAAAACAATTTTCCTCTACAAAACAACCAAACCAAACACGATGAATAAATATTTGAAGACATGAAAACTTTTTACCAAAATGACCGGATTTGCATTAAATAAATCGAAAAGGGTTGATATGCTGTAAAACAAAACAACCAAACTAAACATTTGAAGACAAAGAACTTGAAGCATAAAACTTTTTACCAAAATGATCGGATTTGACATTAAATAACTCGAAAAGGGTGGATATGCCACAAAACAAAACAACCAACCAAAAACTAATCGATAAGAAAAAGAAAACAAAATTGAATTAATTAAATTAAATAGAAATCACCAAATTAATGAAGTGAAAAATGTTTTTCATCTCTCACAAGAAGAAATTCTTTAGTTTCTTTTTATTATTATTATCAGTTATTGTTAAGATTAAAACTCCCATCCTTATCTCATGAAAATTAAATTTGCATACGTGAATATTCTTTCCGGTTTGTTTTATTAGGTTCAGTTATTATCAAGATTAAGCTTCCCCTTCTTTGCTCATAAAATTTAATAACCAACAATAGTAATGCGAATAATTTTTTTATTCCGATCTTTTGAAAGTTCTCCGAAATTTTTGAACGACCCAATATTTATCTTTCATGCGAATAGGAAAAGGTCTGATTAAACAGCTCTAAATTGGAAGAATTGATTCACGCAATTTCCAAGCGAAATTTATCATATTTGACAGTATATCAGATCCATGTGCATATTTCATTTCGGTATGACATCTTCAATAAACAAAGGTTAATACAGCAATATATTACTCGAACAGTCTAACCATAGTAAATCATTACTTCCTATAAAACTAGAAGAATGCTCGCCCCTTTTGCACCACTTTTATGTCCCTTTACTCAGATTAAAATCAAGATATAATGATATTAGAACCTATTGTCTAGAATCCTTATTAAAATTTTGATTAAAATCCATTACATGATTTGATTCTAAATGTCTCTTATTTAAAGCTTAAACTTAAGGGGTCTTAAGAATAGATTGAAATTCAGGGAATCTTGCTCAATTGGTGTGTAATGACTAGACAAAATTCAATGCAAATGTGATATATTTTAATTTTTAAATGAGAGGATGTGCCCATATCATCCTCCTAAAACTCTTTAAAATACTCGGAAGAAACTGAAATTTAGGGAATATTTACAAATTAATTTCTAATACCTATTGTTAAAATTTCAAAAACTCTTAATTTTTGCTATAGGTTTCCGTTCCATTTTCACCCCCTTTGCATAAAACTAAATTTAAGTAAATATATTTGGATTGCTAGTAACTATTTCAAAATTCCTTCGGTTAATTAGTTTATGAGTAACTCTCTTCTATTCATTTAGCGTCGCTTTTCTCTTGTTCAGGGGTCAGACATTTGCTGATATTACAGAAGCTCACTCTCCACTGCTCACGCTTTAGCAGGTCAGCAGTCTCCAAATTCCTCTCTGTGGGGTTTTATCAAATCACTTGCTTCTAAGTTTTCCTTGGACGGCCAACCTTCCTGCGATTTAAGACATCTGTGCTTCTGCAAAAGTTTATCCATGAGGATGAACATTCCACATGACCATAACATCGTAATCGATTCATCGTTAGGATAACCTCCATGCTGGACAAGTGTAGTGCTTTCAACAAATCATCTGACCTGATGTGTTGAGTCAACTCAGATCCCACATCGCAGATCCATCTGACTTGTTCAGGGGTCAGACATTTGCTGATATTACAGAAGCTCACTCTCCACTTCTCATGCTTCAGCAGGTCAGCAGTCTCCAAATTCCACTTTGTGGAGTTGTGTCCAATCACTTGCTTCTAAGTTTTCCTTGGACGGCCAACCTTCCTGCGATTTTTTCTGCAAAAGTTTATCCAGGAGGATGAACGTTCTACATGATCATACCAGTGTAATCGATTCATTCTTAAGATAACCTCTATGCCGGGCAAGTGTAGTGCTTTCAGCAAATCCTCTGACCTGATGTGTGTGATTTGATCAGATTTCACATTGCAGATTCATCTGACCATGGATCTGTCATTGCGCTGCAGACGGGCAAGAGGACTAGGCAAGGCCCATCATTCACTGCCATATATCATGATGCTCCTGACACAGATGCTATACAGCTTACCCCGGATATAGAAAGGGACAAACAAATATATAAACATGGAAATACATCTTTATAACTTTATAAAAATAGAGATTAAAAGAATACACTTCCCTACACAAATTAATACTATGAATATGTATTTGCTATATTTATTTCTTTACATTTTGTGAAATGTACGACAGTGTATGGTTTAGTTGTTGTTTTGTTTTATGGCATATCAACCCTTTTCAGGTTATTTAATGCTGAATCCGGTCATTTTGGTGAAGGTTTTCATGCTTCAAGTTCTTTATGTGTTTAGGTATTTATTCATGGTGTTTGGTTGAGTGAAAGGGGGGAGGGGAAGGGAGAGAGAAAGAGAGGGGAGAAGAGGGGAAACAAATTGTTTTTTGTTTTGGATTTTGCAGAACATGATTGAGTTTTGCAAACAAAAAAAACAAATAAAACGTCAACGTTTGGTGCATTTTGAGTCAGGAAGTCAATAACTTCAGACAGCCTGATTTGGTAGCGCCAGTAGGTTCTATTTGACCCATAGATGGGGCCCTTACAGGTACTACCACTCCGGGCCAGAGTGGACCTGAAAGCAATGGCAACTAAGGGGCAACTCCACATTCCCCACAGCTCCCAAATGGAGGCCTCACCACTAGATGTCTTTTAAGGTCATACCCAGGACCTACGACAGTGTAAGTTCAGGGAAATGATGCTATTAGTAACTAGTAGCCTATCAAGGGGAGAGTCAATCAGGCATGTGCGTGCAATGATGTATAGAAGTGAAACCTGACTAGTCAATGTTGACGATATGTGTTGCATGGAGAAAAATGATACGAGAATGATACAATAGAATGTGTAATGTGAGTCTTAAAGACAGACTTAGATCAGATGACCTCAGTGGAAGATTAAATCTGAAGAGCATAAGGCGATGAATGCAGAAGAATTTTTTTTAAATCAGCACATAAGGGTTAAGATATTTATGAATTCAACAATTCTGGATTGACTTTTAACCCTAACCATTTCATAGGGATAATCAATGGTTATAGTGTTGGAAATCTCCTAGAAAACCTAACCCTACTCAGTTTGTAGACGGTGAGGTTATTGAGGGTATCCAGAAGTGTTATTACCTGAATTACAGAGTTGAGCTGGTGTGATAGCAAAAATTAGAATTGGATGGAGTAAGTTCAGGAATTTCTGTTATTACTAGAGCATTGCCGCTGTTGACCAATATGTGAGCATAATGTGATGATATATGGAAATAAAACCTGGTCTGTGAGGGTTGATTATATGTGTTGCATGGAGAGAAATGATATGTGAATGATACGCTGTGAGTTTTAAAGACAAGCTTGGATCTGATGACGTCAGAGGAAGATTAAATCTGAATAGTATAGGGAGATGGGTGCAAAACGGAAGACTTGAATTGTATGGCCATGTTGAAAGAATGCATGGACGGTGGCACCGGGGGGGGGGGCAGGGAGGGGCTACAGCCCCCCACTTTTTGTCTTGGCCCCCCCACTTTACGGTCATCAATAATGAAGTAATATATGCATGTGTTTAACCGGGCCCCCCCTCACTTTTTAGGAGAGCCCCCCCCCCCACACACTTTTATAACTGTGTCTCCGGTCCTGGAATGGATGAGAGTTCTTGGGTTAATCTATGTAGAATAGTTGAGACACTAGGGTCAGTAGAGGAAGACCAATAAATACAGGGGGGGGGAGTAATAAGAACGGAATTGATAGAAAGGACAAATAAAGATCTGGCCAAATATAGGTTAGTTTGGAAGTAAACTTCTGAAAGCCACCCAAGACATGCCAACATATGAAACGCCACCTCCCTGCAAAAAAATGCAAAAATTAACAACGTCGAAATAATCTCCCCTGGCAAGGATATATATGCGACAAACAACCACTTGTGAATTTAATGTTCTCTAGAAGCTTCTTCCTTTAAATGAAGCCAGCTCAACCCACCCAAGGAGAATGCGGAACCAGGCAGATGCCATATCAACCTTACCTTAAGAAGAGAGCTATGCAATGAACCATAATCAAATTCATCGATGAAGATTGTCTGCTTAAAATTTTATTACATCATATAATTAAAAATTTGATGCTAAGCAATTTTTTTCATTAGTGATTCTTTTATCTCCCTTATTTTACAAAGTTGTTTTTTTTTGGGGGGGAGGGTGCGGCCTAAATGTTAAAATTTACAAAAAAATATATTGTGCCCATGTTACTCATCGTGTTGCCTGGAACCTATATTCCATAATTCATGATGATGATTTCATTAGTTTAGGAGTGAATCCTATAATATATATATATTGTGTGTGTATTTAGGGAGTATTCTTTTATTTAAGCAAACATTGTTCAACATAACAAAATTCTTCCGGTTGATTATATTTGTTTTTTCATTTTTTCAATTTTTCTAATTATCATTTTTGTGTCAAAATTAGAAAAATTAATGAAAGTTCTATATGCATGAAGAATAGAAAATGCTAGTGATACATATGAAACATTCATTAATTTTTTTTATTTTGAAACAAAAAAGATTAGAAAAGTTGAAAAAAAAAAAGTATAATCAGGCATTAGAATTCTGTTATGTTTTACAATGTTTGCTTATATATATATATATATATATATATATATATATATATAGTCTTGGAAGTTTCTCAACCATTAAAACTATATTAAAAAAAAACAAACTTAAGTCCCAAGTCGTTCAGTGGAAAATTACTCATGTAAGTAAATTTAACTTTTTTTTTATATTAGTTTGCTTCTAACATTATTTAAGGGATCATCAGTTGTTTACCATGAAAAACTGTTTCGGTAATATATATATATATATATATATATATATATATAACTTATAACTTACTACCTAGCTTTTCTCACATATCGAGCACTGTTGAAGTAAATACTGAAAATCGATACATAAAATATTATATCCCATTATAACATTTTATGAAATAATAATAATATATATGTATATACACGCATACCGAACTTTATATATCAAATCAATATGCAAAAAAAATAGGAAAGTGCAACAAGCCATGTAAATAGACAGTTAGTAAATGTGTACATCTATATACCGTCCGAAGGTTTGTCCAAGGCGACTTTAAACCTGGATATGGTAGGCATCGTCATGTATATATATCAAGATATATCCTATCTTATCTAATTTATTTCCAAAAGTTCAGAATAATCAATGCAATGGTTTGGGGGTTCATCTTAAATATTAATTTTTAATTACATTCAAGGTTGATATGATAATTTTAAATTGCTAAATATAATATCAATATGAAGATATTTCTTCCGTAGTTTTGAACAGCTTATTGATTAGACTGTGTTATATTTAGGTATCAGGCGGCAGCTGGTACCGATGAATGCCTCCATTTCTTATAATAAATCATTTCATGACAGGGAGGTGGTAATGGTGAAGTGGACTTGGTGTGCTGTACTTCAGTTGTGTTTGCCCAATAACATTACTTGCATTAGATATGTTGCTAACCTTCACGTGGTCCCTCATGTGAGTACATGATTCTAAAATGAATCGAGGGGAAACCGTATTTCAGAATAATTGATGATATATCAAATCAAATGAAATTTATTTTGCAAAAAATAGCAACGTGCAACAAGCCATGTAAAGAGACAGGTAGAAGTTATTTACATCCACATATAATCTGAATTTTTGTCCAAGGCTGCTTTAAACCTGGATATGGTAGTCATCGTCACAATCTCCTCTGGTACGTTGTTCCACAGAGCAGAAACATGGACAGAGGACGCTGCCTTCCTTCTATTCAAATGGTGGTACATGTTTTGCAAATGCCTGTGGAGACCATAACTTGGCACTGGGGTGAAAACCTCTTCATAAAGCAGATTTGAATTCCCGTTGATTATGATGTATGCCAGAATCAAGTCTCCTCACACCCTCCGCTACTCACGTGAGAATAGATTTAGTCTTTGGAGCTGCTCTTTGTGGGTAAGCGTGTAGAGTCCTGTCACTATTCTGGTCATATATTTAAAGCTAACAATCATATTTGGTCTATTGTATTGAACGCAAATGGAAATTATTGGATAGATGGTTAGAAAAATTATTTCAATGAAACCAACCACATTTAAATGTATAAAGACCTATTATAACAGTAACACTGGGCTGAACATTGAGGAAAACAAGTTTGACTGATTAAGAATATTTATTCGAATGCGCATAGTTATTGCAAAATATAAACGCAAGATATTTATTTATGCGAAAACAGAAAATAAACATAAATAAACTTATGTAAGCATTTCTAAAATAAACTAATAATAATTTGAGTTGAATTTTGATTGATTAAAGAGAGTTTACATGCTTACCTCTTTTTTGTCTCAGTCTTCAGCCAGACGAAAATATTATGTTGCTGCCAGCATGCTGATTGTTTTGAAGTTGAACGTTCCGCCTGTTTTTTAGTACTGGAAAAAAACGGTGCAAAATATTAATTAATACTTTATAATAATTAATAATAATTAACAGATTAATACTGGCCAAACCAGCAAAGGCAAAAATTTGCACACATTTATAACTAATAAGACATCATGTAGAGCAGGGGCGGGCAACCTCTGGCCCGCGGGCCACATCCGGCCCGCAAAAGATTAGCGTCCGGCCCGCCACCCTGCTATGCTATATTATTGCAATCCGCCCCGCAGACCTCCCAGTAAAACTCATGTCATTTTGTGACATAGACGTTAAAGTAGGTTTCGATTAAGATTTACAGTGGGATAAAAATGTATGAATATCAGCGAGCGATGATGTATGTATATTTCATTTTTCTTTAACTATTAAGAGATAAAAATAGAAAAAGAGAGGCAAAGATGAAACGTGAGACGAGGAAAGGACATGAAGCATAAAACTTAAGTGAGGTGTGTCAAAACGAATGCTGCTTCCCCCATCATTATTTTTTTATGATTCCAAAATGGCTCTTCGTCGGCGCCTTTTATAACATCACATACAGAAGTCTCTTGATAAAAAATATCAGATTTGTAGAGTGTTCAATGCAAATTTTGTACAATTTATTAATGTAAACAAAATATAGTAATTCTGAGATTTCGTTTTTCACTCCAGCCCGCGATCTCCTTCCAAAAGTCTCATCTGGCCCTCACTCTGAAAAGGTTGGCCGCCCCTGATGTATTGCACCCATGCCTTGTCTCTAATATTTAAAACTATACATTAGAAAGTAATATTGAGATTGGAAGAGATACAAAGACGATTGGCAAAGCTAATAAAAAGAGTAAAAGATTATAATTACAAAGACACATTAGAAAAATTAGGATTAACTACTTTACTAGACAGGTGATTTAATTGAAATTTTAATCATCATCATATTCAGTTTAACGTCCATTTTACATGATGGCATGCGTTTGACGGCTTTAAGAAATTGACTTCCAAACTAACCTATCTCTGCCAGGTCTTTATTTATTTTTCTTTCCGTCGGGTTCATTTTTGGTACTTATCCAGATTAGGACTCAAGCTAAAATCGACTTGGCGTCAGTAGTTTACAGATGTTTACATAGACGACCGGAAAATGCCGACTGCTTTTTTTATGGAAATCGATCCAGACAAGTCATGAAGCCACTTGATGTAAAGAGCTAAAAAATACTACATCAAGGTTACAAACTAGCCAAGGATAAGTGTTTATTCCCCCTTTGTCAGAAATATCGCATGTGGAATATGAGGACTATAGAAAAATAATGGAAAGCGAGAATTACAAGACTGCCGAAAATAAACACAAGGTCCACTTTCTACTCTTTGTTCAGTGAAAAAAAACAACTTTTTCATGCAGAAAAAAAAACATTTTATAACCCTGACCCTGCTTTAACACGTGTTCAGTGATATTTTTCTTCAAAAAAAAAAGAAAAAAAAGAAAAAAAAAAGAAAAAAAAAAGAAAAAAAAAAGCCTTTTTACAGGTAAAAAAAACACTATCATTTTTTTCCAGTTGTACATTCGGCCTCGTTTTGGATTTTTTGGAAACAAACGACTTTGAATTCAATTCAGCATTTTCCGGCCGTCTACGTAAACATCGGATAACTACTGATGCCAGGCCGATTTTAGCTTGGATCCTAATCTAGTTCAGTACCCCATTTTTTTATAACTTCCTCCCATGTTTTCCTTGGCCTTCCCCTGTGAACTGGACCTGCTAACTTAACTGTTCTACATCTACTAACCCAAAAACTCTTTCAAAATAATTACTCGCATTTTTAACTATGGTGGATATTTTATTAAATATTTCTTTTCAATATGGAAGATTATTGCCAAAGCAAATTTCTGAAACTAGATCTATTAACCAATTGATTTTTTGTTTTTAGCTAAAAAGTAATATATTTTTGGAATAAGTTACCGGATCAGGTTACAAATAGCATGTAATATTTTAAGATGGAATTACATGAATTCAGAATAATGGTAAACAAAAGAAATTAAGAGGGAAATGTTGGGAGCTATCGGATGAAATATTTAACAGAATTTGATTTGTATATTGATACTGTATCAATAATGTAAATATTCTGTACAAGATTTTTTCATGTTTAATTGAGAATATTGTTGAAAAGGTAGATGCCCTCAAAAGGCATAACAAACAAACTATAATAATAATAATAATAATAATAATAATAATAATAATAATAATAATAATATACTCCCCCTCTTGGGCGGTCTGATTGATTGGAATTGTGGCACAATGAGTCATACAGTGAAAGAGAAACATCGACACTGTTTAGAAATAACTGAGAACGTCATAAAAAGCATCGAAGTAAACACAGGTCAGCCGCTATACTAGACAGTTAACAACGGCTCTTACAGACTTTGAAAGGCTGAAACGACGGGTATTTCAGCCTTATTATTTTATTTTATATTTAAATTATATTATTATTTTATTTTATTTATTTATTTCAGCCTTATTATTTACATTATAATCATAGTATCAAAGTTTTTTTTTTTGAATGACAACTTTTCTTTCTCATTGCGAGAGAGTTTTTCAGCTGCCATCGAATGCAACAGATGTGTGTCTAAGGGGCGCTGACACTAACTATATCAGTCCGAATAGATTGTGACGAAATCATGTAGCATCGCGTGGATGATAAAATAGAATTTTAAAAATAAATTATACTTTTCTGAGACACTAGGGACCTCCAATTGGTTGTGAACTATTTATCCCCCCCTATATATAACACGATGTAACTTTAATTTAGATTAAGATTATCAACAAAACTTTTTTACCATTCAAAAGAGGATACATTAAATAAACTGCTGATGATTTTTTAGAATTTTTTCCAGCATACGAAACTCATGAAAATGTGAAGTTAAAATGTTGTGTACTTTTTTTTACGTGATAAACTAACGTTCTTATGTATAAGCATTTATGTGCGCTGTGATAGGCACATTTTTAATAAATCTCGCATAAATCAAGTTATGGCCAGATCTTCACGAAATTTTCAATACTTATTCATTATAGGACTAATTTATCTTTAAAATGCTGTTTTCCTAAAATATATTAGGGAAAATATTTTTTTTACGTGATTCCCCCCCCCCCCTGTTTCATTTTATGAAATATTGAACGAAATATATTGTCATCCGGCGATTTTTTTTTCTTATATAAAACTAAACTCTTTTAAAAAACACATTGGATTAATTTTATTAAATTTTACGTAAACTGTTTTAGTAAACTGGTCCGTGAATGCACAAATAAAAAGTGGAAATAAAAGCAATATTATTATGTTTTGAATTTTTTTTTACCTTTTCTCAATAAAATATACTGTGATTTATTGAAATGCAAAAAAAAAAAAAGTTTTACGAAATAATTTTTATTTTCAGAGACATTTATTCATTTGATCGTATTGATCGAGTTTATCGGTTTTAAACATCATTTTTGAACATATTCGTGTTCGAAATTTTTCAAAATATTTTAATATAATATAGCCCGAAGTATTATGAATCGTAAAAGACAAAAGTTGTGGCGGATGTCATATTATGTACTTGGAAAAAACTACTTCATTTGCTAGAAGTAAGAAAATTTTTTTGCACTAACTGATTTTGCCGCAACTATGGAACGCAATACTAGCCATAATTAACACGTCAATTTTTAAAGTGAAATTGTCCCACGCGCATGCGCATACATTTTTAGAGTAAAATTGGTGCACGCCGCACGCTAATTTGTAAACACTATATATATATATTAATATTTATATATATATTTATATATATATATATATATATATATTAATATATTAAGTTTCGGAATCGCGGCACTTCCACATTCAGTAAAACAGCGCCAAAGTGAATATGTAAGTTATTCAGGCAATTCTGTTTTTTTTTTTCAGTAAAAAAAAAGTAATAATCTGTCTCACGGAAGAAAAAAATGGTTAAAACAAACCGTTAATTTTGTTTACACCATAGTAGTAAAGTAATTTGTTTCACTTCTGTTCATCCGTACATAGATAATATCTTGCCATGTCTCACGCGATGTTTAGTAAACACTACCCCGTGTGTCGTAAAACAAGAAAATTTCGTAGTTTCATCGGACAATGAAGAAGGGTTTCTTTCAGAATTTGATAATGTAACCTTTAACTAAACTATTTTACTTTAAAACAAGTATAACTTTATTTGAGAGAGTTTTTTTTTGCAATCGGTAAAGCAAAACGAATGTATGACTTCTTAACGTACACATGAAATAGTGACGTCACCGTTCTTCACATGCAATTGGAGGTCCCTATGAGACACAAATGTCCTGTTCAGTTCTTGTTCAATCATTTTTTTCATTGAGCAAACTCTTCAATTTTCTTCCCTGAAATTCAGACATTTTCACTGACAGAGTAGAGAGGTAATATCAAAAGACGCTTACCCCAAAATGTTCAAGACTTGTGGCTTCGATATCACAGTTTTGTGGATCTAAACTTGACAGAGCAGCTGGTCAGAACGAATGCGACACTTGTGATCCCTGGCTTACTCTCATAACCACAACATATATTGTTACAGAATGACCACAGAATAATATCCTGATGAAGACGTTAATTATAAGGGTACCGAAAGTACTGAATCTTAAAGAGGCTTATTATCAAATTCCTGAAAAAGCCATCGGCCGTTATCAACGAGACCACCAAGTGAGTTGCAATTATTATGAAAAGAAGTGGAGAGTATAGAAAATCACTCGGACTCCAGGAAACACTGCCTGTTTTTACCAGTGAGATATCGTTTGTAATGACTCGAGAGAGAACTTCTATTAAGTAAGAAATAATAATAATAGTGTTACTACTACTAATAATAGCACATGGACCTTGCCAGAGAACTGAAAGGAATATGGAACATGAACAAAATCACTATAATACCAATAATTGTAGGAGCACTAGGAACAGTTGCGAAAAATCTGGAAAAAAATTAGGAGAAATTGGAAACTAAATATGGTTGGATTGCAGAAAGGATTGTGAATTTTATTTACGATTCTATGGGTGGCATTTTTGCAGTATCACTTTACATCTATATACAACTTTTGCAAATAATTTGAGAAAAAATATAATCCATCATAATAAAAATTGTAGTTTCTTTACTTGTTTCAATGATCTTGAAAATAGGGGGCCATCTTTTTTTATAAGGGGGTTATAACGCGGACAGTTGCAGGATAAAATCAACCTCAAGGTTGCCTCATAAAGAAACAGGGTTATACAATAATTTCATTTGAGGTGAAGTTTCCATGCAATCCAGAATTATTTAATTTGTAAGATGATATAAAAATGTTATTAATGTCTGTAAAAGCTTTTTTCAATAAAGTAATGATGAAACACTGACATTTTTTTCTATTGTGTTTTTAAAAAAATTATGTAACAGTTACATATTGATGAACTATTTTCTTTCGTGTAAGCCTTCATGCCCATGCGGAGTGATTGATCTATTATCCAATTAGAACACTTTGCGTGGGACGTACTTCCGCTAAACTATTATACATTTTTATTACGTTTTTTTAAAATTGTGTGAAGATGGCAACCCGAGTGCACATGTGACGTGTGCGGAACAGTTGGATTCAGAACAAGACATGGATAAAACTGATTTTTAAAATGTAAAGGCAGACTTTGTTCTAACCACAAGCTAATGGAAATGATAAAACCCAATATCTTTTACATTACAATTCTTTTTTGTGTTTTTCGAAAACAATCTCAGAAAATACTGGATCTTTTATCTAAAGCAGGTAACCGATAATCGAAAATTTCAAATCCTATAAAATTTGATTCAGAGCAAATCTTTTTCTTCTAATCTTTATAAATTTCTATTTAAAAAATAAACGGTAATGAAGGATTAAGACATTTGGGTTTTTTTCAGTTTGGTTGATGAGTGGAGGCATAATCTGATTGGTTGAGAAGAGAGAGGGTGAGCATATGATTGGTTCAACCGGATCACAGGTTAATAAGTTGTTGTTTTGCAGTGCCTGCCTGAAGCCTGCCAACCTGTAAAGCCTGCATCTCCTTGCTGGCATTGCCCTTGCAAATGTGAGATGGGAAGTTGCTAACCGAGTAGAGATCACAAAGTGATGAACGCCATCTTCATCATGGACGTGGACCAACAGCCCAACGACTGAAGCCAAGAGAAGCTTCCTCAGTCGGCTTGAGCCCTTATAAGCATCTCAGGAATAGACCAGATTGCAGCTTCCCGAGAATGCCCCCCTCCTACTGACATGGGAATCTCCCCTTCTGAAGCTTTCGTTCCTGGCTCAGAAGCACCCTGGTTCCAGTGGAGGTAACCCAACTACCTGAGAATCAAAAGTTGCTATAACCAGATGGGGATACAAAACCGACCCAACCATCTGTGAATGTGAAGAGAAAGACCATACGATGCAACACTGCCTTGTCTGTGCTCTAGTGACCAGTCAGTGTAGCTTGAAAGATCATGCAGAGTAAAATAATAATGCAAAATATTGCCGTATGACCACATGCTTCAAAGACTAAGTACTAATTTAACAGTATACATAATCGATTACCGTATAATCAGGTAAGTATTTGCAATGTAACATGTGTTTGTTTATGCATTCTTTACGCATGTTCTTAATTATAGTGTCCAGAGACAGTATTTACTTTGTATTTATATATTTTGTCAGCTATTTGCAAAAATGCATATTCATAAGAAAAGGAGCTATATCACTGTTCCTTGTCTAATGAAAATAAATGGTGAATCTCATATAGTTTATCCAAATGAATGAATTATTGGGCCGGATAAAATATGTAGTCAGTGAAATAGATTGAAATTCCTTTTTCATTATGTGTATAACTGATTGTAAAATTCCGTAATTGTGTAGCCAGGTAGTATCAAATATCGATTGGACAGATGCAATACTAGTTAGGTCTGATGGCTAGAAGTTCGCAAGATAACTTTATATGTTAGATATATGCTATAATGAACATTGCATTTTAATGAAATCTGTATATGTATTTAATGAATATTTCATATTAATTAAATACATAAATATTTAATAAATATCGCCAGATAACGATATAGTGTATCTATGTGACGGTTGCATTAATATTGTTATTATATAAAATCACTATATTTAAGATTAAAATAAAACACAGCAAATATATATCGCTGAGAAATGTGACATAGTTTCGGTTACAGATACATTTAATCGTCATTATAACACTGTGCTTGTGTTGGGTGTCATGAGTTATCTGCAAGGGTTTATATCAGAAAGGTCAGCATTCACAAAAGTTAGTTTATCTCAGTCGACTGACATTTCTAGCAGCTTTTCCGTCTTGAATATTCTCCAGATTCCAATACGCTTTTCTCTGTTGTTGCAAGTGGAGAAATGTCTCCAAGACAGAAGCTGAAAAGAAATTTCGTTTTGCGGTTGTCTTACTTTTCATTCACAATTCAATTCTATCTCTTTGAATTCTCTTATTTTTTTCAGATAAGCTTTATATTTTATGTACTTATTTTTCCTTATTTCATCTTTTCTCTCCTTCGAGGCTTTATTCTAAAACTCTTTGTTCTTTTAATTTTTGATAGATGCGTCCAAGCATCTACATATGAGGTTCCGTCAGTTGGTTAATATGACTGGGTTGATTGTAAAATTGCATTTTTATTGGCCTTTTGTCTAGGAAGAAAGTGTAGTATCTGTTCTGATGGATACTGCAACCTATAGACCGGTGTCGTCTTGCCCATCAGGGCTCGATTTCGCCGGTCTGTGGGTTTGTCCTGTGCAGTTCTAGGAGGTTCACCCTCCCAGGCTTTGCCTCCCCTCTTTGGGGAGGAGTAAGTTTATTGCTTACTGCCTGAGGCGCCCCTACCGGGGAATGTCGACGGGGCTGCCCAGGCAATTTTTAATGGCCTTCTCGGGCTCTGGCTTTTCAAGTCCCACTTTCCCGACCCGACCTTGGGTCACATCTTACCTTGTGGGAGTAAGATAAAACTGGCCTTGTGCCTAACCTCCTGGGGAGGTAAATAAAGTGTGCTGATACAGTTGGCATCCGTCTGTCTCAGGAGACAATTGAGTTCTGCACCTCAGATTAGTTCGTTACTGAATTGCAGCATTTGCTGTGACTCTGTTGCAGTTGCCACAGATGTAGGTGGTTTTTAGTTGCGAGAGCTCTGTTTAATCCCACTGTCGTCTGTGCTCTCTCCTCTGCTGGTCGTTCCTAGAGAATAATTCTAGCATCTTTACATTATAAAATAGAATATCAAATATTCTAATTCTTTGCAGCTTTCTTCGAAGATACGAACAGGAAGCAGACGACAACTAATTTTTAATAAGTTAATTTAATTACAAAACTGTTTTAACGAAAGTTTGTAGATTAAGATTGTGTAACAAAGGTAAAAATGAATATTTTACTTATATTTATTCTAACCATATCTGCTACTTGAAATCTCAAGTCCTTTGATCTTCTTTTCTGAAGAGCGAGACACGGAATCATTGTGGAAGACCGAAAGTGTTAAAAGCCGTTTTAACAAAGCGACATGACTTTAACAAACAAAAGTCTCTTCTCAAATCCCTCCATCACCCATCTACAATTCTCAGTCGATATAAGATAAGTCAATTCTTGTGTATTTAAGAGGAGGCGTTTAAGAATAATACGTTTGCTCTTCTTGATCTACATTTGGGTAAGAGGTCAACTCGAACATTCTCTGCCAGACGTTTAAGGCTTATTCTTTTTTATTATAAAATATCTTTATTCTCTTATTTTTCTATGTTTTTTTTTTAAATTTTTGTATCTATATTCACGTATCAAAGTTTAAATGGATGTTTCTATCTATTCGATCTCTTATTAATGCTGTACGTTCATTGCATCTTTATAATAAAATATTCACAAGATATCGTCTGTCGCAATTCACATTCAAACGTTACTTTTTAAAGTATGTTATATTTTTTACAATTAATGTAATGACCAAACGATACCATGAGTAATTAAGCTTAATACAAATCCATTCAAATAAGAGAAAAAGAACCAGCATCAAACAGCTGTTTAGTATATATATATATATGTTTATGCAAACATTGTTAAAACACATACACACGCAGCCGCATGTGCGTGTATGTGCAAAAACGCCAAACGGTTTAAAATAAAAACATTATTTTCAAATGGAAAGAATATCTGAAGAGAGCTGAGGTGCTTGAAACGCGTTATGAAACTATAAAATTATAAAATAAGTAAATAATCAATAATTTTAGAAAACAGTTTTTATCAAAATTACAAATGTTGATTTCTTTATATACATATATATATATATATATTTATTATTACAAATGTTGATAGCTACAATTCTTAATATACATATATATATATATATATATGTATATATATGTATATATATATATATATTTATATATACATATATATATGTATATATATATATATATATCAATATATATATATATATATATATATATCAATATATATATATATATATGTATATATATATATATCAATATATATATATGTATATATATTTATATTTATATATATATATTTATATTTATATATATATATATATGTTTATGCAAACATTGTTAAAAATAACAGAATTCGTCTGTTTAATTATACCATTTTTTATTTTTTTTTATTTTTCTGATGGTCGTTTTTGTATTAAAATCAAAAAAAATTAATGTTTCACAGGTTTCACAGACGTTTTCGATTCTTCGTCGAATCATCTTCAGGTTTCAAAAGCAAATTTACAAAAAAGCTGGAGAAAGAAGAGAATTTAAAAAAGACAGTGGAGAAACGCGCAGAGAATGTTTTTTCATTGTTCCAGGAAGTTGTTGACAATTTAAATTCACCAATGCTGGATGACATCACAGAACAAAATTGCATTACGTTAAGCATTTTTAAATGTTACCACTGGTTTCATATGTGATGTTGTTAAATTTAGGTTGTTGTGTTTTTATGTAGATAGCTTCCAGTATTTTTTTTTATTATTAGTTTCGGAATGTATAAAGTTAGTGTTATAAACTAGAATTTGTCTTAAATCAGAGGGAGCGCAGCTATGTTTTTGTAGATGTTAGTAAATTGAGCTAGAGTTTACAAGATGCATTGTGAGGCGGCTGGATATATTAGTGATTGTAAAACGAATGTAGACATATTATATATATATATATATATATATATATATATATATATTATGAGGCCTTTCTAAAAAGTATCCGACCTTAGGCAAGAAAAAATATTTCAAATACCTGACAGGGTAGGTGTTTAAGTTGTCTCTAAGATATCTCCCTTTTAATCATCTCCTTTATATAGGGTAAAGCATTTAGAGTGACTTCTAGTTAGTAGTTGTACGAAGAGAAGATAAAAATAGTTTTCCACGGACATATGTTTCGCCGTTACTGAGGCTCATCAGCATAGCTGACAGGATTCGAACCCCAGACTCTAAAAAATGGGGCAACATTGCGTACGTACGGGAGCAATAAGTACCAGTAGCTGTAGTACAGCCATCTATCGCTAACAATAAAAATAACGACACATATATACAGATATATATATTTCATAGCATGTCTATTTATTCATTAAAACAAAATCTCGCAACTATTTATGGTATTTAAATTTCACTATTTTGTAAAAAGTCATAGCGATTTCATTTCAAAACTGATTTTTTTAATGATATATATTCTTTCATTGAATTATCTTTCCAAAGGTGTAAATATTTTTTACAAAAAATAATCTAGGAGAAAAAGAAAAAGGGAGGGGGACAATCAGTGAAATATGAATGAAAGTAAAAAGTGTCTCGAGCAACGCTGGGAAGATACAGCTAGGTAGGTATATATATATATATATATATATATATATATATATATATAACAAGATTTAGTTGCATTCTAAAGGCCAATATTTTATTCATCTTACGAATCATTTTTTCAAAACAATCACTTTCGGTACAATTACGGTTCCGTTTTATTTACCAGTAGACCAACCAAGATTTGTATGTCAATATCGGATCTTTCCTCTCTGAACTCATCAGAAAGCAAAAACGTTCTCAATTAGAAAAAATATACATTGGATGCGACAAAAAAGTTCGAAAAACAAATAACTCACATCGAATACATTCAAATCACCACCTAGGCAGCCATACTGTTATCTAAAGCAGAGCTAAGAGAAATACACACAACCTTGACCGAAAACTTGTCATAAGAAACTAATCTTTAAACCTGGTTGACGGATAATTAGTTTTTTTTATAAAAATACCGTAATAAACTTTTTTTAAAACTCATTAAATAATTTATGTAATTTAAATTGGGAGTGTTAATTCAAAACACAGAAGTACGAAACTAAAACATAGCACTTAAAACTGAATCATTGTTTTGTCGCATCGCAATGTATACTTTGTTTTAATCAAGAACCTTTTGGCTTTCTGATGAGTTCAGAGACGAAAGATCCGATATTGACATACAAATGTCGGTTGGTCTTCTGGTGAACGAAACAGAACCATAATTTTAGCATGTATGTATGCTCTGTTGTTACATGTTGAAAATCATCGAGCTTTCAGTTGAAAGAAGTTGGGATACATAAAGAATAGAAGGTATATGCTGAAACATTTCTTAGCACACCTATATATATATATACACACACTCACAGAAGGGGAAGAGAGAGAGAGGGAGACAGAGAAAGAATTATAGATGAATAGATTTAATACATATTTAAATATATTTAAATCCATCCCTAGAAAGGACAAATCGAATTAGACGTTTTGCCATACATATGTTTCTGAGAATTCTTTATTCATGTTACAAATTACAGCTCAAATTAAGACTGTTACATTCCTGGAAAGTTTCATCTTTAATAGCATAATTTTAAAATTCTGTAACAGCCTTAATTTCAGCTGTAATTTGTTACAGAAACGTGTATAAATCCTATACGATTCTTTCTTTCTGGGATTGGATTTAAATATCTTTTAAATATACATTAAATGTATTTATCTATAAAAGTTTTAACGATAAACTATTGAGCTTAAACTATTTGTAGATTTGAAACAGTTTGCATAAAAATCTCAAACTGGTTTAATTTCCTATACAATCCGGAATTAATTTGTTTAATAACTCTTACTATATTATATATATATATATATATCTTTCTATATATATATATAGTCATCCAGAGACAGATTGTTTCGCTTTATCACAGCTCTTCGGTGTTGCTAGACGAGTAAGTTATTCAAATTGATATTTATTTTAGATTTTTTCACAAACAATTACCATATTTTAATCTCTATTAGATTCAAAATTTTATATAGTAAAACGAACGGGCATTTTTCAAATTATTTGTCTTTGGCACTCCTCCCGCCAATAAGTCACCACCGTGACATGTCTACACAGTGTGATGATATATGGAAGTGAAACCTTGCCAGTGAGGGTTGAGAACATGCATTGCATGGAGAGAAATAATATGAGAATGATACAATAGATGTGTATGTGAGTCTTAAAGACAGGCTTAGACCTTAGGGGGAGATTAAATCTGGACAATATAGGGAGATGTGTGACTTTGATGGTATGGCCATGTTGAAAAAATGAATGAGAGTTCTTGGATCAGTAGATGTAGAGCAGTTAAGGTAGCATGTCCAGTTAACAGGGAAAGGACAAGCATACTTCACAAATCATTATGTCTTGGAATCTAAATTTCTTTAGATGAGGATTGATAATATGGATTATTTGAACTACTGTTCTCATCTTGGATGTTATTCTCACGTTTCATCCGATGTAATCTCCAACTTTTTCAGGTGTGTCTTGTCAAACTTGGAATATGTACTGATACAATATGGGAACGATTATATATAAATAGATTTAAACCCCATTGTTAAAAAAGTTTATATATATATATACATATATATATATATATATATATATATATATACATATATACTAATATATATATATATTAGTAATAAGTATTAGCACTACACATCTAAAACAAAATAGATTTAAGGTTTCCGAAATTCCTGTTTAACAGATAAAGTGCAAAGTAATAATCAGTTCTAAGTGACAGTCTCCTGAGGTTGAAGGTTCAATCCTAAGTACAGGCAATACTTAGAATAAAAATATGTATTATGTAGTGGAAAATGAAAACAACAATGTTAATTCATTAACTCTCTGTGGTTAGCAGAGTTGTCCCCCTTTGCAAATTGGCTGTTTGGAGACTTTGAAAGCTAGATGGCTCTGGTTGACAGTCAATTTGCATAGGTAGGGCAAAAAGCAGCATAAAAACTGTACTCTTTTGTGAAGAGGGGGAATGCTCAGTGAGCTGAGTGAAGTGGAGAGCGAAAGAGGGGCAGAAGGCAGTTGGCAGTTCGCAGTTTGGAGAATTCACAGATTTTTATTCTTTTCAAGAAACTTTCCTTTCACGGATAGACCACAAGCTATTTCGGCTGATATGCCCAGTTTGTCCACAACGGAAACAGGTCATGCCAGGCTTAGGTTCTCGGCAGTCCTGTACAAAATGAGGCCCCTGTAATCGAAAACATTTCACTGGGGCTTTTCCAGGTGACCGCCCCCACGAGAGATTCTCCTTAACTGCGGACTTCCCTCCCATCAGGCTTACTTTGATTCTGTCACCCATCCTATTATGTAGGTAGGCCGCCGGAAATAGCTTGTGGTCTATCCGTGAAAGGAAAGTTTTCTAGTTGCTCAGGTGGCTTCGCAATCAAGCTCATATATTGATGACATCCTGGTCGAGGAAGGAAAACTGTCCGCGGAAAGTGTTAGCAATCACGTTGGAAAATATGGGTTGATTGCGAAGCCACCTGAGCCACTAGAAAATGGCACGGCCCTAGGACTAAAGCTGCAAAGGAATAAGGAGGGGACGTTGATGTTCGGACAGGGTAATGAGGTGCCCGATATTTCAGATGGACTGACTAAGAGAGAGCTGTTCTCCATATGTGGGAAGCTGGTTGGCCATTACCCCATTTGCGGGTGGCTCAGTGTAGCATGCAGCTATATAAAAAGGCGGACCGAAGGCGGCCGCTGGGATGACACAGTGACCGAGGATGTTGTGCAGTTGATACGCGAGGTGGTGGAGGAGGTTATGGCTGATGGAACGAGAGTAAGATACCCCCGTGCATTAAATAAAGCGTTCAGTTAAAAATTCCATACCAGGGTGCAATATAAAGATTCCTTAGTTTGACGGAGAAGGTCGGAGGTTACATCGGCGGAAACGTTGTGGGAATAACAACCAAGATGAGAAGAGTAGCCTGAAAAATCCAAGCAATTCAAAGACATGAGAATAGAAATTCACAAAGCAGAAAGCATTGATCTTGAGCTTTTGTAGGGTAGTAGGCTCCCACAAACAATTGTCTAATTGACCTCCACATTTCCTAGTGTGCTCCTTGATTTTGAACATTTTTTTTACTAAATATGTAAATATTACATCTGACGATGAAGCTATGTAGGTGATGGTGGTGAGGTGGACCACACAAACATTGTCATGGGAATTATACGGCACATGAGTGATTGATCTTGATCGAGGCTGGCAGCATGTATAACATTCTAATTTTCTGGTCAGCACGAGTCTTGGCAAAACAAATAAAAGAGAAAACTTTTGGTTCCTGAGGGAAGTTTCAATCGGCAATCCACATAGTTTTGATCAATACATTGCCCTGTTTACGAAACCGGGATCCCTTGTGAGTGTGTGTTATTTCGGTGTCTGCTGAAAATGAATTCCTGGGGGTTTTAGACCCTCATTGATAATTTGCTATGCTACTTAAAAGACTTTTCTGGCTACATTATGTTTACACATTTTTTTAGCATCGGTATGCTTGTTATTAATTAAAAAAATTCCCTGCGCGGAAAAAATCTTGTTAGTGAGGGTCTTTTACATTGCAGTAGTCAGATATTCCATACTCATCAAAATTATTGGATAACTGTTCGAAATTTGCATAATAATATGGTTGTACATTCGTTTGTATGTATGTACCTTCTACACCCATTTTGAAAAATGAGATAGTCCAATCGCAAAAGAGAAAATGCAAAAAGTAATTGATTATCTATCCATTTAAAAAAGAATTGTCCCAAAATCGAATAAGACATCATAAATAAATATCTGTCCTTGTCCACTCAAAAATTACATTCATTTTATTTATTTACATATTACCATAGAATTGTTTTCCAGTGAAATTTTCTTTGCTAGCTATATTTTAAATCTTTTTCAATTTTCAGAATAGTTCATTTTGTATTTTGGTCAAATTGGTGTATGTAAGTTCCGTGGGTTTCTTGTTCCATTTTTCTTTACTTGTTCATGTTAGTCTTGATGTCTTTAAAAATATATCTTTACTGTTGAGTTTTTTTAATGGCGAGTAATTTACAACTCTAAAAAGTATGTATATCATATTAAGATGTTACATGCAAGAATGATTACGTTTTAATCTAATTCGCATGTAACATCTTAATATTATTGATGCTCTTTTTAGAGTTGTAAATTACTAGCCGATAAAAAAATTCAACAGTAAAGACATTTATAAAGACACCAAGATAAACACCGTCTGAAGATGATTTGACGAATCAAATCGAAAGTACTTGTGAAAAAGGAAAGAAAATTTGAACAAGAAACCTACGGAAGCTACATACACCAATGTGAGCAAAATACTAAATGGACTATTCGAAAAATTGAAAAAAATCAAAAAAATATTTTATCAAGCAAAAACACTCAGTGTTATTTTATGTTTTCCTAAATGAAAATATGCCAGCTAAATACACACAATATATATATATATATATATATATATATATATATATATATTGAAACCAAAACACATGAATATGGTTGATCAGGGTTTTCATCTCATATGAATAGAGATGTTGTCTGTCTGTCAGTGTCAACATTTTTTAAAACTTAATAGATACATTGCAAAACGTGTCTCATTTCGAAATATCAAAGATATTAACTACTTTTAGAAATGGAGAAAATTGCATTAATAGTAAATAATAAATTCACAAAAGATACAGTGGATGGCATGACCAGAAATCGAAACTGAAACCTTTAGACCTTCAGTCTGAGCTTCTATTAACCGACCTATTTGGATTTTCTTATAAATAGAGCTTAAGACATTACCTTAACAAAATAATTATAGCTTTGGTGTGACGTCATAGATTTATGATTTACACCATGTTTCAATTAATGAATTCAAACATAAGTGATGATAAAAAACAAATTAATGAGTAAATATTAATAGCGTTTGAAATTATTTTAATAGTTGAAAACAATTTATTTTGCGTTAACTACGTATTGTATGTAGTTCTTTCACAATCATATAATCCTCTCAGCTTAGCAAAAATAGTTAACTAAAGTTTGATTTTCATTAACAAAGGCTTATAGGGTATCGTCAAATTCTTCAGTTGTTCAAATGATTGGAGTTGCGCATTTACTTTTGTCATCCAAATAAGACTTGCTTAATTCTGTCAGTCCTTTCAGTTATGAGATTGTCTGAGATTCCATCTTCCATTAATTCAGTGAAGATGGAATCTCATAAATTATTCTCTCTTTTATCAGAATTTGAAGAATGTCTGCGAGACATTGAATCAGTCAAAATTTGAGGGACATTTAATCAGCATATGAAATTTTAAATTCCTCTAAGTAATTAGTCAGTACTAAGTGCTATCTATCAAAGCGTTGCGGACATGAGGACTGGTGGTTGTACTGTTGAAAAGGCCTCAGAAAGAAGAAAGTTTGTGGAAATGGAATCGGGTGCAACTCAATTTTTTTGTGCTACTTGGGTAAGCAAGAAGTGCAGTGGAATTACTGTTAGTTTCTGAGAGGATAACCAGTTTGTGTGCAAGATAATCAAGATGGATGAGTACTCAGATGTGGATGGCGAAGCTATCGAGGTTATTCAGAAGGACTAAGGAAAATGTCTATCAGGTGTGGATGCGCATTGTGATAATGTATGGAAGTGAAATCTGGCCAGTGACGGTTGAGGACATACGTTGCACGTAGAGAAATAATATGAGAATGATTCGATGGAAGATCTACTTCTTAACTTAAAGACTTGTGGGAATGCTATGTAAAATAAAGGTCTGAGAGTGAATGTTACTAAGACTAAAGTGACGATCAGTGATTGTAACGTTGGAAAGCTCCAAATTCAATCTTTTGTAAATATTGGGTACAGACGAAGTGCAGTGGAATTACTGGTAGATAAGTAAGACAATGGAGAACTCCGATGTGGACAAACTATATCAGGATAGCGAAGCTATCGAGAAGTTTTGCTACTTTAGTAATACCATTGCAGCACAGGGTGGAGCAAGTGCTAGTGTGAATACAAAAGTTAGAAGTGGATGGAGTAAGTTCAGGGTATTTTTGCCATTACTAACCAGCAGAGCATTACTACTGTCGCCCAAGGAAAAAGTCTATATGTAGTATGATGATGTATGGAAGTGAAAACTGATCAGGGTGACTTGAGAACGAATGTTGTATGGAGAGAAATATTAGAATTATACGATGGGTGTGCAATGTGAGTCTTACATCACAAGAAGATTAGATCGGGGACAGTATAAAGGTATATATGTGCAGGACAGGAGATTTTAATGGTATGGATACATTGAGAGAATAGATGAGAGTTAGGGTAGTGGATGTAGAAAAGTTGAGGTAGCAGGGTCTTTCTCTCTGGGCAACTTGGGGAAAATCTTTGTCACTAAGTCTCACATAACTAGTCTGGGCCGCTCTTGTTCCGACAGGTTGAAGGTACAGGTTAGACAGCTTGTCTGGCTGCTGTTCCCGACTGGTAGTACAAGAGCCCAAACTCTCAAGTAGGGCTAAGAACGGCTGCTCGATCAATAGTTGTATAATATCGTGGGTAACTGCACGTGCCATGTCGCACATGGAAAGGAACCCTACAATTATCCCCAGTGGGCTTTCCCAAGACCACACCCTATGGATCAAGTCCTGACTAATGATATGGATGTGTGAGCTTATTTGGACCAAACAAGCACCTACTTTGCCCTCCCCACTCTATCCAAAACCAAAATGATAATACAAAAAAAAAGAAACAAACCTAAACCAAAAAATATCTTGAAGCTAGCATTCACAAATATCCGTGGGCTTAGAACCAACATCAATGACGTGGAAACTTTTCTCCTAGTAAACTCCCCGGATATCCTAGCACTAAGTGAAACAAACCTACAATCCTCAATCTCCTCACACCATTTTGACACGACTGAATACCTCCCACTCTACAGTAAAGACTAACAAACATATGCACAGGTGAGGAATTTATGTTTGGAACACCCTCCCCTTGACCAGAGAACATAGACTATAATCAGATGATCATGCCCACATGTGATTTAGATTCACTTTACAGCACAGGGTTAGTTACTTATATTTCTTATACAGTTCTCCTTCGACCTAGGACTGTACTCTGCTTAACTTTGTCTCTGAAAGCATAGATACAGCACTCTCACTTGACTCGAGTGCCCAAATACATGTAATTGGTGATTTTAATGCACATCACCGTGACTGGTCTCGATTCTCCAACAATATAGATGCAGCTGGTAACTATGTAGAGTTTCTCCATAGTGCACTTCCTCTCACAGATTGTCACTTTCCCGACTCGCCTCCCTGATTATGTGTACTAACAAGTCTCATTTCTTGACCTGTTCTTGACCTCACAGCTCGAGGCTTGTGTGACGAAAGCTCATAGCTTTTTCAGGAACGCTGATAACCTTGTGGTAATGATTGACAGAATCCTAAAAACTCGTTCCAAAGCTGATAAGCCATTGCTCAAAACAAGATACTACAAGCAGGTTGATTTTGATTCCATCAAAGATAACATCAGAGACATCCATCGAGTGAAACTTTTTATCTCCCTGCTGATCAGTGTATAAATGAGGTAACCGAATGGGTCAAAGCAGGCATTGAAGCATATGTCCCCCATGAGAAAATTCTACAGCAAGCCCCACTCTTCAGAAGGGTTTATCTCAAAATGTTCAGCTGCAATTGGTCAGAGACAGCAAGCATTCCGACAATTGAGCCGCCATAAGTCAACTACGAATAGATAGAAATTAATAGTGTCAAAAAAATTGTAAGACTATGATAGGTGAAGCAAATATAAGCTATACAGATATGACCAGAAAACGCATGCAGTCACAGAAACTAGGTACTCGTTATTTCACAAAAATCTTCAATAGTGTGGCGAACAAAGGGCAATCAACAATTCCCCTGCTATCCAACCACAATGTCGTTTGCATGGCAACTGACAAGGCTGAACTACTTGCCCAACGTTTCGCCTTAAACTCCAGTTTGAACTTCACTAACCAATCGCTCCCAAATTTCACATTACGGACTAAAGACACACTTTATGACCTAGTCATTCCATCTCATGTTCAGGACATCATAAAAAACCTTGACACCTCCAAAGCATGTGGGCCTGATCTTATACGAGTAATAGTAATAAAGAAATGCTTTGTTAAATTGGCTTCTGTACTCTCTAAACTCTACAACAAATGTCTTGTCGAACCTTGCTTCACTGATAACTGGGAAATTGCCTCTGTGGTACCAGTCTTCAAGAATTCTGGTGATAGAACTAACCCTCAGAATTATCGCACCATCAGTCTACTCATGCTCTTTGCTAAAATCTTTGAATCTCTAATCAATCAAGCGATAGTTCATCACCTCTTTAATGCTAAACTTCTGACCATCAGTATGGATTTAGGCAAGCAAAGTCTACTGCAGATATCCTAACGGTCATCTCCGAACGCATATACATTACACTGGACAAGGCAGGTGAAGCTAAGACGGTAGCGCTTGATATATCCAAAGCCTTGACTAGGTCTAGCATAAAGGTTTGTCCATAAAAATTAATTCATATAGTATTACTGGTCGAATATTTAATATAATTATATCCTTCCTAACCAAAAGAGAGATCCAGGTTGTCCTCAATAGCCGTTCATCCAAACAACGTGAGATAAATGCAGGTGTACTCCAGGTATCGATCCTTGAACCTTTGTTCTTGATTTTCATAAACGACCTCCCTAATGACATTGAGTCTGAGACGACACCACGCTCTACTCTTGTCATGTGGGCAAAATGGACGCACAAATATCCGAGACAATGGCTGAATCCTTAGAAAATGACCGCCAGTCTGTAGTGGAATGGGGTTATAAATGGATGGTAACATTTAATGCTGCTAAGAAAAAGCTCCTTTCCTTCAATAACTACAAGAATCCTCTTCAACCACCGATTGCCATGGCAAATAATACCCTACTTGAGAGTCCAACGTTTAAAATTCTCGGCCTAACATTCACAAGTAACATGAATTGGAACAAATACATAGAAGAAATTGCCAAGGCTGCTACAAAGAAAGTTGGCTCCCTCTACCATGCTATAAAACTTCTCACATCTGACAGTCTCCTATATCTCTACAAAGCCACCATCCACGGAGTATTATTGTCACGTCTGGGATAATGCACCAATCCACTAGTCTCTCCCTCTTAGACAAGGTCCCCAAAAAATAGTTGCTAATCTCATAGGTTCTTCACTATCCACCAAGCTCCAGCGCCTGTCCCATCGCCGCAATGTTGCATCCTTGTGCTTGTTTTACAAGTACTTCAACGGAATATGCTCCGATGAATTTGCTGTTCCTGTGCCCCCTCGACGTAAATACACTTGACCAACCTAACAATCAGCTAAATCTCATCCATTCAGTCTGGAGGTACCCAGACTCTGTAGAGCTTTCTACTCTAATAGCTTCTCTCCTGGTGCTGCCGGCCTTTGGAACTCCCTCCCTGCTCTCTGTTTCCCGACTATACCGACATGCAGAAATTTAAAACTAATGTAAACAGGCAGATTTAGGATGATCCCCAAAGCTTTCACCCAAATTCTCAGTAGCCGCATACGTCTACAGTGGCAACTAGCCTTGTTTGGGGCGAACTATCTTTAAAAAAAAGTTAGCATGTGTAGGTCAAGGCAAACATTGGAGGAAGTGATAATAATGGACTTGAGAGAAAGTGGGATAAATAAAGACCTGCCAGAGATAGGTTTGTTTGGAAGTCAATTTCTAAAAGCAGTTCAACACATGCCATCATTTAAAATGGACGTTAAACCGATGATGATGATGATGATGAATCAAATTAAAATTTTAATTTGTCTGTGAGCTATTAAACTAATTTATGGGCAGTAAAAATGGAATAAACCTTGATAAGAATGCTAAATCATTCCACTTGAGTTTTAAATGTGTGCAACACTTCAATGCATAAAAATGAATTTTTTTTAATCATAGTATCACTTCGATAAATTCTTCTATACTTGAGAGCTGCATATTTTGTTCTCAGCTTTTTTCTTCCTTAGCTAGCAACAGATTATCAGCCCGAAGGTGGGGAGACATTCTATTTGATTCGGATGAAAGCAAATATGAATTATGGGAAATCGAATTCTTTGGATATATGTGACTACAAAAGCTTTTCAGCACGATAATTCCTGTTGACGACCTGTCAGACAAAACTAAAAATGGTGACACACTTGCATAACCAGTGCAGTCTCTAGATGGCAGAAGCTAATTCCTTATCATGAAGAATGCTAAAGATGGTCGAGACAAATCATAGAATTCGTAGCACAGTCGTCTGTCAATAAAAAGAGTGACAGGTAATCGACAAAAAAGATAAAGAATCCGTAAATGTTAAATTTGTACATGGTATCTATCACATGGAATTTTATTAGTGATGAAAAGAACTTTACATTGATTATCTAGCTGTTAAGAAAAAATTTGTAAGTAGTAGTTGTGAGAAGAAAAAGTGGTAAATGTAGAGAATATTTAAGACTCGAGAAATTGTAAAGCAATAAAAAAAAACAGCAACACATAATTCATATAAAACGCATTAGAATTAAATTCTCTACCGAACCCATCTATTTTTAACCTGAAAAACGATTGTTAAAGATTTTTTAACATTCAAAAAAAAAAAATCTTACAAATCGTTTCCACACGTCAAAACTAGGCGGGTTCGGTAGAGAATTTGATCCTAATGCGGTTTATATGAATTACGTGCTGCTGATTTTTTTAAGGGTTTACGAGTTACCTAGTGTTAACTATTCTGTACTTTTACCGAAAAATATGTTGTCATACCCCCCTCCAGAAAATACCATTTATGTAATCGTAAATAAAATTCACAATTTTTTTCGCAATCCAATCATTTTTAGTACACATACACTTCAGTCTATGCCTGACTGGTCCTCAAAGTTTCATTCAGGAATGTGTAATAGTCTTTGTTTTATTGCTGTTCAATGATATGGGGGACACTTTGATGAACGTCTCATCAGTAAGAAGTGTAATTCTGAACCTAACTGGACCTTAAATCCCCCCCCCCCCAATTTTTATCTGTGTGGTTATCTTAAAGATAATGTTTATCAACACAATCTTCAAACGATTCCTAAAATGAAGAGAGACATAACAGTCAAAATCAGGGAAGTGTGTGTTATTGTGAATTCTGCACGTCGTATCCAGATGTGCTTATCATTGAACGGCGAGAAAACAAAGACTGTTGGACATTCATGAACGAAACTTGGTGGACAAGTCAGGCATAGACTGAAGTTTATTTATACCAAATATGTTGAATCGCAAAAGAGATTGTGAATTTTATTAAAAAATCCATGGGTATTATGTTTCAGAATTTTTTTAGATAAGGATTGAGTATTTGTATCCGTGACGCAACAGGTAAACTGCTATGTAATAACCAGTTCTCAGTGATAGGCTTCTGGAGGTTGAGCGTTCAATCCTCAGTGAAGGCGATACTAAGAATATAACTAATAATTTCTTGAGACTTATACCCGATCATGGCTAATAGAAATCAAATAAACGGTTCAGTTCAACATTCCGCACAGATTCTCCAGTTTGACATAAAGATTATCAAGTTCGATAAGATACACCTGAAGAAGGTCAGGGGTTACATTGGCCAAAACGTTGTAAGAATAACATCCAATATGAGAACAGTCTTCCGAATAATCCAAATTATATGGGTAGTATTTGGGCGGGGGGGAGTGAGGTTACTCGAGTTGTTAAAGAGCAGTTATGTAGTTAGTGAGAAGAACTTTACATGTAGTTGTTGGGAAATAATAATTATGTAAAAATTATGAGAAAACTTAATAATAAAAAAGAAAATTGGTTAAGATAGAATAATCATATGATATGATTTAAAGCTTTCAAATTTAGACCCCCTAATCTCATGACAGGTAGAGTAACACTAAATCCACCATTAGACTCTTCAGCTTAATATATATAGTTACTTCCCTTGAATCATATTAACATTATCTCCCCTGAATTATACTGAGAACATGAGAATGAACTCTTCACTTTTCAAGTACAAAATGACTTGGACTATGGACGTGCAAGATTCAAAATCAACACTTGCCTTTTTTCTTGGTTGTGGATGGACGTGTTTCACTCCAGCCTTTCAATTTTACATAGTTTTCATACTGCTGACGTCAGATAATCAGACCTCGCTTCTGGTCAGTTTAAATAGGACTACCCGGCGGCAAGTCATTTTAACAAGGCTCTTTTCTACTGTTGTAGAATTCTTTTATCAGATGGTATCAAAGTCAATCCTATTAACTTTACATAACTCATGCATTATTTCTTATCTGTTTGCCCTGGCAATCCATGTTTTTTCGATTGTGTATATAGGGAGTTTTAATATGGACTCTTACGCTAGTAATTATGTTTGTAATTTTCAGCCCTATTTATGCTCCTCTTGGGGTTGTCTTTGACAAACCTTCCATGACAGAAATACATGTATTCAACTCCTACCGTCTCTTTATTATTAACATTTCTTCATCATTTTCTTTTTTCACTTTATATTTCGAGCTCGTGTTATCCACGATAACACCACATATTCAAAATGGCGGCCACCTGTGGAAAAGAGGACACACACAATAACATAGAATATCAAATATTCTAATTTCATACACTTAACAATGGAAACAATAGACTGGAGCGTACTCGTACAAAATATACTTGGACTGCAAAAAGAATTGTGAAATATATTAACGATTCCATGGGTGGCATTGAGGGGGGGGGTGTCACCCGATATAAGAATGGCAAATTGTGTTCTTTATTTAATCTACGGGGATAAACAGTTCTCATTCATTCGGTTATTCAGTAAAATGGATATCTGACGACGAACCAAGGATACGTCAAGCGAAGCACCGAGCCGATGATAGCAACACTGAATATGCCAGTTCACTTGCATATAATATAACCTACAATTTCTCATATCAAAGAAATTCTGGGAAAGTCATTGACTGCCTTTTATGTAATGTCTGATAAAGCATAATTCCCTTTCACATTTGCACAATGAACAAGAAATTTGGACAATCGATTGATCATTGGGAACGTCCATATCATTTCAAGACATTTGTTTATTTTATTTCTTGTGACCGGTTTGTCCCAAGTGACCAATAAAAAAAGTAATCTCTCTTTATTGCATTTGTGCAGATGAAATAAATTATTGTTTAGCATTGAAGAAACTTTAGACAATCTCTAATTGAGAGCGTGTGGTTCAGAAGGCAATGGTTAACAGTGTTGCTTCCATGAAAGGCGAAAGTGAATTTCCCGGAAGAGATTTGTGAAAATCGACCATCGACAGTGCTGCTATTTTTTACTCCTATTTGTTCGTTCCTATCGTCAACAGCCAGTCTGAGGATTTTCTAACACTTGTAGTTGCCTCACACCTGTAGACATATATTCGTCATTGACCACCGGTCTGACCTTCTGTAACCTCCAACGGCCATGAAGTCTTCAGCTTGGTTTTTAATAGTCCCAATGCCATATAATATATTACAATTGTATCTCTATATGTAAAATATGACGTTCGTACGTTTTTATTGTTTTTTTTTAATGAAAATCGCTCCAGACAAGGCATGAAGCCACTTGATGTACGGAGCTAACAAGAACGAAAAATGATTATCTCAAAGACAGGAGATGCCTATTGGCCTTAGTCTTGAAAAGACCAAGGCTATAGGTAGGAGGAAAATAGTCAGCAGGAAGAGAGTTCCACAAGCCTGCAATTCTTGGAAAAAGCTACTGGGATAGGAAGCTGTATTACAATGAGGTATGAAAACAGCGAATTGGTGAAGACCACTAGACTAACAAGTCAAACGAGCTGTAACAAAGGAAGCAGGGAATAGATCAGACAATTCTGAAGAACACATGCCATAATACTATTTATGGAAAAGACTGAAACTAGAAACATCACCTATGTGAGAGAGAGGGCGCAGAGAAGAAGAAAGGGTGGAGGCCAATCAAATTACATATAGGTTTCTGCACCTCATCAAGAACCTTCAAATAGGACAGAGATTCACCAGCCTAAATATTACAATAGTACCTATTACATGTATGTTTGTGTGTGGATTTATTTGTGTACACATAACTTTCTTAGCTGAACATCTACAAAGTTGAAATTTTGTTTGCCTAAACACCTTGATACGATGCACAAAGTGATGTTGGCAGAGATGTCGGCAATGATCTGGATGCAGTCCAAGAATCGCATTCTGCCTAGTTCATAAGTCTTAAATTGTAAAATTTCTGTGGTTCAGAAGGTAATGCTTAACACAGTTTTGTTTTCATGAAAGATGAAAGTGAATTTCCCAGAAGATATGTTTGACCATAGTACATCCACAAGTTATAGTAAAAGAGAACAACTTGCAACGTCTTTACTGTGAGAAAAAACAGAAGAGGTCATCCCCCACTAGATTACGAAGTCAATTTTGAACTCTGTCGAGACAAGAAAAAGTCCTCTGAGCATCACCTCCACAAATGAGGCAACACTACTTTATCATTACTTTCACCCTTTCAAGACTAGCAGAATACATGTGTCCCACCTGGTTTAAGTATGCCTAATTGGATATCTCTCTCTATATATATATATACGTAGGTAAAATATTGAAAAATATAATTGAATATTATTAGAACCTCCTTTAAGTAAAATTAAAGTAAGAGCACTTTTGGAAAGATTAAAAATAGACATTCACCTGAAGCCCCAGTGCAAGATTCCGGCTCTGTTGTTGAATCTTATCGCATGTCTTAATATTTATACTTGCCGCTTTCAGCATAAATATAACTTAATTTCTCCGTTATAACGTGACAATCTCACGTGGCCTATGAGTCTCAAGCGAACGCTTACAGATTCAAGGTGTCCTGGTGAACCGGGTTCGCACCCTGTGATCGTATGAGATTGTTATTTCCCTGCGCTGATGAGAGTCGTAAGCTTAGAACGACGTGGTACGTCGGTAAAATATTAAAAATAATTATATATATATATATATATATATACACAACACATTATTTTTTAATATTTTGCCTACGTACAACGTCGTTGTGAGCTTATGGCTCTCACTAGCACAGGGAAGTAAAAAGCACAGACGGTCATAGGGCGTGAACACAGTTCACAGAGACACCTTGAACAATATATATATATATATATATATATACATACATATTTGTGTATGTATGTATGTGTATGTATTTCTGCCCGTGTTCTATAGTTTTTCTTTTGTCTTTTTAATACATTCTTTTTCCATGACATTTCATACTATATCGTCTATTTTATCCTCACACAGTAGGTAAAATATTAAAAATTTAATATATATATATATATATATATATGTTCCCCAAACTATAATGATCTCAACAAGATCAATATAGTTTGGCCAAATATAATGATATATTTTTATTGTCGGTAGCGATGAACAAGTTGGGGTTAGTGAGGAAGGAGGACACACACGAATTGACAGGAATTGATTTGTCAGACCCGATCGCCAGTTGACAACTGCTCTCAATTTTGGCTAGATTATATAACAATGTGTGACACCCACACATCTATGTGTAAACGTCCATTCTGGGATTTTGCCTTCACTGTCAATATCTTCATGCCCCTTTGGCGTTTATTTAGTGACAGGATATTTCTATCTGTTGCTAACCTTTATGGATAGCATAACCTTTGCAGGTGGTTTTAGATCAATAAACAATTATTTTATTTCCAACAATCAACCATGTTTTGATTCTTCCGGTCAGGTGTGTGTCTGAGTCAAGTACATTTTATTCATGCCAGGTGGCATTTCCAGTACACTGACCCTGGATATTCAACAGTTTATGTGATGATAAATGATCACACTTACTCAGTTAATAGTACCCACAGTGTCTGGCGACCATTATCAAGAGCTGTAAGGCGCATGGCCGGAGTCTGGATAATATGCTTATTCATAATATGCACGAAAAGAGATCAAACTGCTTAAAAGGCCACGTACAACAACAATTGGGCAACGAGACGATTGCAGTTAGAAGCAAGCGTACACGCCGAGAGACAGTGAGAGCGAAAACGTTGCCAATCAACAGTTAAAATTATTAAGCGAAAGGGAAAAATCTAGATCAAAGAGGAAAAGATGGCTGATAAACCAGAGTTTATTATTTTTGCTAGTATATATAACCAACATATATTACACTGCTCCCCCCCGAATGGAGGAGTAATGCCTGGGAGAATGCTATCATGACGAACAAACATATACTTCAGTAACTATCCCCAAAAGAGGATGCAATCCTTGGAGAATGGTTTCATGATAACAGAACAAATACTACACCACTTCCACCACAGAAAAAGAAACAAGTAATGCCTGGGATTATGGTATCATAACAGATACTACACTACCCATCTCCTGAACTGAGCATTGAAAGATAGTACGTTAGTGTTAAGTAGTATAGTAAACTGTATTTTTTTTATTTTTTAAGATGAGGATTGATAATTTGTATAATTTTTATTATTCGGACTACTGTTCTCATCTTGAGTGTTATCATCACAACGTTTCGGCCGCTGTAACCTCCGGCCTTCTTCAGGTGTATCTTTTCGAACTCGGGAATATTTCTGTCGAACTCAGGAATCCTTTATTTAGCATGCTCTCGTTCCGTCAGCCATGACTGGGAGAAGTCTTCAGTAATTCGCAATTATTTGTATCGCCTGCACCGAGGATTGAACCTTCAACCTTCAGATGAGTATCACTTGGAACTGAATTTAACTTAGTACTATATCCACTGCGCTAGTATGAATTTTAGGAGCCTTAAACCTATTCTTGTTTATAGTGTGTAGTCTTACTACTTATCACTATATATCGTTAATTGTATTACTACATATCACTATATGTATATATATATATATATATATATATATATTGTATTAGTTTCTGTAGATGTAAATCCATTGAAACTCAAGTGTTTCTAAAAAGTGCTCAATAACAAGTAGAGCTGTTTATAAGTATAAATTTTTATTTATACAAACATTATTGGTTACATATGTGCATACATGTTTCGGTTGCACTCTTCGCAGAGAGTCAACCTCATCAGACCAAGGATTCAGAGTAATGAGATGGATTTGGGTCAACAAGCAAAATAGGTAATCCGATACCAATTCTTAAGAAATAGAGAATAACCAATCCCAAGCAAGGATTTATTCTGAAAAAATCTGCAAACCCATCTCATTACTCTGAATCCTTGGTCTGATGAGGTTGACTCTCTGCGAAGAGTGCAACCGAAACATGTATGCACATATGTAACCAATAATGTTTGTATAAATAAAAATTTATACTTATATATATATATATATATATATATATATATATAACTTCTTTGTAATATAGTAGGAAAAATCCCAGCAGAGTGTTCGATTAATTAAGAATTGAAGTTAAAAATTAAGAGCATAATATTTATTTATTTTGGTACAGAAAAGTTAGTACAACATTCGTACCGTCGGTTTCAAGCACGGAAAGACAGCCATCCGGCTCTCTTCAGCTTCTGTTGTCATCTGTTTCGGAAATGTGAAGTCACGTGACACTCTCGTTGGGACGTGTAATTTGCTTAGCATATTGTGTATGTTTGTTTGAATTTAAATTTAGTGTAAGGAAACGGTTAAGATTTAAAACCTGAGGAGATTTGAAGAGATATAAAAATATAAAAATAACATAAAATAGAATAAGAATAAAAAAAATAAAATAATAAAATAATAAAAAATGAAAAAAAAAAAAGATAAAATAAAAAAGAATTTTAAAAAATAAAAAAAATGTTTCTATATAATTCCCGCGAGTCAATTTTATGAATTTTGTATATTTGGTTGTTACTGTTTTGGGTTTTGATGGTGGTCGTTCTAAAGGGAGAAAGAAAGGAAGGAAGAGATAAAAAAAGGTTAAAGGGAAAACCGTTACTTAATTTCGTGTTTAAATTCTGGATCAAACGACTTTTAGTCAACTCGAAGTAATTTAAATAAAGGAATCGCTCGGTCCAAGGGCAGTAACTCTGTCGGGATATAAATGGTTTGAAGCCGTTCACCAGAGTTAAGGTTATATACATTTATTTGACAGAAACAATAGACTAAAGGGGGTAGTGAGTAATACTATCTAAAATAAAAATAAAAAGAAAGGTCTATTCGGGTGGGTAGGGAAATATATATTGCGGCAAGCAGAGTTCGGTTATCGACGTAAAATAAACAGTCACAAAAGAAAGATGGTCGCGTCACTTACAATTTCGGTTCAGATACTACTGGTTGTTCCCTATCTCATGGGTGTGGCGTAGGTTAACAGTTCGTTCTCAGAAAGGGGCTTGGCAGCACATGCTGATTCTCATGTCTATGCACGGCTGGCATAGTCATTCTATCAGGCTATAGAATTCGGCGTAGAGGAAGTTATTTTTCGGGTTTTCTTGCTCAGGCACGCATTTCTCTCGTCACGGGGTCGGCATAGCAGCAGCTATTTGTAATGTGACTTTCTCGTTGATGAGGTGGCTTCCATTCTCTCTCGGCTGGGTGTCGGAATTCACTCACTGACCTTCCGTCTCTCGCGGCTGCCTTTTGTTTTCTGTATCACGGCTGCTGAATTTCGACTGACTGCCTCGAAAACGAGGGAAAAGGGTTTTTGGGGTCGGCGCTCTCCACCCACATCTCACACACCGCCCGATCTAAAAATAGAGTCGCGACATCTTTCTCAGGGCGACCAGCCAAAATATGGGATTGGTAAATTATCTTGCTGGTCTATTCTGCTCTGTTTAAAATAAAGAAATCGAAGTCTGCCTGCCTTATCATAACTATATTACAGTCTTAACTTATTGGCTCCTCAACTCGGGGATCAGGTCGCCTTGATATGCAACAACGTGTGGAGAAATATTTATGGGAAAGTTGATGTTTTTGCTCTTGAAAATTAATGTGGATATTAGTTGATTAAGGTATATGTTCGTATTTTTTAATTTTATTAATATTAGTTATAGTTGGGAAATTTACTGGAGTAGAAACAGAGGGAGGAGTAGCTAGATTATTATGTGTATCGGTCATTCCAGTTCATGAGTAGTGCTTGTCTCTTGTGGATACATCCCTTAAAGATTTCATCACGAATATTCAAACAGGCTGTATTCGGATCAATGATGGCCCTTTATATGTGGTATTTTTCAGCGTCACATAGGGGACTCTTTTTATGGTTGGAGAGAAGGATAATTTTCTTTCAATTACTTTTCATTTGATGGTGAAGGGTGTATTTTCTCATTTAAGTTGACATATTCGGGTTGCGAGTGCCGTATTTGCCTTTTTTTTTGTATCTGAAGGTGTTTCTGTGTGCGTATAATCTTTGCTTGAAGCTTCCCTGCGTCATGCCAATGTATTTTTCTGCTCTACCGGTAGTCTGGTTTGTGACGGTTGCTTCATATACGAGTGAATTGATTTTGCAATTCCCCTCTAGCTTGCAGTTGTTTTTGTCCTGGCATGAGCAGCCTGCGTTTGCAATTGCTTTGGGTTCCTCAGAGATGATTTTTCTTCAGTGGAATAGCTAAGCTTAACAGAATTTCTGTTAAAAAGTTTGTGTAGGTTATTTGTGGGTGGGAAATGTTTGTCGAGTAATTTGATGAAAAGGTGGCCTACATTTGTTTTGGTATTGGTGGAATGGGGGGGACCAGATCACCGATCTCCTTCTATTGCGGGTCCCCCGTGGTTGGTCTCGGATGGAGGTGTATGAGATCTCTTCTCTGAACCCGCTGTCGCGGAGCGCTTTGTTGTAATAGGGTACTGCCTGGTTGAAAATTTCGGGACTGGATGAGAGGTTTGAAATTCTTTGGCTAATATTATTGAATAAATTTTTAAAGATAGTGGAGGGGTGGCAGGATCCCTTGTGTATGTATTGGAGTGTTTCATTGGGTTTGTGGAAAGGTTTGTGTGTATTGTTTTTAAGGTTCAGTGTGGTATCTAGGAAATTTACTTGGTCTAAATTTTTTTTAATGGTGATTTTGAAACCGAGATTATGGAAGGTGCTTGTTAATTCTTTTCTAAAACTATCTAGTGTGTTTCCGTGACAGGCAGAGTCTGTTATCTCTGTAAAGACCAAAGAAATGGTCTGGGAATTTATTTTGGAACGTATCTAATATGAGCAAGCCGACTAAGTCGCAGATGTCTGTGCTGTCATAGGCCCCCATTGCAACATCAAATGGGTCCTCTGGGTTTGATTTTTTAACCCAAGCCCTTCCCTCGAAGAAGAGAAGGGTTTGTCTTGCTTGTAGTATTGTGTCCCTTTTCTAGTTGACTGATGTGTGTGTGTGAAAGTGCAAAGGTTAAGGCCTTATCTAGGGTGTCTTTTGTTATGGATGGGTAGAAATCTACTATATCTAATTGTGTGAATTTGCATCTGTGTTTTTCTTGTATGTTATGGAACCAATTTAGGACTGAATTAGTATTGCTTCACAGACTTAGGTTTGTTTTTTCTTAATTTTATTAACTATATTTTTAACAATTGATTTGCTTTCTAGTCCTAGTTCGCTTTTAGCTGGGTTTATTAGTCTGCAGGAGGGTTTATTTCTGAAGTTATCTTTGTGGTCTTTTAAGGTAACAAAGGCCTTTCTCTTATCTAAGTTAATCCTGTATTCAACACCTAGTCTAGTAGCTATCTCAGTTGTTTCATTATTAATGGTTTTATATGTATCTGCCTTGGCTAACTGATATTTATCGGTAATGGAGTTAATTGTTAGGTCTGTTTTTTCCTTTTTTGTCATTTTAAAAATGTTTTTGGTTTTGTCGGAGAATATTAGTGCGCTATTTTCTCTTTTGAGTTTTTTTATGTCGGCGGCAACTTTCTTCTGAAACGGGTTTTTATATCTCTTCAAATCTCCTCCGGTTTTAAATCTTAACAATTTCCTTACACTAAATTTAAATTCAAACAAACATACACAACATGCTAAGCAAAGTACGTATCCCAACGAGAGTGACACGTGACCTCACATTTCCGAAACAGATGACAACAGAAGCTGAAGAGAGCCAGTTGGCTAAGTCCTTCCGTGCTTGAAACCGACAGTACGAATGTTGTACTAACTTTTCTTTACCAAAATAAATATATATATATATATATATATATATATATTATAACTTTATGTATTATTTATAATTAATGGTCCCCATATTGTATTAAATTCTATACTAGTTCTACTTAGTAAGTCATTGTTGCCAACGTATGCGCTGCTTTCTTGAGTCATCTTACTCCCAACCGTTCTTCTTTATCTATAATTTTTACTTTGTCCCAGTCATGGCTGACAGAACGAGAGGATGCGACCCCGTGGATTAAATAATGGATTCTGCGTGAAATTCCGTCCAGGTTCCCGAGTTCGACAAAAATATTCCCAAGTTCAAAAGGATACACTTGAAGAAGGCCGGAGCTTACAGTGCCCGAAATGTTGTGATGATAACACTGAAGATGAGAACAGTAGTCAGAATGATAAAAAATATACAAATTATAGTAAACTGAATCGAGCATTAAAAGATAGTAATAATATAGTTTCGGCTTCAGACAGACAGATACAAAATCTCCATTAGTCATAGATTTGTTTTTATCTTGCAATGTTCTGTAATTTATTTTTACGGCTAAATCACATTTACAGAACAATTCCAGTCAAATCTCCAACGTTAACCAACGTTGTGTTTGGACAGTAATTAGATGGGTAAAATAAATTGTTGGGAGTAAAACCGGTGACAGACTAGTGTCCTGTCAAGGGGATGGTTCAGTATGTTATCTAGACCAACTAATCTGTCCAAACGTAGTCCTGTATTTCTGTATCATTTTTTACATCAAATACATTACAATCTCTCGTTCATACTGAAGCAATGGTTGCACAATTCCAACCGCTTTTCTCGTGATCAAACATTTACTTTACACCATTGCCAAAGCGGATTCCAAAACAATGGAAAAATGGTGGAATAAGCGAAGAAAAGAGAGAAATAGAGATTATCACACTGTAGCAATTGCAAGCAGTTCAACACATGAGAGATTTGTTATGTTAACTAACATATCAAACCTCGCTTTTCTTATCTATTGGGGAAATGGCAATTTATCTTCAATTAATGCAAGTATTGTGTTTCTGGTCAAATTAAACACATTCGTGGATATGCTGTAAAAGAAACTGGAATCTTAGGAAGATCTCCATCATTTCAGTAATTATAGGAGCAACCGGACATATGAAAAAGAATTTTGAGAACTACCTGTCGAATATACCTGGTGAACCAAATGCAAGAGAGACACAAACAATTGCGTTTATAGGGACGGTTAGAATCTTTAAAAGATCTCTCGGTTGGAGTCTCTGAAATAGCTGGTGAATATCTGACATCGGGAAAAACCAACACAAACACTCTTATATGGTTCAATTCTTTTATTGTTCATCTGATCAGAGAAACACTGCATGCACCTTGGTATTAATAGACCATTTAACTGTATTTGTTAACGTGCACAATACACATTTGGCTAGTCTCAAATATAACCAGAAAAGAGGTCGAGCTGATGACCGGCTGTTGTTTTCGACTGAATTTTGTATTAATCAAAACTTTGCTTTTAAGCAATAGGTAACCTCATTATTTTAGCGTCAAACTCCCTTGAACCTATTAAAGAGTCCAATAGTTTCTGAGTATTATGAAATTGCGGTGGGGATTGATGGTGACCAATTATTTATGAGTAGAAAGTGGACCTTGGGTTTACTTTCGGTAGCCTCATAACTATCGCTTCTCTTATTTTGTCCTTTAGTTCTCACATTCCATGAGCAATGTTTCTGACAAAGAAGGAAGAACTGCTGTTTTCTGGGTCGGAATCTATCAATATAACACCTATCGTTGGATAGTTTTTGACCTTGAAGTAGTATTTTATTTTTAGCCCTTTACATCAAGTGGCTTCATACCTTGTCTGGAGCGATTTCCATAGAAAAGAAAATCCAGTTAATCTTAAACAATATTGTCTTTTTTGCAACAATGTATACCTATTTACATCCTCTTTAGAAGGTTAGACACAAAGTCTGGTGAGTTTTTAAAAAGCCAGTACCCTATGTGAAGTGCACTCTGGTTTACAAAAAATGCCTGAGCAGCCCCGTCGGCATTTCTCGGTAGGGGCGTCTCTCCCATGCATTACTTTCTATCTGAGAAGGGGTTATTTTATTGGTAATCGGCTGAGACGCCCCTACCGAGAAATGCCGACGGGGCTGCTCAGGCATTTTTTGTAAACCAGAGTGCACTTCACATAGGGTACTGGCTTTTTAAAAACTCACCAGACTTTGTGTCTAACCTTCTAAAGAGGATGTAAATAGGTATACATTGTTGCAAAAAAGACAATATTGGTAAAGATTAACTGGATTTTCTTTTACCAATTACCGATTACCAATAAACTAACCCCTTCTCAGATAGAAAGTAATGCATGGGAGAGTGGATCTCGAGAAATGAACAGAACGATACCTCAACCCGACAGCAACAAAGCCACTACCGGACTGCTTTTCATAGACGAATCCTCGACTGGTCGGAACAACATCTACACAAGTTATTTATCTACCTCCCACAACGGTAAGATGTGACCCAAGGTCGGAAAGTGGGATTTGAAAAGCCAGCAACCGAGAATTTGAGCACTCTGGCCTACAAAAAATGCCTGGGCAGCTCCGTCGGTATTTACACGTAGGGCGCTTCAGGCAGTAAGCAATAAACTTACTCCTCCTCAAAGAGGGGATGCACAGCCTGGGAGGGTGGACCTCCTAGAACTGCACAGAACAAACCCACAAACCGGCTTAATCAAGACTCGAAGGCCAAGATGACACCAGTCTATAGGGTGCAATATCCATCGGAACAGATACTACACTTTGCTCTTTGCCAAAAACATTTACACAATGTCGTCTTATATAAAAGTGGCAGAAATTTCCCCAACTCTACACGTGCTTAATAGGTCAAGAGGATATCATAACCATTGGCTTATTTTGAATAAAGACAAAGATATTTTCCCATAGAGATGTCTTTTTGACGATGCACCATTCGTAAAATGCCGTGAGATAAATTACATATTGAATTCTTTTTACGTAATATCCTGGAGGAAAAACATAAGCTTTTATTATTTTTCTCACTTTTATTTTGTTTTGAATGTTGTTTGATGTTATCCTTTTCCAATTGGTGATTGCTGCGCAGAGTTCAGAGAAAGAAAAGAAAACTCATATGCACAGAAGAAGTGAGTGTGAAGACAAAGGCAGAACCAAAAAAGACAGATAGACAGGCAGAGAAAGGGAGAGAATAATGAGTGAGTGTGAAGACAAAGACAGAGAGAACGAGAGACAGACAGAGAAAGGGAGAGAGAAAGCGACTTAGAGACAATAAGGAGTGAGTATGGAGGCAAAGGCAGAGAGAAAGAGAAAAAAGAGACAGACAGAAACAGAGGAAAATAGAGTAATGGGAAAAGAGAGAGAGAGGAAAAGAGAGAGAGAGGAAAGGAGAGAGAGAGGAAAAGAGAGAGAGAGGTAAAGAGAGAGAGGAAAAGGGAGAGAGAGGAAAAGGGAGAGAGAGGAAAAGGGAGAGAGAGGAAAAGGGAGAGAGAGGAAAAGGGAGAGAGAGGAAAAGAGAGAGAGAGGAAAAGGGAGAGAGAGGAAAAGAGAGAGAGAGGAAAAGGGAGAGAGAGAGGAAAAGGGAGAGAGAGGAAAAGGGAGAGAGAGGAAAAGGGAGAGAGAGGAAAAGGGAGAGAGAGGAAAAGGGAGAGAGAGGAAAAGGGAGAGGGAGGAAAAGGGAGAGGGAGGAAAAGGGAGAGGGAGGAAAAGGGAGAAGGAGGAAAAGGGAGAGGGAGGAAAAGGGAGAGGGAGAGAAAGGGAGAGGGAGGGAGAGGGAGGGAAAGGGGGAGGGAGGAAAAGGGGAGAGGGAGGAAAAGGGGAGAGGGAGGAGAAAGAGAATAGGGAAAGAGAGAATAGGGAAAGAGAGAATAGGGAAAGAGAGAATAGGGAAAGAGAGAATAGGGAAAGAGAGAATAGGGAAAGAGAGAATAGGGAAAGAGAGAATAGGGAAAGAGAGAATAGGGAAAGAGAGAATAGGGAAAGAGAGAATAGGGAAAGAATAAATAGGAAGGAGAGACAGGGAAAGAGAGACAGGGAAAGAGAGACAGGGAAAGAGAGACAGGGAAAGAGAGACAGGGAAAGAGAGACAGGGAAAGAGAGACAGGGAAAGAGAGACAGGGAAAGAGAGACAGGGAAAGAGAGACAGGGAAAGAGAGACAGGGAAAGAGAGAGGGGGAAAGAGAGAGGGGGAAAGAGAGAGGGGGAAAGAGAGAGGGGGAAAGAGAGAGGGGGAAAGAGAGACAGAGAGAGGGGGGAAGAGAGACAGAGAGAGGGGGAAAGAGATACAGAGAGAGGGGGAAAGAGATACAGAGAGATGGGGAAAGAGATACAGAGAGAGAGGATGAAAGAGATACAGAGAGAGAGGATGAAAGAGATACAGAGAGAGAGGAGGAAAAAGATACAGAGAGAGAGGAGGAAAGAGATACAGAGAGAGGGAAAGAGATACAGAGAGAGAGGGAAAGAGATACAGAGAGAGGGGGAAAGAGATACAGAGAGAGGGGGAAAGAGAGATAGATAAGGAAAGAGAGACAGATAAGGAAAGAGAGAGACAGGTAGGGAAAGAGAGAGAAAGAGAGAATAAGAGTGTGTAGGTGTCTAAAGATAACTAGAGAGAATATGTGAAATAGACAGACTGAAAGGCTAATAAAGACAATGGTAGGATCAAAGGAAGAAAAGACGTGTGAAAGAAAGAAGGAGAGAGATAAAATATGTATGTCCAAATATGGATAAAGAGTGTGTGATATAAAGAGAGACGGAAATGCTAATGAAGACAATGGCAGAATCCGAGAGTAAGAGAGAGGGGTGTATGAAAGAAAAAGAGTAATTTGAAGAGAGAAAGAGACAGGTAGGGCAATAAAGAGAGAGAGAGAGAGAGACCGACAGACAGACAGACAGACAGGGAGAGAAGGAAAGTTTGATGAATACTGAGTCAGAACCAAATAAAACAGCAGAGAGAGTAGAAGAGGGAAAAGAGTGAGAGAGAAAGGGAGAAGATTTAATGAAAACTGAGGCAATACCAAAGAGAAAGAGAGCCAGAGAGAGAGAGAAAGAAAAGGAGGGACTGAGGCAGAGAGAAAGAGGGAAATAAAAAGTTTAATGAAGACTTAAGCAGGACCGAAGAGAGGGGGAGAGAGAGAGAGAGAGAGAATATTTAATGAAGAATGAGACAGAGAGGGAGAGAGAGAAAGAAAGGGTGTAAGTCTAATGAAAACAGACGCAACACCAATGAAAAAGAAGAAATACAAGCAAAAATAAAACTAGAGAGAGAGAGACTGAGACAGAACCAAAGAGAGAAAAGGATAGAGAGAGAGGAGGAGGAGGTAGAAGGAAAGTTTAATAAAGACTAATGCTGAACCAAAGAAGAGAGAAAATCTAATGAAAACAGAGGTAACACCAAAGAGAAAAGAGACGGGGAGGGGGGGGGGGGGGGGCAAGAGAGATGCCGAAAGACCAAATCTCAAGAAAGTAACAGGATTAAAGATGATCCCTCCCCCATAAATGCTACCCTTTACACAGGATTGAATTAGAGTCGTTAAATATATTTCTTTTTGTCTCTCGTTTAGTATAAAGCCGACGATGTGAATCCCCAATGCATATACGAGCAGATCGAATTTGCTCCATTGTGAATAGAACGTAAGCTTCGAGAACAATGTTAGAAAATACAATAAAATAAAACCAAATCAACTTTGTGCAAAATTGAAAGACACTTTTATTCTCATAGATTAATGGCAAAGTTCAATCGTTGGGGATTGTTATAACTGAGTGGAAGCAAAAAGAAAAGAAAAAAAAATGAAAAATATAATAAGAAGAGGTCAACGATGTGGTAATATGTTTCTGTGGAAACACTTCTTACCAAAAATGTGTATACACCATGAAATGAAGCACTGGAAAGTGTTTATTTACCACCTCTTCATGGGAGGTTAGGCACTTGGACAGGTGTGGTGTTGAAAAGGTCAGCGCACTAGGAGAAGCACACTCTGCCCTACAAAAAATGCCTGAGCAGCCCAGTCGGCATTCTCCGGTAGGAGCACCTCAGGCGATTAGCAATAAACTAACCCTTTCTCTAAAAGAAGATGAAGTCCGGAAAGATGTACCACCTAGAACTGAACAAAACCATACCTCAGCATGACAGCAACAAAGCCACTGTTGGACTGATTGTCAGGGACGTATCCTTGACTGTTATGTTTCAGGTAAGTATTGGAAAGTAATTACTAGTAAACATTTTACAGTTGTAATACAAAAATGAATCGCCCGTAGTCCAGAAAGTACCTTAATTTTAGAAGTGAAAAGTCAAAGCATTTCCTCAAGGAGAGATCTATTCAAGGACTTGAGCATTGGCGGTGACAGAAGAGATGTTTGGCTTTAGAGGTGTTTAAAGTAACAAGCAACTTTTCCCCATTGCACCACATACACCAGATCAGAGAGGAGAGAATGGAAACATTATACTGTGATAAAAAAAGGTAAGGTGTTCGACCATAGTCGAGGGCGACCCGAAGGCTCCCTTCTCATTAGCTACTACACTGAAGTATAGGGGAGGGTGCCACTGCTTTCCCATGATTACTCCACTTACCCTTGATCCTCACCTTACAATGCTGAGTGTTTAGAAAGCGAGCAGAGTCAGATACGTCCTAAGATGGAGTACTGTTGTCACATCTGAGGATGCACTGCTCGGAGCACTCTTCATTCTTTTATATGAATCCTCGTAGATCTATGTGGAGCTTCGTCCATCTGTCGATCGCTAATACTTCAGTTTGAAATGTAATTTTCATCGCTAAACGCGCAGATTCACACTAAAATGTACTTGACTGCTTTACCTTATACATAGATAAAAGTCAGATACGTCCTAAGATAGACTATTGCTGCCACATATTGGGAGGCGCTGCTCGGAGGATTCTTTTTTGCCTTGACATGGTACAAAATCGACTTCGAAATTTAGTGGGGGATAACTTTCAATCCAGAGCTAAAATGGAACACTTATATCCAATCTATTTCTAAGGTGCTGGAAAAGTGGTTGGATTATTATACAGCTCCAGAAAATATGACTATCATCTAATTATATAAGTGTCAAATACATCCTAAAAAATGTGGAACACATTACAGTGGGACTGCTTCTCTGCAGACAAGAACATAGCTGTATTTAAAACCAATGTCAACAAGTACTTGCCGTGAACCGTCCTATAAGTAATCAAACTTAGTTCATTGCATGGATCAATTTCGGCTGACAATCGTTTCATCTCATTAACCAGTATCCTCGAGTGGCCTTTGGTCTGTATAAGTGGTAACACAAGAGTAAGAAAAAAGTCGAGGACGACCCAAAGACTCCCTTTTGGTTGGCTACTACACAGTGATGTAGAGGAGGGTGCCACTCTTTTCACTGAATTGCTTCACTTACCCTTGATCCACACCTTATAATGCTGAGTATTCTTATGCGACAGCTCGACCATTTCCAGTCTGTTCTGTTAATCGCAATAAAAAAACAAGCAGCAATATTCATGTCAATATGAGTCCTCTTCTGTAGAAGTACTAAATATTTTTCTTTCTGTTCTAAATGGAAATGTTTTGCTATTTTATCATGTTGACCAGATAAGATTTTCATTTGTAAAGTCATGTCTGGCCACTGAAAGTCACGATCACAAGTAATAAGCAAAGAATTTGCCATCTCTTCTCTATTTATATGAAATTAACTAAGTGTAGAAGTATATATATTTGTATGTACACGATTCACTCTTGAACTAATCAATTAATCATTGTGAATTTTGGAACACAGCTGGTTGGGTGGATAATGTGGGTCATATTTAGTTTAATTTAGTTTTATGCAAAGGGGGCAAAGAAGGGAGGCAAGCCCATTGTAAATATTCAGATACTTCTGATTTTTGTGAAATTTTAACAAGCAGACATCAATTAATACATATTCCTCAGATTTCAGTTTTTTTGGAATATTTTAAAGGGTTTCAAAGACACTAAAGCTTGCTCGCTAACTGACTTAAAACCAGTAATACTTGCATCCAACTGTACCAACATGTGGCACAACGTTGGAAGAGGGGGAAAACCAGCTCCCCTTGAGGGGGCATTCTGCTCAGGTATAAAAATAGCTGAGAATGTCAGCATTACTCGGTAAAAGCGCCTCATAGAATCAGCAATAAACCAGGCCTTCTCCTGAAGGAGGGGATAATGAATAAGAGCGTGCATTCCTAGGATCAGATCGAACCATACCTCTTCTAGGTTGCCAGAATGATGCCAAGGTGAATCTCGGCTTGTATGAAAACTGACATACCAGTCCATTGGAAATGAATCTAAGATACAAAGTTCTCTTGTCGGAATTTTAAAGTTAGACCCTAATAGCATGTAAGCTGACAAATCAAACTTTGCTTCTGATTGGCCAATTTTCATTTGTTATTATTGTATCATGTTATTGGCAATATAATAATGTACTTTGCTGCAGTTTATTTAAAGAAATTACTTAGCCCAGCCGACTAATAATATGAAACATTTTAAATAATAACCAGTTGCCATAGAAGCAGGAATAACAAAACAGTTATCGATATGCGCATAGATATGAATATATGTGAGCCTGTAGATTGATTTATTGTGCAAATATTTGCATGAATTTTTATCAAAAATTATTTTTTGGGAATTATTGATCTGTTTATTGTTGGGGTTAAATAAAATTAAAAAAAAAAGAAAATCAACTTTGCATGGTGTCCATGTCTTTCTGATCCTTTGCCTGAAAAGATCTAATGAATGAAAATGCAGCATACTCGTCCCTTCATGCTTCAGCGGCTTTTGTTGTTTTCTTTTTATTATTATTATTTTCTTTGATTTTGAGCTTTAACCAAATTTGAATTTCAATGGTGCCTTTATGAAATCTATTCAAAATGTGCTGCAAGGAATATGATTATTAGGGGCGAGTGCATGCAAGTGCATCGAGACCGATTTTGCATATGCACAAACATTTATACACAAGCAAACACATATATGATTTATTAAAGGCTATTTAGGCAACAAACCTTCCTGTAGACAAGGTTCGTTGCATAAGATAAGGAAGTTTTAGTTTTAGTTTTCAGTGGGTTACTATGTACTCTGACGAGTAGTGTTTTTAGATACATTTAAACATCTCTGTAAGAGCCGATATCCATCTGTGTGCTGCTCTGTCCATATTTACTTGTCTCCCTATAAGGACAGAGTTAGACACATGTGTTACATTTAAACCTTGCGTCATACACGAATATAAGTTCATAATCCTACCTTGCTAGTTGCTTGCTCCTGTACACACTTTTTCTTTGGTCTTTCCAGACTGAGGAAACGCTGCCTGCAAATAAGTGCTCTCATTCCTCGAAAAGGGACTAAGTCAAGACAAAACTTGTTGGAAGACATAGGACGTTTATTCGGTTTGATCTTTGTTCCAAATAACTGATCAGTGTAATGGGGGAAGACAGGGAGATATCTATAATCACTATCTAATCATATCTTATCAGTGCATCTTAAAATGACATGTTCACACTTCTAGGGCTTTCAACAAACTGCCAACCTTTTTCGCTCACTCTCCCCTTGAGCCATGTGATGTCACATTCGTTTCTATCAATTCACATGGCCGAGTAAAACTAGCCTTGAGTTCAACTAGTTGGCCCCGGCTGAACTTTCTTTTCCTGTTATTTTAAAGTAACCAAATTATATACTAGTGGATCTATATCACACGAGGTCGGTTTTTAATGTGGGGAATAAAAAGGGACACTCTAAATTTGGACAAAATTAAAATTGCCTCAGTTTAGAAGGATTTCTCTTTCACTGACCAAGGACAGAAACGATGAAGTGTAGCATCAGAACAGATACTACACTTGGCTCCTAACCAAAAAGCCAAGAGTTTTGTTATTGCTTTTTTGTTATTTGAATAGCTTCCCAAAGAAGAAAAAATAACAGTAAAATATGTTTCTGCTTTCTTCATTTATTTTCAATTTAAATAATTATTTAGTTTCTTCTATTACGTGTCTGGAAGGAATTTTTTTATTCCCAAACAAACAAATTTACAGAAAATGAAATTACGAAGTTTAGAAGAGTAAGAATTAGTGATTTTAGTTTTCTGCAAAGTATTTATTCGGAAAAAAATATTCTTCACGGCCCATAATTAGACAATACTCAGCATAAAACGATTGTCTTTTAAGTGGTTAGAAAAGCGTGTAAAAAAAAAAACACTCAAAATAAATAAAGTTCATCAATTTACCAACAGACGTAATTGGTTCCCTTGATCGGTATCTGAACATTCACGCATCTCAGTGATCTTGCATGCTGGTAAACAATCTCACAACTGCAGTCAAAAGGGACACTCTGGATTGGGAAGAAAATAAAAATGGCCTCAGTCTAGAAGGATTTTTCTTCACTGAACGAGGGCAGAAAAGATGAAATATAGTATCAGAAAAGATACTGCACTTTGCTCTTAGCCAAAAGGCAAACATACTTTTTTTTCTTTTAAAATTATAAATATTTCATTCCTTTTCATATTTAATTTGGTTTATTAATTTACATTGTAAAATATTAAGGATAAATATTCCTACTCATTTATCTATTTCAGTAAATATACAGGGTTCCCCTTTTCCTAAAAGAACAGAACTCATGAAAACGTTATTCGATCCTACAAAGGTCCAGCAAACTTCAATAAGTTTGCTGGATTTAAATTTCAGTTTGTATGTTATATAATCAAGGAGTTCAAGCGAGTCCCTATTTTACTGGCCACTCACGACACAGTTCATCAATTAAGCAAACGACATACCCGATTCTACTGATCTGGGTCTCAACGTTCATGTATCTCATAGTGATCTTGCCTGACGGTAGACAATCTCACAACTGCAAGTCGATTATTTAATCAACACGTTCTTATGGAAGAGAATGGTTTATTTAGCTGAGTTTTTTTTTTCGGCTGTAAAACATAATGGAAGCAGGCAAAGAGAAGGAAAGAAAGAATCCCTTAGAAGTGCATCGCTTTGTTAAAAAACGGATTTCAAGACATCTAAACATCTGCTTGCAATGAATTTTTCATGCTCACTGATGACTCTCACATTCTCACATCTCTCGTCTTACGTCATTTCCACTAAGCTTTAGTTCCCATCCTAGCCGATTACATAAAATGTTAACCGCCTGAACCCCACCGAACCCTGATCTACAATGCATCCTGTTTACATCTTAAATCTCTCTATGAACATAATTCAATCAAATGATTACTAGCTGACGTACCCATGAACATTTAACATGTGTACGATCATTTTCCAAAGATTCTCTTGATCGCTTTGCATAAAAGTCATTTTCTTTCCAAAAATACTTGCACAAAAATTGTCAATTAGTGGAACACATTTCTCCTTGGTGGTTTCTCTGATTTTTGCTCTTCACCAATAATGTTAGGATTGTTCGGTACCAATTATTTTTATATAAAAATCTCAGGAGATTCACGTCCAGTGAATGTGGTGTCCAATCAACATTTCTTCAGGAATGGCCCTCTACGCCAGCTATGGAGTCATTGGATGTGTGATGTGTAGCTCCATCTTGCTATAACCACTGTTTGTATCGAGCTATCTATCTTCATTGTGCAAGTGTTGCCCAAAGATTTATGGATAAAAATCCAAAATAGTAAGCACTCGATAATTCGTAAACCCTTTTTTTGCCTTGACTACGTACAAAACCGATTTTGCAATGTAGTGGAGAAATGATCTTTTCCCTTCCTTACCGCTTCTCTCACACAGAAGAGATGTTGCTAGCCTCTCTCTACTGTATTGGTATTTTCATAGTAGGTGTTCAACAGAGTTCCAATTCCTGCCTCCCCCAGCAAAACATTCACAGCAAGAACTCGCCTACCTACAACCACAGCAATGAACTTTCCTTTCTTTTTCTCTGCACCAAAAAACAAACGGAACTTCCATGAACAAAGTTTCTTTCCGGGAACATCCCATCTATGGAACAAAATACCACGAGGCTGCTTCCCAACCGACTACAACATGGTCGTCTTCGAGTCTAATGTAAACAAACACTTGATGAGCCGTTCTCTTGGATAATCAATTCCTCTCAAGTAATATTCTGCCAATTCCACTCACAGATTCCAACCCTTTTATAGTGGCGTTAATTTTCCACTTAAAAATCTTTTAAATCCTTATCCTCGAGTCGCGTCCTGGCCTTGATAAGTGATGACCCATTTGTATAAAGAAATCAACAATAACAACACATAATTTATATCAAACTCGGTAGAATGAAATTCTCTACTTAACTTGCCGTTAATAACACTTTTTATTTCACACGTTTTACTTTAAAACAATCGACTTTTAATGGCTGCCAACAAATGTAGACATATTGTAACAGCCATTAAAGTTGATTATCGAGAAAACAGATTTTAAAGAAAATGTGTGAAATAAAATGCGTTAGAGAATTTAATTCTAATGAGTTTGACATAAATTGTGTGTTCTTGTTATTTTGGGGTTATGAGTTATCGAGTGTTAACTATTCTATACTCTTTACCAATTTGTGGATTTTGTTTTTTTTCGGGGAAGGAAGCGGGGGCGATCATCCTATCTTATTAACCTTCAAATTGATTTTCCTGTTCAAAAAAACAAATGGAAAAAAGGAAAATATTTCCAAGAAAACTTGTTGCTTTTTGTTTTCAATATTTAAAACTATCGGGACCCGTGAAAATTCCACTGTTGTATCCTTCAACTGTTGTATATTGCTGCCGGGCTTAAAATATTTCTTATTGTATGGACGTCCGGCGCATATGAAGACCTCACATAATCATTATACCACCTTTGTTCAAACTCAAACAAAATTATCTAAGTACTCTGGTTTCATAATGTATCTGGTTATGGGAGTCTCTTCAAAATCCGGGGAGAAGTTTGTAACATATTTCTATTCTATGGCCGCTTGGCGCAAACAGACCCGACCTTTTGGCTAAGATCAAAGTGTAGTATCTGTTCCGATGGATACTGCACCCCATAGACTGGTATTGTCTTGGCCTTCGGGGCTTGCCGGTCTATGGGATTGTCCTGTGCAGTTCTAGGAGGTCCACCCTCCCAGGCTTTGCCTCCCCTCTTTGGGGAGGAGTAAGTTAATTGCTTACTGCTTGAGGCGCCCCTACCGGGGAATGCCGACGGGGCTGCCCAGGCAATTTTTTGATGGTCAGAGTGCTCACCTCTCGGGCGCTGGCTTTTCAACCCCCACTTTCCGACCCGAGCTGTGGTCACATCTTACTTGTGGGAGTAGGATAAAAACTGGCCTTGTGCCTAACTCCTGGAGAGGAGTAAATTACGCAAACAGACCCGACGATATTATCGTACTATCGTTGGACAGAACAGATACTACTGTTTCATCCTAGTCTGAAGGCCAAGAAAGTGTATCTTAATTTGAGTTCCATGTTTTAAACAACAGCAGATTAAATTTATAAATTTACTTTTTTTGCATGGCATCTTCAGCGATCGGACGGATGATAACATACGTACGAACATGAAATTGCCATAGAATATCATTATACAGACTAGCAGGACTTCGTGGAAATTCCATGGCGTTTTCTACAATAATCTGTATAATTTACTATTAATAATAATAATAATAATATTCCTTCTGAAATAATAAATGTCTGTCAGGTTCAATACTATTAAACAAACTATTACTCTTTCTTCTTGCGTAAAAATAATTGTGATTGTCTGCTAAAGATATTTTGAATAAATTAAATAAATGTATTTTCTTTATGAATTTATTTAAGATTATAATTCTTTTTAAAACAATAAATATTATTTCTTTTCTTACCGTAGAAATAATTGTCCGCTAAATATTCTTCAAATCAATAAAACGAACGTCACTTTTTTTAAATGTGTTTACTTAAAATTGTACTATTTTAGTCGAGGTACGACATAATCGGATTTTGGAACAATTCATTTTAAAATGGGTAAAGTCGGATTTTTTTTAGCTTAGCAACATCAGATTAATCACCAATCATTGGACTATCTCATTTTATTAAATGTGTGTGAAAGGTGATAACGTACGTGAGAGCATAAAGTGCCTTATCTTATTATATATATATTTTTATGTATAAAACAGAAATTCTAATTTTCTTCATAATCTGTTTTTTTTTTTCTTTAGTTCACTTGCATCTTTTTGAATATTCTGAAATTTAAATTATTCGACAACGCCGAGAAAAAATATGTCGTAAAAATGTTTGTTTATTTAATTTTATTTTTTGTGATCGAATCTTGTATCAGAATTTTATAATTGATCTAAAATCTATTATTCAATCAAAATTTTTTGGTAAGTAGTACTAGCAACCAACTCACACTTATATATAGCAGGGGCGGGCAACCTTTTCAGAGTGAGGGCCAGATGAGACTTTTGGAAGGGGATCGCGGGCCAGAGTGAAAGACGAAATCTCAGAATTACTATATTTTGTTTACATAAATAAATTGTACAAAAATTGCATTGGACACTCTACAAATCTGATAGAATTTTCTCAGGAGACTTCTGTATGTAATGTTATAAAAGGCGCCGACGAAGAGCCATTTTGGAATCATAAAAAAATAATGACGGGGGAAGTAGCAAGTTGATCCAGCATTCGTTTTGACACACCTCACATAGGTTCTCTATTTAATGCCCTTTCCTCGTCTCTCGTTTCCTCTTTGCCTCTCTCTTTCTCTTTTTCTATTTTTATCTCAGGCCAAGGATTTGAAATTAATAGTTAAAGAAAAATGAAATATACAAGCATCATCGCTCGCTGATATTTATACATTTTCATCCCACTATAAATCTTAATTGAAACCTACTTTTACGTCTATGTCACAAAATGATATGAGATTTACTGGGAGGTCCGCGGGTCAGATTGCAATAATAAAGCATAACAGGGTGGCGGGCTGGATGCTAAGCCTTTGCAGGCCAGATGTGGCCCGCGGGCCGGAGGTTGCCCGCCCCTGATCTAAAAGATCAAGACTGGAGAAGAACTTCTGCTGATGTTGGCAGAGAGAGATAGATAGATAGAGAGAGAGAGAGAGAGATACTAATTAAATCATAGTCATATAGAATTGTCTCTGATTCTGTTTATATAATACTAGAAGAATACCCGTCCCAGGACGAGTAAAATTAATTCTATAAAAAGTAAAGCTTTGCACCACTTTTATGTTCCCTTACGAATATTAAAATCTAGATATAATGATACTAAAACTTAATTCTAAAATCCTTATTCCCATTTTAAGCAAAATCTATTGCATGATTTCTATTTTAGAAAATGTTTAAAATGTAAGGCTTAAGCTTAAGTGGTCTTAAGAAATTGAAATTCAGGGAATCTTGCTTAATCGTGTTTAATGATTATGGATGAAATCCAATGCAAATCTGAAATATTCAAATTTTAAAATGGAGATTTTTGTCCATATTATGCTTCCTAAAACCCTTTAAAATTCTCGAAAGAAACTGAAATAATGGGGAATATTTATTAATTTATGTCTAATATCTATTTGATAAAATTTCACAAAATCAGGAGGTATCTAAATTTTCACGAAGCGATTCCACCTCCTTTTTATCCACTTTACATAAAGCTAAATTAAACTAAATATAACCCACATTACGACCCTTACACCTAGAAAATGTGTTCCAAAATTCATAATGATCGGTTAATTAATTTAGGAGTGAATCCTATAGGTAGAAATGTAGAAATATATACACATCCCTAACTTTCTATAAATAGAGAAGAGATGGAAGATTCTTTGCTTATTCTAAGTGATTATGACTTTCGGTGGGCAGACATAAGTTTACAAATGAAAATCATATCTGTTCAACATGAGAAAATAAAAACATTTCCATTCAGAATAGAAGGAAAAATATTTGGTACCTCTACAGAACTGGACTCATATCGACACGGATATTGCTGATTGTTTTTTATTGATATTTACGGAACAGACTGGAAATGGCCGAACCGTCGCATAAAAACAGTCAGTTAGTACCAACATTAAATGAAACAAATTTGTTATTATTTCTTTGGCGTATGGTTAGGGTAAATTAATTGCTTCTCCCGTCCGTGTTAAGAATGGTTGTAATCAGTTTCGTCAAATCGGTCAGTGAACCAACTTTATTTATTTATTTTTATTTTGAAGGATATTTTTTTCAAATTATTTATTAAAAGAAATTGTTAACCTTAATTTGATTTTTTACATTTTTATTTTAGACTTTCAAATCGTAAACTGCTTTGTTCATTTCCGGTCTGTTCCATAGATAACAATCGGAATCATGTGTCGATATGGGTTCCGTTTTGTGGAAGCAGTAAATATTTACATATACCTGGTGGGGCATGAAGATCTATCATAGTTTGAATAGATATAAAAAGAACACAACTATAGAGGAATAGACTTATAGAGACCGACGAATATTCATTTTCAAACTTAAGAATGACAGACCAACGTTAATACTATGCAAACTTAAGTGTAACAGACCGACGGACAGAGCCTCTGATAAATATGCTTGGACATATGTAAAATAATATGCATCCGTTTAATCTTTGCGAATTACGATGAGAATGCTATTTCAAACCTAAGAGTGACAGACAAACAGATAGACAGATTAACTGATGGACAGAGATGCTTGTGTTGGATATTGGGTCTGGGATACCAGATATGACATCTAGCTAGAAGAAATAACATTCAGTTGATTGACGCAGAGACACCCATCTGGTCGTAAGGATAAACATCCGACTGTTTGATGCAGAGACACCTTTAAAGTATATATATATATATGTCATCGCAAATATATATAAATAAATATATCAGTGCACTAAAAGAATACATGGCTGGAAGTCACGCCCCATAGAGGTGTGTTTACATTGCAGGCATAGGCAAAATCCCGGAATGGGTAATGTATGTATGGATGACCATACAATCTGCTTGAATTGAGATCGTAAGAAAGCAGCTGGCTACCAAATGTGAGTGATCAATTTTCATTAACTTTGGTGCATTCTCCGCCCCTTCACTTCTCTTACTGAATCTACTCGTTAACTGCAACTGAACAATAAAGATATATCATTCTTTTTTTTTACACATAACTGTTTGTTGTAATTCTTTTAAGTACAGCAGCAATATACTACATTAGAGGTAATAAGATCACGAGGTGACTTATGTGTTGTGGTTTCGTGGGGGGGGGGGGGCAGCAAATAGGGAGATATTTCGGTACTGTTATAGATGACGTGTCTGATTTGCTTGACTTCGCATCGACAACGATCGGGCAGATCGCGGAAGCGCCCGAGCGCTGACAGTATAATATCATTTTGTCTTTCTTTTATCTTATAAAAACATTGACACCCCACCCCCCCAAAAAAAACATTATTTTCACACAAAAAAACTGATTTTAATCTATGTAATTTAAAAAAAAAATTATTCGTCTTATATTAGCGTCTGCCAGTCTTCCAGTTAGAGCTTGGCAGTTTGAATGCAGGGCTTGTCTATCGCTAAGAACCGTAGTCCTAACCCTAAACCCAACACATTTTTCTTTCATTCTATGTTTTATGTCAGCAAGAAAAAAAACAAAAAAAAACAGCGAAACAAATAAAAAAGGAAACATTGCCCCCCACCCCCCCAAAAAATTTATTTCTACATATTTGATTGAAAATGGTTCATTTGACCCTCCCCACCCTACAGTTTGTTCGGTTTTTATCTTTTTATCTATTTATTTTTTCTTTGAATTTATTCGTCCTATATTATCGCCTGCAAGTCTTCCATTAACGCTTGGCGTTTTCGTTTCGGCAACGCTCGGGCGCTTCCGCAACCTGCTTGAGCGTTGCCGACGCGAAGTCACGGAAATCAGGCACATCATCTATAACAGACCCGATATTTCTATTTCAAACCATAGTGTGACAGACCAACGGACAGATGTTATGACGCATCTAAAATAAGTTTAGTGTATGGTCAGTGATGAAAAGGCTATTTCAAACCGAAACGTGACAGACCAACAAAACTGCTATTTTAAACCGAAGCATTGCAGACTAACAAAACTGCTATTTTAAACTGAAGCATTGCAGACCAACAAAACTGCTATTTTAAACTGAAGCATTGCAGACCAACAAAACTGCTATTTTAAACTGAAGCATTGCAGACTAACAAAACTGCTATTTTAAACTGAAGCATTGCAGACTAACAAAACTGCTATTTTAAACTGAAGCATTGCAGACTAACAAAACTGCTATTTTAAACTGAAGCAGTGCAAACTAACAAAACTGCTATTTTAAACTGAAGCAGTGCAAACTAACAAAACTGCTATTTTAAACTGAAGCAGTGCAAACTAACAAAACTGCTATTGCAAACTAAAGCATGACAGACCAACAAAAACTGTTATTTAAAATTGAAGCGTGACAGACCGCCTAAAATGATATACAAAGGGAAGCGTGACAGACCAACAATGCAAATTGAAAAATGAGAAACATTTGTTGTAAATGCGAAATAAAATCTTTCTCATTTATTCATATAGATAAACCTTAACCTTTTAGTAATTCCAATACAAATGTATTTATCTTTTAAATGTCTCTGGATATGAAGAAGTTCAGTTTTATGTTATTCAATTCATTCCTTAGAAGTTATTTCTTTATGATTGAGATTACAAGTAAGGCAGAAACGGAAATATATCTAATCTATTGTAGGCAGGTTTATTCCCACCTCAAATTCAGATTGCATCACTGCTCCATAATTGTCATGTTTTAATGTTGTCTATGTATTCCGATTTTAATTTTAATATGATGATTTTTTTAGAAAAACTTTGAACAACATATTTTATTATTCAAAGACCAAAATAGATTATTCTTTTTGTTTTACTTTATACTGAATATCTCCCCTTTTGAGCTGGCTTTACCGGCTCGCTATCGTTTCGCAAAGTTCGCTACTTGAAATATTTGAAACAATAATTTAAAATAACAAACATTTCATTCATAACTTTGTTGTAAATGCGAAACAAAATCTTTCTCATTTATTCATATTTCGATACAAATTTATTTATCTTTTAAATGTGACAGTAAAGAACAGAAAAAAAAGAAATCAATTTGTCTTTTTACTTGCAATTTAGAAATAGATCGTAACTTGTTGAAAATCAAATAAAAAAATATTGCGAAACAGGTGTTTGTTCTATTTAAATAAAAACAATCATTCAATTAAAAAACAATAACAAATAATAGTTAATAAAATGTCCTTTTTCAAAACTGATATGCAAATTAGTCTACTCTGCAACTGTTATCACATATAGACAAGCAGTATATAAAAAAGATGGCGCATCTATTCTATAATATTGAAAGAGGGCGTTTTGACTTCACTGTTAGTGCGAGAAATTCATCCAACTTTCGCATTCACTCATCTAGAAGATGTGTCCATTCAATCAATGTGTTTATTGATGAGAATAATATTCAAACGGATGTACGGACAGACAGACAGAACCTCTTATTGAAATTGCTTGGATACATTTAAAAATAAGAGCTATCCATTAAATGTATGCTTTTCTCTATTAAAATCCTGAAGCAATATGTAAATTAGTTAACCTTAGTACGTCGCTCGGATACACATGATCAGTACATTAGAAAACTATTGTCATTTTATTTTGAATATGAATTTGGTGTTTTAATCTCACTGTCAGTGTGATAAACAGTGCAACTTTATAAATAGATAAAGGTATGAGTATATATATTTATGAAATAGTAATACTGATATAAAAAGTATATATGCACAATATAGTATTTTATAATAGTATATCAAACAGGATATATATATATATATATATATATATATATATATATATATATATATATATATGAATAGATGAAAGGATAAAATAATCCGACGGTATGAAATTAAAATGGAATAAACAAAAGACCTAAAAAGCTCAACGTTTCGCCCAAATATTATATGGGCTTTGTCAAGAGCGAACGAAACAAATGTTATTTTTTGTTCGCTCTTGACAAAGCCCATATAACATTTGAGCGAAACGTTGAGCTTTTTAGGTCTTCCGCTTATTCCATTTTAATTTCATATATATATATATATATATATATATGTATATATAAATAAATAAATATACATATATGCAGCTTTTTTGTTATTATTTTTATTCCTGCCCCATAAGCGGTTAAGAATATGCAGAGTACTGCATTCAATCAATTTATATATATATTTTTATCAATTATTTTTTTATAAATTAATTTTTATGTACATAAAACAAATCCATGGTGTTTCTGGCTATAAGCCGTCATCAGCATGGCTACTCTGGGCAGGGATCGAACCTTCGATTTAAGTGTCTATAGTCTGGTCTCTTACCACCAGGCCGAGACGCTCTGCCACTATGTATGTATGATTTTTATCGTCTATGATATTATGCAGCTTTTTTGTTATTGTTTATACTAGCGATAGGACACTGGTGTGTTTATTTATATTCCCGCTCCATAAGCGGTTAAGAATATGCAGAGTAATGCATTCAATCGCTCTTAAGCAGACGTGTCATCAATTATATATATATATATATATATATATATATATATATATATATATATTTATTAATTTTTTCATAAATTAATTTTCACGTACGTATTAATAAATATATGTATATGTTTTTATTAATTATTTTTTTCATAAATTAATTTTCACATACGTATTAATATATATATATATATATATATTAATTAATTTTTTTATAAATTAATTTTCACGTACATATTAATAAATAAATATATATATATACATATATATATTTTTATTAATTAATTTTTTTATAAATTAATTTTCACGTACGTATTAATAAATAAATATACATATATATATATATATATATATATATATATATATATATATATGTATTTATAAATAAGTGATGAGAATAAAAATTGTGAAGAATACAATATATATTAAATCATCAATTGTTCAAAACAAGTGATTTACATGAGAAAATTATTTATTATTCCTTCCTTAAATCATGACTTTTCAAAGATGTAATCTTTTCGTCAGAGGAGAATCGACAAATAAGTTAGCAAAACAAAATTTACCATAATGAATTTTTATAATGGCTTTCAATATGCGGGTCTTCTGAACTTTTCTAAATCGTGGCAATTTCCATCAGGACGGATCTTTTCAGGCCATTGTTCTGGAAGCTTCTCTCTACTACTGCAAACAGAATTCTTTTTCCCTATAGGATCTGTTTTACACTTACTTCTAATCGGATTTCTCTACAAATCTGGCTGTCTAAACTCATTCCTAACACAGGACCCAGATTTTACCATATTCCAGAATCTTCGAATCTGATTATACGAACTCTTCATGCATCTTCAAAGATGAATTTTTGCCTACATTCTCCACACTCTTATATTCTTTTATAGTGTTATACCTTTTCAAATGTTGACATTATGATGAATCCACAATTGATGATTTAATAGATATTGTATTTCTTGCAATTTTTATTCTCATCACTAACTTATTTATATGATTGCTCTAGTGAACATTAACTTTCATGATAGGTTATATTTTAAAGATATAGTTTGTATCTTTATTTTCTTTTTTCTCACTTTATATTTATTTATATATGTATTACAAAAGATCAGAACAACATCGGCATTTTTTGAATGTACGAGGATGGATCAAAAAGTTCGCAGAATATTTTAATAGCAGTGAAATTATAAAGTTTAAACATTTACCTTTCTTTTAGTTACCTGCAATACGTTTCACGCAAGCCTCTGTATTGTTCAGACCCGCTAAAACAGAAGCTATTTTTTCGACCATGGAAAACAAATATCTTGAGATAAGGTCGAATATTAAACTCTTGGTAAAACTTGAATGAAAAGAAACACAGATCACTGAGGCTTTGGGAAAAGTTTATAGAACTCATGCTCCAAAAAGACTACAGTCTACAAGTGTATTCAACGATTCAAAGAAGGAAGATACGACTTTGAAGACGACCCTCTCTCTCTGGAAGACGCGGAACTTCAAAATATGACAAAAACATCGAGGCTGCTCAAAATATAATTGAAGAAGAGCGGCGAATAACTGTCAATCAGATAGCTAGGTCCATAGATATTTCTTATCGGTTGGCAAATTCAATTCTTCATGATAATTTGGGACTGAGCAAGCTTTAAGCACGATGGATATCAGAAGTGTTGCAGTCTGATCAACAGAATCTTCGAAGTGATCTATCCTTAACATTATTGAACAAAATTGAAGCAGAACAAAAATTTCATTTCAAACTGTCACATCACAGACCAACAAAAATGCTATTTAAACTGAAGTTTGACAGACCAACAAAAATGTTATTTAAACTGAAGTGTGACAGACCAACAAAAATTGCATTTTAAACTGAAGTTTGACAGACCAACAAAAATTGCATTTTAAACTGAAGTTTGACAGACCAATAAAAATTGCATTTTAAACTGAAGTGTAACAGACCAACAAAAATTGTATTTTGAACTGAAGTTTGACAGACCAATAAAAATTGCATTTTAAACTGAAGTGTGACAGACCAACAAAAATTGCATTTCAAACTGAAGTGTGACAGACCAACAAAATTGCATTTTAAACTGAAGTGTGACAAACCAACAAAAATTGCATTTTAAACTGAAGTGTGACAAACCAATAAAAATTGCATTTTAAACTGAAGTGTGACAGACCAATAAAAATTGCATTTTAAACTGAAGTTTGACAGACCAACAAAAATTGCATTTCAAACTGAAGTTTGACAGACCAACAAAAATTGCATTTCAAACTGAAGTTTGACAGACCAACAAAAATTGCATTTCAAACTGAAGTGTGACAGACGAACAAAATTGCATTTTAAACTGAAGTGTGACAAACCAACAAAAATTGCATTTTAAACTGAAGTGTTACAGACCAACAAAAATTGCATTTTAAACTGAAGTGTGACAGACCAACAAAAATTATATTTTGAACTGAAGTGTGACGGACCAACAAAAATTGTATTTTGAACTGAAGTGTGACAGACACATAAAAATGCTATTTTAAAGTGAAGCATGACTGACTAAAAAATTTAATTTCAAACTGATGCGTCACAGACTAGCAAAAATGCTATTTCACACTGCAGTGTAACAGACCAACAAAAATGCTATTTCAAAGTGAAGCCTTACAGACTAACAAAAAATCTATTTCAAATAAAGTGTGACAGACGGCCGAGGCTTCTTATAGAGATACATGAATACTTATAAAAGTCGTGCACAATTTTCCAGTTTTGCAGAATTTCAAGAACTCATTTTGCTTAATGTTGCCAAAAGTAATGGCAGCACGCTAATATGAAAACAAAATCCAAGAGAAATTATTTTATTTTTAATAAAATGTATTGAATTAGTCTAATGAGAAAACTATTTGCTGAAAACATTTAGAAACTCCATTAAATACACTCATATCAAATTATATATTGGTGGACCATGTTTCTATGAAGCACCACAAACTAGAAAATAAATGGAAAGGTTAACATTTCGTTTAACACGAGTTATTCAATTAAAACTAACTTCACTGGACAAGAATTGTTTTTGCATTCTTAAATGTGTATATAAAATAAAACTGAATTATCTTAGTCGAGCACGACCCAAAGGCTCTCTTTTCATTGGCTTCTACACTGAAAATGTAGGGGGAGGGCGCCACTCCCTTCCCTGGATTACTCTACTTATCCGTGATCCTTACCTCATAATTCTGTGTATTTAGAAAGGAGGCATCAGGTACCATTTTTAAAGTTTTCTGTATAACTTGACCGAGGATTGAACCCTGGCCCATTAGCGAACACTCTAACTATTATACCAAATGAGTATAATGTGTATAATGAAACCTGATACTTTCAGACTATGTGATAATATACGTTATCACATCTCTACGTGATTCCAACTTAATTATGTCAGACTACTTTATCAAAAAATATGTCCTTTTTCTTCAACAATAAAAGGTCTGTCATATTTTATTGATTTTTGTTTTGTTTGTGGAAATAAGAAAGCCTCAATTTGGGGAGTGTGGAGTAACTCCTCAATTGCCATTACTTTCAGGTCCATTCTTACTCTGACTCCAGCTACGTTTTAAAAAGAATCGATCGTAGCCGACTATTTATAAAATATATGCATAAAACACAAATTAATCAATAAATATTTGAAGATATTTAGAACCTGAAGCACAAAACCTTTTTTCCAAATCGACAGGATTCAACATAAAATCACCTGAACAGATTTGTTATGCATGAAAAGAACAAAAAAGAATAGTATATACTAATCCCTTTAATACAATCAAAAGGGAATACAGCATATTCATATTTTTTTTAAAATTCAAACATTTAAAATTAAGAATATAAATTTCGTGTTATTGGTTGTACATAACAGAGCATAATGTATCACATTCAATCCAAGGAAACGCCAGGTTATCTTGCTCGTTTACATATATTTGCAAGTTTCTGGTTAAGAGTTAAGAAAATTCCACTGAAAATAGATGGAGAACCCATTCCTTCAGAATTAAAACAATGATACTCATTTTTTCAGAATTGTGTGAGAATATGATACTCATAATTTCAGGATTGAGTAAAAAATGATACTCATTCATGCAGAATTGTGCGAGAAAATAATATTCATAATTTCAGAATTGAGTAAAAAATGATACTCATTCCTTCAGAATTGTGTGAGAAAATGATACTCATTCCTTCAGAATTGTGTGAGAAAATAATACTCATTCCTTCAGAATTGTGTGAGAAAATGATACTCATTCCTTCAGAATTGTGTGAGAAAATGATACTCATTCCTTCAGAATTGTGTGAGAAAATGATACTCATTCCTTCAGAATTGTGTGAGAAAATGATACTCATTCCTTCAGAATTGTGTGAGAAAATGATACTCATTCCTTCAGAATTGAGTAAAAAATGATACTCATTCCTTCAGAATTGAGTAAAAAATGATACTCATTCCTTCAGAATTGAGTAAAAAATGATACTCATTCCTTCAGAATTGAGTAAAAAATGATACTCATTCCTTCAGAATTGAGTAAAAAATGATACTCATTCCTCCAGAATTGAGTAAAAAATGATACTCATTCCTTCAGAATTGAGTAAAAAATGATACTCATTCCTTCAGAATTGAGTAAAAAATGATACTCATTCCTTCAGAATTGAGTAAAAAATGATACTCATTCCTTCAGAATTGAGTAAAAAATGATACTCATTCCTTCAGAATTTAGTGAAAAAATGATACTCATTACTTCAGAATTTAGTGAAAAAATGATACCCATTCCTTCAGAATTTAGTGAAAAAATGATACCCATTCCTTCAGAATTTAGTGAAAAATGATACTCATTTCTTTCAAAATTTAGTGACACGATGATACTTATTCCTTCAGAATTGAGTGAACAAATTATACTCATTCCTTCAGAATTGAGTGAACAAATGATACTCATTCCTTCAGAATTGAGTGAACAAATGATACTCATTCCTTCAGAATTGAGTGAACAAATGATACTCATTCCTTCAGAATTGAGTGAACAAATGATACTCATTCCTTCAGAATTCGGTGATACGATGCTACTCATTAACCTTGTAGTCTTCATTCTGAAAAATAACATTCAGTCAAATAAATGCCATATGTATAAATCCCATGGTATAATGTCATAATCCAATTCAGAAACTGTTCTACTAAGTACAATCTCTTTAATTGATCCACTATACAAATGGGTAACCTCTGCACAGATTGTTCAAGTATGTTCCCTCTTGAATGAAAGTCAGGGCCAATATATATTAGAAATCATACCAAATCTAGTAAGCATGACCCACCTTTGACTTCAGTTAAACAGATGGAAATTAATCTTTACCCTACCCATGTACGTCTTTGTGTAAAACTACAGTAAAAGTAAATTCGTGTGAATTAGCATGGCATACAACTTTTTTTTTCTGTTGCTTGCATTGTTTTCCCCAATACTTTTCAGAATCAAATACCTACAGGAAGGGGCATGTGAAGGTTGCCAACATCCGTAAGTGAAAGTTGTACTATTGAACCGAATGGATGCCAACTTAGCATACCCAAGTCGTCAGTCCACTTATCAAGGCCAATAGCCGCTTGAGGATAAGAGTTAATAGGATGGAATGGTTGTCAGCCGAAAAATGAGGAAGAATCAATTGTATGAACTTGTAGAATAGAATATCAAAGTCTCATTCTAACATTTAAAGCAACTTTATATCGGCCATCTTCGTTGTGGTGTTAATAAAAGGGAATAAAAGAGAAGGGTGTTAGTAAAGGAATACGTCCATGAGCATGGACGGAGACAAAAGGTTAGAAAATCCATGTGGTGTTAAATTAATGTCCCGTTAGGAAATAGTGAAGAGTTCATATATGAAGGGTAGGATGAATGTCCTATTTGTAAAGAAAGGGATATTAGTTGATATATGATGATGCTTTACGTACACAGGTGTTGAAGTCATGCCGTGTCTATGTGTGTATGTAGGCATGTGTGTGCTTGTTACATTAAGTCCAGGTTTGTGCGACGGTAGCCATGTTGGATTCTTGGGTATTGTCGACGCCATAGCCCCTGGGTTTGGCGTTAAAGTTGCAGGCCAAGAGAAGTTTTGTGGTCGGTCTGAGCAATGTGGATGAGTTGCTGTCAGTCTTGTCTGGTAGGTAAGAAAGATGAAGTTAACAGTGGGCTATACCTTTTATAATCTCCCATCACGTGATCAGCTCACATGAGAGATAGCCCCCTGATTGGGCAAGCCAGAAAGGAAGTTGAATGCTTTCACTAATCAGCACCCAACTTGGAAATTAAGCATATATTAAAAATCGTGATAGCGGCTCGTTTTAGTTGCTGCTTCTGATGATGATGATGTTGTTGTCGTTTGTAATGCAAACTAAATCATTACTCATTACTAATGAGGGTGTTTATGACACGTATTTGTTGACATTGGATTGGAGACGGTTATGCTGTAATCTGCAGGGAAACAGTCCCACGATAAGGTGTTCCACAGGTAGGAACAACCCCTTGCTTGAAAAGAAGTTATGTCCATGAAACTTCCGCCTGATTCTAGCACATGGAGAAAGAAAGGAAGTTCTTATACTATTGTGGTAGATACTGGTGTGGCAATCACCCTGAGAGAGTTGAGCTGGCTTCCTATAAAAAAGGAAGTTCTTATACTATTGTGGTAGATACTGGTGCGGCAATCACCCTGAGAGAGTTGAGCTGGCTTCCTATAAAAAAGGAAGTTCTTATACTATTGTGGTAGATACTGATGCGGCAATCACCCTGAGAGAGTTGAGCTGGCTTCCTATAAAAAAAGAAGTTTCTATATAATATTAAATTCACAAAAAGTGCCTAGTTACATTTATATCCCGGTCAGGAGATATGATTTTGAAGACATTAGTCTTTGAAGTTATTTTGTTGTTTTTTTGGCAGAGAGGTGTCGCCGGCCTCCCATATACAGCTCCTTGTATTCCGAAATGGTCACCCATCTGGTACTGACCACACTCAAGATCGCTTAACTTCGGTGACCTAATGAGAACTGTTGTGTCAACGTGATTATGAGTGCGTATCTATTGTATCTCAAGATAAAAGAAGTCTAATCAGACATTACCGACCTATATGTGAAACCAAATTGGTTTTGCTTTTATCTGATGATGATTTAGTTAAAAAAAATTATTTCCCGGGTTCATGCAATTATGATCAATTGTTATGAAATTATTTCAAGAGAAAAAGAAAGATTCTTTCTTTGCTTTGCTGAAGGCATTGTTTTTGATGCGTTTTGGAATCAAAAGAAAAGGTTTTCTGTTTTATATCGTTACGTCTTCTACTTCTTCGCACAACTCCATCTGCGATGTGTAACTCTGAACCGATTTGATGGAATGTTTAATCCGTGTTGGAATATGCAGCCAGCTGGATATCTTCTTAATTTGCTCTGAATCCTAATTAGATATTTGCGAGAGAGAAGGAAAGGTATGAGAAAGAGAAAACAGTTTCTGTTTCCTTCTATGGAAAGAATGAAAAACAGATCAAGAAGAGAATTATTTTTTTCCTTCAATTACAAAGAGAGAAAGAAAAAAATGTAAATAAGCGTTCTATTAATCGTTCAATTGAAAGGTAAAAAGGATGAAGAAGAGTGGAATTATCTTAAGATGAAAAAGTTGAAAAAGACAAAACGTTTTACTTTTCCTTTTATTAAAAAATGAAAAAGGATGAAGAAAAGGGTTTTACTTTTTTCATCAATTACAAAAGTTAATGAAAAAGAATGCAGAAGAGAAAACATTTTATTTTTCAATCTATTAAAATAATGAAAAATAAAAAATTATCCTTTCTTTTCATTTACAAGAGAAAAAAAAGATTCAGACGAGAAAACATTTTATTTTTTAATCTATTAAAATAATGAAAAAGAGAAAAATTATCCTTTCTTTTCATTTTCAAGAGAGAAGGAAAAAGATTCAGACGAGAAAACATTATATTTTTCAATCTATTAAAATAATGAAAACGATGAAAAAGAGAAAATTATCCTTTCTTTTCTTCTACAAGAGAGAAGGAAAAAGATTCAGACGAGAAAACATTTTATTTTTCAATTTATTAAAATTATGAAAACGATGAAAAAGAAAAAAATATCCTTTCTTTTCATTTCAGAGAAGGAAAAAGATTCAGACGAGAAAGTATTTTATTTTTCCTTCTATCAAAAGAATGGAAAAGGGATGCAAAAGAAAAGAATTACTACAAGAGAGAAGAAAAAAGAATAAATAGAAAACGTTTTATTTTTGTTCAATTGAAAGAAAATAAAAAGGATGAAAAAGGGTTGAATTATCCTTTCTCGTTCGGTTAACAGAGAGAGGAAAGAAGATGAAGGAGTGAAAGCGTTTTATTTTTCCTTCTATTAAAAAATGAAATACGATGTAGAAAAGAAGAATTATTCTTTTTCCTTCAATTAGAAGAGCAGAAAAAATATGCGGGAGAGAAACTCTTTCCTTTTTTCCGTCTATTGAAAGAATAAAAAAGGGCCGAAGAAAAGAATTTCATTTTTCCTTCAGTTACAGGATAGAAAGAAAAAGATGAAGGAGCGGTAACGTTTTATTTTTTATTATTAAGAAGAATGAAAAAAAAATAAAGAGAAGATTTATCCTTTTTCCTTCAATTATGCAAGGAAAAAGAATAAAGGAGAGAAAAGATTTATTTTTTCTCCTTTCGAAAGAATGTAATACGATAAAGAAGAGAAGAATTATACCTTTTCCTTCAATTACAAGAAGGAAAGAAAAAGATGAAGGCGAGAAAACATTTCCCTTTTCCGTGTAGCGAGATAAGGAAAAAATGAAGAGAAAATGTTATATTTTTTCTTTCTATTGAACGAATGGAAAATAATGAAGAAGAGAAGAATTATCCCTTTTCATTCAGCTACAAGAAAGAAGAAAACATCTGAAGGAGAGAAAAAGTTTTATTTTTCCTTCCATTGTAAGAATGAAAAAAGCGAAGAAGAGAAAACTTATCCCTTCCCATTCACTTACAAGAGAGAAGGTAAAAGATGAAAAGAAAACCTTTCTTTTTTTCCTTATATTGAAAGAATAAAAAAGATTAAGATAATTATCCATTTTCTTCAATTACAAGAGAAAGGGAAACAGAAGGAAGAAAATATTTTTTCTTTCAATTGAAAGAACATAACAGATTGAAGAAACGAAGAAATATCATGTTTCTTATAGTTTAAAAGAGAGAAAGAAAACATTAACAGAAAACGTTTTTTTATCTATTTACTATTTTTTAAGGAATGAAAGAGAAAAAATGTTTATATTTTCTTCTATAGAAAGAATGAAATACGATGAAGAAGAGAATTATCTTTTACATTTAGTTACAAGAGAGAATAAAAAAAATGAAGAGAACAAAACGTTTTGGTTTTCCTTCTATGGAAAGAATGATAAAGAACGAAGAAGAGAAAGAGTATCCTTTATCCGTCAATTACAAAAGAAGAGGAAAAATGAAGACAAGAAAACCTTATTTTTCCTTTTATTGAAAGAATAAAAAGAAAAAATTACAAGACAAAAGAATAAAAAATGAAGTTACCAAAGCGTTTTCTTTTTCTTTCAATTGAAAGAATGAAAAAGTATTAAGAGAAAACGCTTTGTTTTTCATTCAATTGAAAGAATGAAAAGCGTTGAGAATGCAAGAATTATACCTTTTCCTTCAATTAAAAAAGAGGAAAAAAGATGAAGGAGAGGAGACATGTTCTTTTTCCTTCTATTAAACGAATGAAAAACGATGAAAAATAAAATAAAATTATAAGTTTTATCTTCAATTACAAGAGAAAGAAAAACAAAATGAAAAAAGAATAAAAACGGATAAAAAAGAAAAGAATCATCCTTTTCCTTCAATTACATTAGAGAAACAAAAACATAAAGGTGTTAAAACATTTTCTTTTTCTTTCTTTCAATAAGAAAGTTAAAAAATTAAGAGAAGAATTGTTCTTTTTTCTTTAATTACGAGAGAGAAGAAAAATAATGAAAAAGAGAGAACGTTTTTTTTCCTTCAATTGAAATAAAGTAAAAGATTGAAGAAGAGAAGAATTATGATTTTTCCTATATTTTAAAAAAGAGAAGGAAGAAATGAACAGATAGTTTTATTTTTCCTTATATTGACAGAATTTTTTTAAAATAAAGAGAAAACTTTTCCTTTCTTTTTTTAAAATCTATTTCATATTTTTAGTCTAGCTTTGTTTTCTCAAGTAAAATCATTTTTTTGTTGTTTTTGCCAATTCCCAGCTTTGCGCCATCATAAAACTCAGATCATAATGGCCATAATGGAAAGTATTGTTAGTGCTAGAAGGCAGTAAAAACTTTACATGCAGAATTGATAATTCACAATAAATCTTTCGAAAGAGTTGGGGTTTGGGTAAAAATAATTCCTGCGAGAAATTAGTACCATCAGCTGAAACAAGCAAAACACAACGAAGCATTTATCTGCAACTTGATTAAACCATTCATTTGCACAATAGAAAAAAAAAGAAAAATATGATTTTTTTTCTAAATTTAAAATAGTAAAGAAATGAAGAAAATGATTAATACTGATTATCTTGCATGTCCCAGAGCTGTTTTAATGCGCTAGATGAAAGTAATAGCCTACATAAATGTAGATATATGTCTACATATATGTAAACATACACACACACACACACTAGCAAGAAGACCCGATGTTTCTCGGGGTAGAATGAGGATCACTATGTACGTTTACACACTGCTCATAACACCATATTACTTTCTTTGTTCGAAAGATGTTGAAAAACTTCCTGAATTAACGTCTTATATATAGTTTTAATTTCATTAAAACCGAATATACATAAAAGAACTACATCCCGAATTTGGAGAAGGACTATTTATTAGGCTGTTGACGTTGCCTTCTTTTCTGCTCGGAGTAAGAGGGGCCCATACTGGAACCACGGATGTCTGGGGCTGTAACCCCTTCGAATATACATATTTTTAGTTTGAAGGGTGTTCTATCCCAACAGTCACTCAGAGGTGGGGCACATAGATATTCGGCACATAGAGGGTAACGTAGAGATTCGGGACCACTTCCATTGTCTTCCCCAGAAGATTTTATACATACAATTAAAATTTCATGAAAATAGGATAAATTTGAAGTTTTAAGGGTGTTATACCTACAGAGTCCCCTTAGGGGTGCACTTAGAGACTCAAGAACGGTTCTATTGTCTTCTCGAATAAGTCTTTCTAACCTTTCTGTCCATAGGGAACACACAAATATCACACAGACACAGAAATTGAGTTATATATATATATATTTCATGATTTTTTGGGAGTACAAAATTTTATTATCGCAAGCATGAAGGGAAGACGAATTCTATTGTTTATGATTAAAAGTTAATCAAGAAAAAAATGCCAGCCGACCGGTTTCGCCCGCTCTTAACGGCTGTATCGAGGGATGTAAAAAAAAACGAGAGATTAAAAAAAAAACGGAGTGAAAAGAGAGAGTACAGAAAATAAAATAGCGTTATGTTATATGTCCAATGGAGGATGAATCTTAGAGACTGATCCCATCTAGTCCCAATAGACATTCCCTTTGCTTACAAAGGGAGGGACGTTTAAGACGAACGTGGATCGTCTCCAAGATTTTTAGATGGTATAATGAGTGAGCATGACTGAGAATGGTGAAGGAGTCCATGCTATATATATTTATATGTATATAAAGTAAGGTATGTGTATATGTTTAGATATTTCTATGTATTCTATGTACAAGATTCACTCCTGAACTAATTAATCGATCATTATGTATATTGGAACACAGCTGTTGGGTATATTTAGTTTTATTTAGCTTCATGCAAAGAGGGTGAAAGCCTTTCCCGAAAATTCAAATGCGTTTGAGTTGAGAAATTTTAACAATAGGTATAAGACATCAATTAATAAATATTCTCCAAATTGAAATGGCTTTGGGGTATTTTAAAGGAGTTCCATGGGGCATAATATGTGCACACCCTTTCATTTGAAAATTCAAATATATCAGATATGTATAGAATTTGATTCAGAGTCATTAGACACCAATTAAGCAATATTCCCTGAATTTCAACAAATTTTAGACATTTGTTAGAAACAAAATCATTGTTTCAGTTTTTAACACATGTTCGCATTTCTGATGTGACATATCTATTTATATTTTAATTCAGTAGGGGAACTTATTTTAGTTCTTTAACTATTTTTTTTCCTTTATATAAGACAGGTATAAGCAATAAATATAGAATTAGTTTTTTTATTTTATTTTTTCCTTTCTTTTTGGAGTATGGTACTGTTTCGGTATAACCACCCTAAATGATGAAGTTAACAAACAAACAAAAAATAATATGCCTACGTTACTCACCCTGATGCCTAGAATACATATTCCATAATTAATAATAATAAAATTAAAAGTTTAGGATTTTACCAAGCACATACATATTATTTACACTTAGGTGTGTGCACTGATCCTTTTAAAAATGTATAACTCAATATAATTCAGAATTTGATGTGAAGCAACTCTTTTCACTAAATTATTTGTATGTAACTTGTTTTAAAAGCTTTTGGAGGGCGTTTGGATGGGAACACCCCTTAAATGGTAAAGTTTCCAAAAAATAATGTACCCATATCATCGGGTTACTAAGAATATACATTTAAAATGCATTACGATTGGTTAATAAAAAAATATAATTTTTTTAAAATGCAAACCCTAAATGTATTTTATAGAATATATATTCGAAAATTAATGAGTCGTTTATTAGTTTAGAAGATTACCTTGTACATTGTGTGTGTGTGATATATATATATATATATATATATATATATATATATATATATATATATGAATAAATAGGGATCAAGATAGAGATAACATGATCCAACATAATTGAAAATGAAAAACAAAAGCCAAGAAAAGTTTTAAAAACGCCAACTGAAAACAAAAAGTGTGGCAAAAAAAGAGAGCGACGGAAATATCTACTAGTTTATTTATTTATGTGTGAATGTATTTATTCCTATTTATTTAATTATTTGTGTATTATTCCATCATATGTTGCGTTTTTAACTTTTCATGGTGTCACATTTACATAGAAATTATTTTTCTTCTTCCTTCCTTTTTTAATTCAAAACGTGGCATTGATTTTCACTTGTATATACTTGATTGTTACGTCCTAGCTCAGAATTTCGTTCCCTTCCATCAGCGGCCCATACGTTTGTTTGACACGATGACCCAGACAAAACTTTCTTTTAAGTCTGAAGTAATAAACTCATTTTCAACCAGCACACCCCTCCCCCTCCTAAAAAACTGTATAGACTGCTGCTGCTGCAGCGCAGTCTTGTTGCCTTCTTACTTTTTTTTATTTTTATTTTACTCACAAACCAGCTGAAGCGCGCCGCTTTCAGGCAAATAAAATTGATGCTTGTATGATTTTTTCTTCATCCTGACGAAGTCTTACAATAAAGACGAAACGTTGATGAATACATAAATAATATAGTTTTTGGCTTTCTTTTTTCATTTTCCATACATGTGTGTATATATATATATATATATATATATATATATATATATATATATATACATACCTGACTTTATATATAGAGAGAACATATATATGCATACAACTGATGATCCCAACAAAAATATTAAGACTAGGATAAATTCTTGGAAGTACAGTGATTAGAAGATATTGATTGACTTACAAGCAAGGAAATTTTCCAACGAAGGACTAAAAGGTTTTTTTTAAATCTATATAGTTTTAAAGGTTGACAAACTTCAATAACAATATATAACATCTATAAAAACGTGATACAGCTCAGTGGTAGAGCTTCAGGCTTCAGACTCTGGGGTCTTAGTTTCGAATCTCACTGGTTCAGTCATCCTTAGGAGTCATAAACGACGAAACACGTGTTAGTGGATATTTGAATTTAAAAAAAATATATAAGTCGTTCCCCTATCTCGAGGCATAACATTAGTGAAGGAAACACTATTGCCAACTAGCACTAAAGTAAAAATGCCTTTTGGTATAAATAATTGAATTTGTTCAAAAGTATTGCAAACAAAATTAACAAATAAATGACATCTATAAAAACGTGATACATTCCAGCACTAGCGTGAGTTAGCTCAGTGGTAGAGCTTCAGACTTCAGACTCTGAGGTCCTGGTTTAGAGTCTCGCTAAGTTCAACCATGCTGATGTGTGGTAAACAACGAAACACGTGTCCGTGGATATTTAAATTTTAAATATATATATACTAGTTGACACCCATCGACGTTACCTGCTGCTTACTCCTGCTCCCAGCCCTGAACCACATAATTTTTTTATATGATTTTTTAATTTCTAAAATAAAGTTTAGATATCGTTCTTACTGTTTATGGATGTATACCACAAGCGCAGACTCCACGTTATTATTGTAAAAAAATAAACCCAACTAAATACAAAACTAATAGTATCATTGGATTCCTCTCCTCTCCTCTTCACTCCTTCCCTTTCTCCCTCTCTTCCCCTTTCACTCCTTCCCCTTCTCCCTCTCTTCCCCTTTCACTCCTTCCCCTTCTCCCTCTCTTCCCCTTTCACTCCTTCCCCTTCTCCCTCTCTTCCCCTTTCACTCCTTCCCCTTCTCCCTCTCTTCCCCTTTCACTCCTTCCCCTTCTCCCTCTCTTCCCCTTTCACTCCTTCCCCTTTCACTCCTTCCCCTTCTCCCTCTCTTCCCCTTTCACTCCTTCTCCCTCTCTTCCCCTTTCACTCCTTCCCCTTCTCTTCCCTTCCCTTTCTCCCTCTCTTCCCCTTTCACTCCTTCCCTTTCTCCCTCTCTTCCCCTTTCACTCCTTCCCTTTCTCCCTCTCTTCCCCTTTCACTCCTTCCCTTTCTCCCTCTCTTCCCCTTTCACTCCTTCCCTTTCTCCCTCTCTTCCCCTTTCACTCCTTCCCTTTCTCCCTCTCTTCCCCTTTCACTCCTTCCCTTTCTCCCTCTCTTCCCCTTTCACTCCTTCCCTTTCTCCCTCTCTTCCCCTTTCACTCCTTCCCCTTCTCCCTCTCTTCCCCTTCTCCCTCTCTTCCCCTTCTCCCTCTCTTCCCCTTCTCCCTCTCTTCCCCTTTCACTCCTTCCCCTTCTCCCTCTCTTCCCCTTCTCCCTCTCTTCCCCTTCTCCCTCTCTTCCCCTTCTCCCTCTCTTCCCCTTTCACTCCTTCCCTTTCTCCCTCTCTTCCCATTTCACTCCTTCCCTTTCTCCCCCTCTTCCCCTTTCACTCCTTCCCTTTCTCCCCCTCTTCCCCTTTCACTCCTTCCCTTTCTCCCTTTCTTTCCTTTCTCCCTCTCTTCCCTTTCTCTTTTTCATCTTTCCTTCACTCCACCCCTTTCTCGCTCTGTCCACGTTTTTCCTCGACCCCCCTCTCACCCTCTTTCTCTCCCACTCTCTCTGACATCAACCACGCCTTTAATGACTGGTAGCCATGCTAAGTATTTCATTAAATGTCATTCTAACAAAAAGTGTGGTAACTTTGGACCAAGACTTCCAATTGATATTTGCTTCCTTTTAATATTTCATTTCACTCTTCGTTCTGAAATGTGTTTCTTGCTGAAGACAATAATTAGTGAATCCTCCTCTGTAATTTGCTCCGTCATGCTGAACCACGTCACTGTGAATTTTACCAGGCTATAATTACCGTAAGAAAAGATGAACAACACAATATTGCCACCATTAGCACCATAGAAATTGAGCGAGACGTTCTTGGTGAGCAAATTGAAGGAGTCACTACGATGACCGAAATTTATCACACCATTAAAGCAAGTGTTGAACACATTTTCATTTGCAACGGGAGTGATAAATACAGTCCTTTTGTGTCTGAATCTTTTGGGATGGGGAGTTATTTGTTTTTATATGCGAACATGCATCTTTATAACTGGCTTTGTCCATTTTACCTTGCTCTTCAAACATGTGAGGTAAATCGCCCTTTCATCATCATCATCATCATCATCATCATAAAAATCCTCCTCCAATTTGTTATCTTACTTCCATTGGTCAGAGATCTGACGTTTTCTGGCAGCCTGTAATCTCTCTCTCCAATCTTGACAGACTTGAGGATTCTATTCAAATTCCACTGTCTAAGATCCTTGCTGATCGTTTGCATCATAATCCTCTCGGATCGTCCAACTTTTCTCTCGCATTACACTGCAAGGTCTCCGCATTTTCTCATCAAGAGTCATCACTCTCAACATGGTCAAACCAACATAGCCGACTCATCATCAGAAGTTCATCTATATTTGGTATATTCAGGGTATCAAAGCTGATATGTCAGGTTTGATTGTACCCGAGATTGCATATTTATCTGATCATTTCTCCGTTTAAGACATGCGAGTGATGACTGAGTGTTGACTCATTAAACTTTCTAATGGGATGGCAAACGACCTGATTGCCTGGCAGTGTTTCTTTTTGCAAACCACAAGTCACTTATATAAGATGCGACTTGTGTCGACACTTTTGCGCCCTCGTCAGTGATAGAATCGACAACAAACCCTAGACATGCAGGCGCGTCAGCAGAGAGCCATAAACGGTTAAAATATGCCGATCTTCTAGACAGATTTGTGTTTCAACAAATCATTGTGGAGACGAGTGGAGTGATAGGCTCCTTCACGCATGGCAGCCTCGGTCTGTTAATGATGTGCCACACCGAGAACAATCGTGAATTGACTTGGCTTTACGAGCGCCTCTTCATCATCACTATTCGTAGAAACACCTTGAGCCTCCTCTCGGCCTGCCAAGACAGTCGAACATTCGATGAAACTTCCTGTTACTTTTATATTGATTTTGAAAGGGGACATTTTATTAATTAATTATAATTTGCCTCCCCATTTTCCTTCTCAATACTTTCTAACTGGATGCATGTCTTGTATAAGGTAGTGGTCTCCATGTTTTTTATGAGCATCAAATACAAAAATCGCTGAAGTTCTTTAAATGGTTATGCATGACTCAAAGTCCGCAGCAAACGGTGTCCGATCAGATTTTGTTCCTGATATTAAAAACTTTCTGTTTTTGGTTAAAAAATAAATAATCAAATAGGTGTTAAAGAAAATCAGAGAAATTTTGTACTAATTTTTATTTTAAATAATTCCTTTTACAAAAATAAGTAATCAAATAGGTAGTTGGATTATTTTTTTCGGAAAATATAATAAAATGTTTTTGTTTCATTTTAAATCACTTATTTTAGAAAAATACATAATCAAATATGTGATTTGATTTTTTAGGGGAAAATATAAACATTTTTTTTTTCAAAACAAACTTCATCTGAGGTTAGTACATCTTGTACTATTCTATGTATAATTTATTACTTGATACCAGTTAAATATGATTTTATAACTTGCTGGTAGTTAACTATAGGGGAAATGAAACTATTGAATACAGGGAATCTGAAAATCTTGCCGGAAGTTATATTACGGATTAAGTTTGATATCAGGAACTAAATCTGATCGGACACCGTTTGCTGCAGACTGTGAGTTAGGGATTTATCTGGTTTGCCTACTATGCTTCTTATAATTATGTGTCATGGGGTCATTATCTTCATTGAGGATGCCATGTTACATAAAACTGAAAAACGGTACTAATTTGTTTTCTTCACCCATTAAATTCGTCAAGCACTTAGAAGTATTTTCTTCCAGCAAGTTTGATCACAAAAGAAGATTTGAAAAGAAAAAGGATTTTACTTAGTTTACTGTTTATTGCTGAATGTGTGTTGACATTATCTTACTCCTACATTCATTTCTTTATCTACAGAGACTCACAAGGGTAGCAAAGCACAACACGTCCTCGCAAATATGTGACAATCTTTGCTATTTCATATTTTCAGATCGGCTGACCATATTTATCAAAAACTGTTTTTGATTTTACACATTCTTTCTATAAACAACAAAACACAAATGTTTATTTTAAAATTCAACTCATAACTCACAACCTGTAAAAACAATTTCACTTAATTCCAAAAGCAACCGAGAATATTTTAATCTTAACCTATATTTTATTAGGCCACTTTTGCACCCCTCGTCATCGCCATGAGTTACTGTTAGTTATCACCTTAGTATAATTATTACTACTATTAGTAGTAGTACGAGTGTACACCCTCTGTCATTCATATCCATATAAAATAACGTCTAAATCGGTGAAGTTAAAAAAGAAAGAAAGAAAACGTCTCAAACTGGAAAGTTTACAAGAAGAAAAACGTATCAACCAAAGAAGGCAAAAAAGAAAGAAAATGTCTAATTATGGAAATAGAGTGAAGGATTTCTTTCCGAATTCATTTAAGACGACGAGGGGGTTGTCTGACTTGCTATTTGCTTTCTCCTAATATATATATATATATATATATTTATATATCTATATACAAATAAATACACGTTGGTCTATATTATAGAGTGGAGCATTATCATCAATTTTTCTATCTCCCCACGAGTAATCTCATTAAACTATTTTTGTTGCTATTTATTTCCCGCTTATAATCCGGCCGATGCGTCCTGTGGCCCTCCGTAGGTAGATTGTTCATTCACTGTGATCATGATGATGATCATCGTCAATTTTACCTTCTGAAGAGCAGTATCCCCTTGAGGGTCTGTTGCTCATCATAACTGACTAGCAACAGTTTGAAGCCAAGATTTCTTGATCTTGGAAAATGTTGGGGGAGGGATTATCGAGACAGTATCACAGCCAGTAGTTGGATTTAATTCTGTGTCTTCTTTCTTTCAAAGTCTCAAAGTCAAGTCTATTATACTACTAGAAGAAAAACGTGATATTTGGGTCAGCCATTAAACCCGGTTTAGAACCGTGGAAAAAGTGAGTTTGCAAAGGCAGTAAAAATTTTTAAAAGAAAAAAGAAAAAATACAAAATTAATCTCTGTCTCCCTCCCTCTTTCTGGCAATCGCTACTATTTTCTTCCCTTCGTTCATATAGAAAGTAAAGGTAGGAGGAAAAGTGTTTAATGATTCAGCAAAATTGGTTGCATAAAAAGTAAATTAATGTTTTTTTTAGAATCAAAGACTGTTTCGTATATTAATTTAATTACTAACTATTTAATGGGATTAGAAGCAAAACTGACTTGTAAAGAAACTTTAAAGCATAATTTTAATATTTTTTTTCTAAACGGAGCGGTTAAAAATAATTTCTCCAAATAAAAATAACAGTACCACTATTAACTATTCGCTGGGAAAAGGAAACAAGGCGGTAAGATTAAATTTTTTTTAATAAACTTAGAGAGTTAAAAAGAGATCTGAGTGACTGAGCATGTATGAAATAGAGTGAGGGATGAAACAATATTACAGCCTGGTGGAGCAAGAGTTGTGCTGGGGATAGACCAATGCCTTGGATAGGGGTGTTGCGATATTGCAGGATGGCTCTGGCAACGCTGTCATTATTCAATGAGCCCTGGGGACCTGTATTTCCATGAATTATCCTCTTCGCTGTTTTTACAGCTAACTCTGCTCGGCCATTAGATTGAGGATATGCCACTGAGGACTGTCTGTGCTTCACACACCATGTTTTGAGGAACTGCTAAAACAGGTTGGAATTAAAAGGTGGGCCACTATCGCTACTAAGTTCTTCTGGAGTGCCATATGTGTGGAATAGTTTCTGACAAATAGATATTAGTTTTGAGGTGATGGCATGACCTGGTTTAAGATGATACAAAATAATCCAGCCAGTGAGTCTGTCTGCACAGACAAGGTATGCAATATGTCTGACGTAAAAAAAGGTCCATCACTATTTTCTGGAAGGGCCAATCTGGAGCTTGGGTTAATACGAGTGGTTCAGGTGGCTGACTTGGGGCAATGCTTGTGCAGATGAGGCAATTGGCTCGAAAGTTGCATATTGATGCATTCATAGTAGGCCAATACACAGATTCATTGGCACGGGCTTTCTCCTGTCGGTACTTAGTCAATGGTGTACATCCCAGAAGTTACAGATTTCCGGTTCAGTAAGTGAACGTTGGGATGGAAAACCTAGTTGTATTGTGTTGATCAGAGTCGTGTAAGATGGATCATTTCGGCCTGATGCACATACGTGATCAGCTGACAGGATTGTATCGTTGTCTTTAAAATCGTTCATGGCCTGCTGGGTTGCTACCTCCATCATAGCATCTATTTTATCCGAGAGATGGATGTCTTCAGAGGAAGGGTGTGTGGAAGATAGGGATGTAAGGGCACTCATTGTAGGGACTGGGTTGCGAGAGACGGCATCGGAACCCTGATGCAACTTTCCTGGGCAGTGTTGGATGGTAAAAAAATACCTTAGTGATTTCTCTTCAAGCTTAAAGAGGCGCGGGTTATATATCTTGCTCAGGTCCCTGTCGCCAAATACGCCTAGTTAGGGCTGGTGGTCTGTTACTACTATTACGTTTGGGCAGCCCATAATAAATATACGGCATTTGTCTAATGCCGGGGCAATTGCTGCTGCTTCGCCTTCAATGGGTGCATATCGGCACTCCGCATCTGTGCAAAATCTGCTGCCTGCAAATACGATGTGCCAGCCCTCAGGACAACATACCGGTGCTTTCTCAGTGGAACATATACAGTGTTTTTGTAATAGCAGGAAACCCATACCTTCTTTACTCTAGTTTGGAGCAAGGCAGGTTGCTCTGTTAATATCAAAGGTCGTTACACCCTTTTTTACCAAATTCACAATGATTTGCCTGGATGTGAAAAATGCATTCTCGAGATCCTGATTCCAAATGAAGCATGAATTTTGTTTGACAAGGTCTCAAAAGGGAGACATTATGGTGCTTAAGGAATGTGCCCATGCTACTTGGTTAACTAATCCAAACCAAGACCTTGCATCAGTTATATTCTTTGGGATAGGAAAGTTTGCAATTGCATTAAGTAAATTCTCGGAAGGGGCTACTCCTGATAATGTTATTTGAAGGCCTCCAAACTGAACCACATCTTTGCAAAATTGGAATTTATTTTTGTTAAGGACAATTCCGTTTTTTGCGCAAAGCGATAGGTAGTCAAATGTATGATAGAAGGCATCTTCTATACTGTTGTCAAAAAGTAGCGTATCATCAACGACCTTCACTTTGTGAGGAATGTTCTTAATGATCTCATCATATCTACGCATATAGGCATCACCAGAGGCTAAGTATCCCTGAGGCATGCGGAGATACATGAAACGACCCCACTCCGTGATGAAAGTTGTAAGTGGCTGAGATTCCTCATCTAGAGGGATTGAATGATAACCATCCATTGCATCTAAGACGGGTTTTTTTGTTGGGTGGCACCTGTAATGCCAATTAGAATGGCGAGCTAGTGTGATGTGTTTCGCGTTTGCACTGCGAGTTTAAATGCTGATAGTCCACTGTTCTTCTTGGTTTTCCATCTTTTTTTGCAGTGATTACCATAGTGCTGCACCAATCGGTAGGGGTACCAACGGCACTAGAGTAAGAATGCCTCTTAACATCATCCCAAAGTGTGAGTCGTACTTGCTCCTTGAAATGATAAGGCACAGGAATTGGGTTGTGTCTGGCTTTTGGGACCGCTCCCTCTTTAAGGTGAATATGGGCGGCGGGGCCGGACATAGATGGGAACACCCCATTGTTTTTTAACGTTGTCTTGGCAAAATGCTCTAGGAGCCAATCCTTAAGTCTACTAATGTTTTCTTCCGTTGGGGTGAAGGGAAGGCTTTTGGGGCGACTTGGCAATTGATTCACATACTCAATGTGTTGTATTGCGATATTTGCCTGGGTTGAAAATGTTGCCGCAGGGTTTGGGAAATCTTCAGGCAGCATTCCCACGTCAATGCATGCTGCCTTGCTGAAATAAAGTCGCTGGATCCCATCACATATGTAAAGGGCTTGCTTGGTTGTTCTTCCACAAACTTCGAATTTCACTGGTAACCATCCCTGACACACAAGTGTGAAATCTCCCACAGTCCGAACGATTTTTCTTGATGGTACTAAGTTATTCATTGTGAGCCCCATGTTAAACAGATGCTTTGATCCCCTTAGACATATAGTGGCCCCACTATCAGGGAAAATCTTCAGCTTTGTTCGGTAGTCACCAGGGATGTTCTTCGCTTGTCTGGGATCTGGATTTGGTGAAAATGGGATAACATACGCATCTATTTCTGCTATTTGATTTTCACTTGCGGTCGTATATGTATCCCTTGTCTGGGTAAATGTGATGTGAGCGATAAGAGAATCCATGGGAGCCTCGTCAATTCCAATACAGGATTTCTTTGCTCGGCACACTCTTGAAAGGTGGTTAAGTTTCCCACAAGTGCTGCATGTTTGACCACATGCTGGACATTTTAACTGGCGAGAGCTTGTTCCTGGGATACCATGATAATGGCTACCACAACCCATGCAAGCTTGAAAGTTATCACGTTTGGCAGAGTTGCTGATACTAACATGACCTTTATTAGCTTGAGCACTGGTTTTCTGCTTGCGGTACGTAGATATCCGTGCAATAGCCATGTCAGAGGTGTCAGTCATTGAAGTTTGGTCTTTCAATGCCGATTCAAACGCCTCAGAATGGCGAACATTTTGTTCAAGTGTTTTAAGTGTTCCAGCTTTGGCCAGCAGGTCTGCTTGGAGGGTATTGTTTGCTATTCCCCTGATGAGCTGGTCCTTGATGTACATGTTAGACAGGTCATGCTCACAAAGAGGACATAAAAAGTTGCAGTCTAGGGCTGTGGCCCGGAGGCGGACGAGATAGTTCTGTATTGTCTCAGTCTCACCCTGTGACATGGAGGCAAAAGTAAGGCGATGAACGATGGGATTCGACCTTTGAGTGACCAATGCCTCTATCATTCCTAGTAGTTTGTCTGGGTCAGTGGTGAAGAATTTAGGGTGAGTGTTGACTATAGCATTCTGGACGAACTCATCAACAGAACTGTATAGCTGTATATTGGCCTGAGATGTTGGCATACCCGTCATCTTGGTGAATACTTCCCAATCAATCCTGAATTTTCTGAATTGTTGGAGGATCATTTCAAGATGCGGCTGGTGCTTTAGCATATGTTACCTCAGCAGAAAGTTCCTTAGCTTCTTTAAGGATTGAGAGAGCTTCTCCCATTGTCGCGATCCCTAGCTTTTTTTACATGGCCCGATCCATCATTCGCAGGTTCCTTTTTGTCAGCTTTTCACTTGCAAATGTGGCAGCATAAGTTCGAGCTGAGCTAGCAGAGATCCCTGCTTTGAGGAGGTACTGCTCCTAATCTTCAGGATCCATATATCCTGTTCGTAGCGCCATATAGAGTCGATGCTTAAGGCTCAACTGTACGACCAGTTGAGCAGCAAGATAATGCCTGTTTATAACAAGGCTAGAATGTTCCATTATGCTCAGAAGGGAAAGTCCATTCTCTGTGTTCTGATTGGCTGAGATTCAGAAGTGGCTATTTTAGTGCAAAAATGTTCATTCATTCGAACAAGCACTCCTCCATGAGATGGATGCCAGTTGAGGCCTTTATGCCGGTAAGTGTTAGTTTAATTCTATAGGGCGGAGAGACATTTTATTCTACAATAAATAAAGTGCAGAAACAATATTTAATGTTTTAGCATACATTTTTCTTCTGGTCAAAAGAAAATGTATGCGTTTGGGGGGATGTTTTTTTCCACAATAAAATAACGTGTGGAAACAATATTTAATGTTGGTGCTAATTCCGAATATGTATCCAACTTGTGGATGGAGATATGTTGACGGAATATTGAGGCAGGATTAATCCTGTACTATTCACATGGTCGAGACAAGTCTGAGCTTAGGTAAAGGAGGGTTTAAGAGAGGAAAGATCTGTCTGGAGCAGCATTGATCTTAGGCAAGTTAAGTGGGTTTCTTCCAAAGGAGAAAGTTTCTAGTGAATGTTATAGTCACAAGCATATGTATATTCCGATCAGAGAAGATGAATTTGATGAGGTCATTTTTTCACTTTTATGTTTTTTTTGCAGGGAAATGTCACCATCCTCCCACATACAGCACCTGGTATTGCCAAATGGTCACCCATCTGGTACTGACCAAACTAAACGTAACTTAACTTTGGTTATCTAATGAGAACCGATGTCTCAGCGTTGTAGAGGAAAAAGAGGAAAACCATTTACAATATATTTATGTGATACATGCCCGGGGGTATGGATAACAAAGTGGAAAATCTTTTTTAAATCTGTGTAATAAAGAAAAAAAAGAAGCTTACTGACTGACTTTTTGACCGAGTTTTGGTGTTTTTGAAGCAACTACCAGTAAGAATAAAAAATAATTATTTTTCCCCATGCATTAATTTAGTCTCTGGTGACCCCAACAGAATGAATATTACAATAACTAGACACTGAATCCCTATGATGTTAGGTTTCTAAGTGTATCTTGTGTAGTTTCTTACGTTTATACGGACTGTTATGTATCCCCGGCACGACCATTTTTCTTTTTGAAAACTAAAAAAAAGTCTACTCGTGATAATTATCAAAAATCTTTTCCTTTCCTTCTTTTTCTTTACATTTCCCCATTAAAAACAGGCATTTTTAGAGTTGGTTTCAGAGTGTGATACCCTGTCAAGGAGTGAATAATGGGTCACTAATTCGTTAGCTTTGCGTAAGTGAGATGGACCTACAATAAAGTTGTTTGATGTTTGAGATTTACAGAAAGTGAAGGCGATAGGAAGTGATATTACAAAAATACCAAAAAGAAGAATGAAGTTATAAACCTACCCTTTTGAGTGAGATGATGATATTGCGAAAATACTAAGAACAATTGAGGTTAGAAAACTGCCTTTCTGAGTGAGAGGACGATATTACGAACATACCAAAAATGAAGACTGATTTTATAAACCTACCTTTTATGAGTAAGAGGACGACATTATTGCATTTGACAAGAAAATCCGTCACCTTCAATGAACATTATTTTCTCTAAACCTTTATGTCATTGTGAAAAAAAGAAAAAAGAAAAAGCTAAGTATCTTTTGATTGTTTCGAAATTTTTTAGATGAGGGTTGATAACTTATAGAATTTGGTATATTCGGACTACTTTTCTTATCTTGGGTGTTTTTATCACAACGTTTCGGCCGATGTAACCTCCGACCTTCTTCAGGTGTACCTTGTCAAACTCGGGAATCTTTCTGTCGAACTCGGGAATCTGGACGGAATTTCGAATGGAACCCTTTATTAAATCCACGGTACACCTGAAGAAGATCGGAGGTTACATCGGCCGAAACGTTGTTATAAAAAACACCCAAGATGAGAACAGCAGTCCGAATATACCAAATTCTACATATCTTTTGATTATTCTAACGTTTCCTTTTTATTGTAAAAAAAAGTTTTCCTCGCTTTTAATCTTTATTTTATTATTTCTATATCCTAGGCTTAGGAATACATATTTATTTTAAAGTTAATTTATTCTTGGGTTTGTTTTTCATTAACTTCTGGTCTCTCTGATATGAGTAAATGCCTGGAAAGGATTCATCTTTTCCTTTTGTTTATCTGTTATCTTATATATGTCACATATTCGTAACATATAACATGACACACAGACAGAATTACTACTCTCATGTATATCATAGGTAATCACACATTGAGTGAATGTTATCACCTATGACTTCGCTAATTAACATTATTTACAACAGTGTCCATACCTTTCATGGTGATATTGCAGTACCAGTGAAAACAATGGATATGAATAGATTTGAACTCAGCTTAGTCGGTTCAAAAAGTCCATAAATGTAGCTATTGCACTGATTCAGCATCTCATTGTATTAACAAGCCAACAGAATCTTTACATCCTTTAAACAACCTGAGCTTGGGGCCGTAGGCAACGATTGGGCTCTACTTGTGACAAGATATTACAAACAAGGATAGTTTGATTTGTGCCTTACCAAAATGTTTATTAAAAAAAAACAACTACCTAAATGAATAAATGCGAAAGTTTATTTCATTCATCACACCTATATCACCATAAAACGGATTGCTGTTATTGAAATCAATAATACAATATAGTCTTTTAAAATACTGTATATATAATAGAGAGAAAAGACCCAAACAACTATTTGTATGTCTAATTTGCATAACTATTTTTTTAAAGTTTATAATGAATTAATGTTTGGTGTTATTCATTTGAATTTTGTTGTCCTCTTTCCTATATATATGGAAAAGTTTAGTCTATTTTTACAATAAGTAATTAAAGTGATTTAATGAAAAAGAGATAAATTACGAAAACCTTTTTTCATTAATTTTCAAGGAAGTTAATTGAAAATTTATTTTTTAAAATTGCAATAGATTTATATTAAAGATATTTAAGTTATACATTTAAAAACAATACTTAGATCCAGATGGTGAATAGTTTTTTTCTTGTTGATTAATACACTGGACTCAAACATATGTAAATAAAAACAATTATTGTTACGAACTCAAGTAATGAGATTCAGTCAAGTTACCCAAAAGTTGCCAAATTTCAGACTAAAACATGGTTTTATGAGTGGAATAAAGATGCCAAAATATTGATATTTCTTAGATGTGCTTATGCTGTGCCTGGGAGGATGGTACCACACTGGAGGAGATAATGCCTGGAAGGAAGGTATCATGACAAACGAATATGTACTACCCTATGCTCCCTTAAAGGAGGAGGTAATCTTTGGGAAGAAGGTGTCATCACGAACGAACATATATTACACTACCCTCCTCTAAAGGAGAAGGTAATGCCTGGGAGGACGGTCTTTTTATAATAGAGCACATAATACACTATCCTCTCCCCCCAAAAGAAATAAAAGAGGCGATAATACCTGGGAGGATGGTCGTTATGACGAACGAACATATACTACCCCCTCCAAAAGAGAAGGTAATACCTTGGAGGATGGTCGCATGACGATAGAACAGTTACTACACTACCTCGCCTCCCAAAATGGAGGAGGTAATGCTTGGGAGGATAGTATCATAATATAACATACTACACTATCCTCCCTTAATTTAACATAGAAAGATAGTACATAAGTCGGAAATAGTATAGTAAAGTGAACTGAGCAGTGAAATATATTACATTAATAGAAGTAATAGTATAGTTTCGATTTCAGACAGACAGATACAAAATCTCCAATAGAAAGTGGATTTTGAGTTTTCTTTAGGCAGCCTTGTTACTTTCGCTTCCCCCATTTTGTCATTTACTCCTTATATTCCATGAGTAATGTTTCTGAAAAAGGGGAAAGAAGTGCTGTTTTCTGGGTCGGCTGTTGTTTTAAGTTAGTACTATGCTTAGATTCTCAATCCTCTCTTAGTATTCATCATCATTCAACTGTCAATCTATCAAACTTATTAACTCTTATCCTCAACTGTTTTTTAGCCTTGATAAGTAGTAAGTGGTTAATAAAAATTGTGAAAATTATAGGTCTAATTAACTTGAGAATATCTCTTAACTAGCACCGTTATCAATGGATGCAAGATATCTAAAAGTTATGCAACGCAGAATGAGAGGAGTCTACTCCAGTAGATTAAATAAAGGCTTAAGTTGGAAATTCCTGGAAACTTACCAACTATGACGAAAGGCACCTGAAGAAGGCAGGCGAATACAACGGCTGAAATGTTGTGCACGTGACAACAACCAGGATGAGGACAGTTAATACTTCCCCCAGTATTCACAGACATGTACTTGTCCACTTCATACCATCAGCAGTAAAGCATTCTGCCTTAAATAGTTTCCACTTCCTGTATATTCATTCAAGGGAAGTAACTCAACTGTCATTTAACAAGCAGCAGTCTGAAACATGGAACTAACTAGAATATCTAATTTCAGAAATATTCTCAATACTATGATATCGCTTATCCCACACACACTATGTTTTTTGTCCTACATTTAAAAACTACTACACGTATCTGTGAACCATGGGGTACAATCACTATCACTATTTTGATATACTCGAAAAATCCATAAATGGTGGCATATCTGTTAAGTCATTCTTCTTGTATAACTAAAACTAATAAGTCACTATACTTCTATATTATTATTATTATTATTATATAGAAGTATTATCATTCTTTTTTAATCTTATATAGAAGTAAAGAGACCTATTATTTTGCCATCAAATTTGTATATGTATTTGTGATGTGTACAGACACACATATGTAAATTACATGGTCATTCTGAAAAAAGATGCTCACAGAGCCATTAAGAAATATTAGAGAGTGGTTGAATCAACATATAGTGAGGGGCAGCATGAAAAATACATAGATAGCTAAGAGAGAGACGGATGATTTGTTCAGTGGTACTTTGTTAAGCAAAAACTTTTCGAAATTATAATTTATTGTTTCAACTAAGTATTTAAATTAAAAAGTTATTTTTTATTTTACTTTTATTTTCTTATTAAACATTTGTACGAAAGAAAGTTTTGTTAAACAATGAAAAAAAACAGTGATAATAACAGTGAAAAGTTAATCAAGTATTTTTTTTTTACATTTTTTTGCAAAAATTATTTTTTGTCAATTTTTTTTTAATGACTTTTTGTTTATTTCGTTGCGGTTCAGGGTTAGGAATATGGCAGTCGGGTTAGGGTTAGGGCAGTCGGGTTAGGGTTAGGGCAGTCGGGTTAGCACGGTCGGGTGGTTAAGAATTAGGGTTTTGGCGTTAAGGCATCTCCAAGAGTATTTATCAGTGAGTTTTGTTCGCTTAGCGATCTTGCATTTATCTCCACATTTTTATTGCATTTTGTATTTCTTTAGCAATCAATTTATCGTTCCTTCAGGAGTATCAACAGCCAGTGATACCATGTAAAAATTATGTTGCAATCGCGTTTCAACCATTTTGCAAGTTCAGCGTTTCATTCAGTTTGACTGCTTAGATGTCGTCTGCTTATGCGTCTCGCTTCAGGGCTTTCCGGCGTTTACCATAAACTGCCGGAAAGCAACAACGCCGAGGGACTTTTAGTGCAGGTCCCAATGTAACAAAGTACCTTGTTCCGTTATTATAAATTACAACTAATTAGAACAATATAAACAAACCTCAATCCTAGAACTAAGGTATATTTTAGAATGTATTTTGTTTTATTAAAGTATATAAGAAAAAATATTTTATATATCAATAGATGATTATGTTGCATAAATTACTTAGTTTAGAAACAATTTGTTGGTGCTCTTCCTATATGTGATGTACTGAATGGCTTCTAATCCAATATGTGATCTACCATGTTTTTTATATTCCAATATGTGATCTACCCATTAACCCTAACCAACTCTCACCCTAACCCTTGGGTTAGGTTTGATGGGTGGATTACATATTGGATTAGAAACTATTCGGTTGATCATATATTAGAAGATGACTCAATTGTTTATATTATTTTTTTCTAGCACGTTGATTTAATTCATTACGAATTTTTTAGAGTCATTGACCACTTCCACTTCCATTAAAAACAACTTTTTTGTGAGAATTTACGAAAGTCTTGAACTTATGGGGAAAACAGTTTAGGAGAGTTACACAAGGACAGTGCTGTATTAACCATTAATCATTGTAAGTACGTACTTATGGAATCAAGGGAAAAGGGCATCATAGATTCATCCTTTGATTGTGTTTATATTTTGAACTAACAGGGTAATCAATTAATTTTTATCAATAATAATTGATTTTCCACTGTTGTCGCATGTAAGGTAAATCTAACTGTAAAAACCGAAACAAGTAATCCAGGTGAAACTTACCAAAAATTAAATACCAACTACGCGAGTCAAATCTTACTTGAAGAACAAGAGATTTATCTTCCTCCCACAGCGGTAAGATGTGACACAAGGTCGGGAAAGTGGGATTTGAAAAGCCAGCACCCGAGAAGGTGAGTACTCTGGCCTACAAAAAATGCCTGGGCAGCCCGTCGGCATTCCCCGGTAGGGACGCCTCAGGCAGTAAGCGATAAACTTACTCTACCCCAAAGAGGGGAGGCAAAGCCTGGGAGAGTGGACCTCCTAGAACTGCACAGAAAAATCCCACAGACCGGCGAAATCAAGACCCGAAGGCCAAGACGATACCGGTCTATAGGGTGTAGTATCCATCGGAACAGATACTACACTTTGATCTTGGCCAAAAGGCCAAGAACAAATACGCGAGTAAAGTTTTACAAACAAATCAACTAATCGTCTCTCTCTCTTTATCTCTCTCCTGAATATCTAATGCATCTGCGTTCCCGTAGATTAATTCCTATTTTAGTCACAAAAATATTAACAAGGGAAAATTTTTTTGTATCTTTTAAAAGTGAAAAGACATTCTTTCCTTTATTTTTTTATTATCCGTTATTAAGATTAAGCATTCTTTTCTTTTCTTTGCTCATAAAAACTAAATTTGCATACTTGGTTATTCTTTCTTTTCTTTATTATTATCAGTTATTATTAAGATTAAGCCTCTCTTTCTTTGCTCATGAAAATAAATTTGCATACGGGTTATTAAAGTTAGCCAGATACATACATTCCCATTTATTATATAGATTACATATATACGGGACACCAAAATTGTAGGGAGCTTAATCAATCCCTGCGCAATAGGGTAGGTCGATTTTTCACTGTTAAAAAATAAATAATTTTTAGCATAGAAAGTTGCTGTTGGTATAATAAATACTGATACCAAAAACTAGATCTCTTACTTGCGGTCGAAGGACGGGCAGTATTGGTGGGAACCTCAATTGAGATGAGACATACTAAACATGGCTTGGCAAACCGATAATAATTAAGCAATATGCTTAAACCGTAAGTAACTCTCTCTCTCTCTTTATTCCCACATCTGTTTCACCTTTCACCTACGAGACTGAATTAAATCCTTTATTCCGCTAAGAAATAGCATCAAAGCACGTCTGCATGAATGCATCAAAACACCCTCATTTTTTTCACATTGGCATATAAATTGGTTAGAAAATTTAGCAATATCAATTTTTAAACTAGGAAAAGTTGTCATTTTATTTTATCAAAATAAAAAATAGATAAAAAATAGATAAAAAATACCTAGAATTAAAATAAAAGGAAGGATCCTCAATAATTTTATTAGAGTAGGTATAAATGGAACTGGTCATCTAAAAGATTTGGAATCAACCAATTGATTTGTCCTTGCTGGAAAGAACTGTGTTAGAAATCGGAATTTTCATAGACACTCGCTTGAAACAGGCTACATGTTGGAGTTGAGGTTTAAACTAATCTTTGGATTTAGATAAATGCCTAAAACCATCCTCGATATTTCTACAAAAATTCCATAGATTTTCACCCAGTGGTTTCAAATTAATGCCGAGTCAGATGGACGTTTCACAAATTATTATAAGATATGCTGTATTGGATTTTCAGGCTACTAAGAAGTTGAAGTAATTGTGGGTTTTTAGCCTTGGGTTGTGTAAATAACTTAAACATTCTGCTAACTTTTTAGCACGAGTTATGCTAAAAGTCAGAGGTAAGATCAGCAGCCTCCAGTCTGCATAGAGAATGGTATCTTTCTTTCATTCCTTCAATGTTAATAATCCCAGAGAGATCTTTGCCCACTTCATCTTCACACAAGGTTTCTATCACTGTCTGCCAAAGACTGTTCTTTCTTCACCCGGACTAGGAGGTCAATTTCTTTTTTGCGTCTTCATAGAACATGTTTAAGTAGTATAATATATCTTGCTCAAGGTATCTACGTATATGTCTGCAGATTTTAACTGACCTACGAGCAAATGTAAGCATTTGACCTCGACAACGATTTTCTATAATCCATAAAATAGTTTCTTCTCTCTCTCTCTCTCATATATATATATGAACGCGAAAGTTCCGTGATGTTCAACAATGCTTGCTTAGATAATGACTTGCTGCCTAAATATACATATATATATATATATATATATATATATACTGTAAATATTTTAAATATTAAAGTGTTTTTGTACCTACAGACGATATCGTTTCGTGTTTTCTACCCTCATCAATGCAAGAGTGGCGGTTACAGGCAGTCGCATGGGATCGAACGCAGTTCATAAGTTCAGTCTAGAATCACCAGCCTAACGTCTATGCTCACGAGAAATCGCCACAGACAGTAATTGAAATTAACGTACACTTACTGAAGAGGCAGGGCAATCATCATTGTTGTCGAGAGTGTTCTACACTAGAGCAGAACTTTGCATAATCGCTAGTGACAACAAACTTTTGTAATTCCAAACAGGGCTCTACTATAAAGATTATTATATCTTAAAAGGGGAATCAACTGTAAATATTTTGTAAATATTAAAGTGTTTTTGTACCTACAGACGATATTGTTGCAGGTTTTCCACCTCATCAGTGCAGGAGTGGTGGTCGCACAGGATCGAATGCAGTTTTTAGAATTGTGTGTATTTAGGCAGCATTTTTTTTTTTTAATTTAAGCTAACATTGTTAAAAATAACAGAATTCTTCTGTTTAACTCTACCTTTTTTAATTTTTAAAATTTTTCTAATGATCATTTTTATGTTAAAATATAAAAATTAATGTATGTTCCATATGTATCACACACGTTTCCGACTCTTCATCAAATCCTTCTCAGGTGAAAAAAGCATATGAAGAAAAAGCCGGAGAAAGTAAATTTCAAAAGATAGCCGAGAAACGTGCACGAGCAGTCAGTCAGATGCCAAGAGAAAATGTTCACGCTGTTCCAGGAAAGACGTAAACAATTTAAACACTGAGACGCCAGAATTAGCGTCACAGAAATTTAAAATGTTGTTACTGGTTTCATACATAATGTTATTAATTGTAAGCTGTTGGTTTTAATGAAGATAGTTTCGAGTATTTTTATTTCTTTTTAATTGGTTTCAGAATGTATTATTTCAGGGTTATTAACTAAATTTTGTCTTAAATTAATCGTCGACACTGGTTTGCGTTTTTTTAACAGACAGCTGTAAAACGGCAAATTGCTTTAACGAATCTGTCTTTATTTAATTATTTTAAATCTAAAAAAATACCAATAAAAGTAATTATTAAATACATTATTCTTTGAGGTATTCTTTGTTTAATTTTGTTTTCGATTTATGAAACAATTAAAATCTTTTTTAAAATGAATTTCGTTTCTTTACGTTTTATTACAATTATTTTATGGACTTGAGCGATAATTGTCTTGGCAATCGAAGGAAGATTTTAATGGTGTCTAGATTTAGTGAAAAGGTTTACCCTTATTGAAACTTACTTGGATGTTCTAACTGTTAAATATCGATTTTTATAACAAACATTGATTATATATATATATATATATATATATATATATATATATATATATATACTAGCTGTTCCTAACCGGCATTTTACGGTAGGGTTTGTTTCTTTATCTGAAGTAAGTGTTGTTTCCCAAAATATTAAGATTTGTTTTAAGATGATTTAAAAAACTAGATTTAATTAATAGATACCGTTCAGTTATTAAATTATTAATTGAACAAATCGTTAGAAAACTATAATTATTTTTTGTTATTGTTCCCCGAAAGAATAAAACGAAATGTGGATGCTGAAACCCATAATTAAAAATGGGACCTTGAGATATTCAGTCTGAAGTTCTCCCATCTAATCTGTTTCACTAGGCTATATCATCTATATCAAGTTAAGACGGTTTTTCCCCTGTGCCTTTGTCTCGAATAGGAAAATAACCCCATGCATCATAGGCTACTAAACTCATCAGTATATTACGCTTATTCACTCGAGCGTGTTATACTAAATTTGTGAATATTTTCTCCATCTAACACTAAATATTACTTTTGCTCCACCATCTTCGACTCTCTCAAAAACACTCCATAGAGGTGGTAACAAAAACATTTCCCACTATAACTTTATTACTGACACTCTCCCCATCGACACCGTGAATTAATAAACGTCTACTTTTTAAAAACGTGACCCTTATTATTTACTATTAATCTGCTATAAATTTACTTAATACAATACATTACGCACACATAGAGATCGTAAAGCCATCGTAAGGATTGTGAAAAAAGAGCACAAAACCACGACACTTAAAATTACAGCAGAGCTTAACAATCATCCGTATAATCCCGTTTCAACAAAAACTGTTCACCAATGCTTCACAAGGCTGGATTTCATAGGAAGGTTTCAAGGTGTTTCCATTATTTTTTCCAACACCTATATATATATATATATATATATATATATATATATATATATATATATATATATATATATATGAGAGAGAGTGAGAGTGGCATATGTCGACATAACAGTTCTCTCACACTCACTTCTTTATATACAGTGGAGCTCCCTGATGAAGTTGCACTTAGGAGCAAAGCACATGACGTATTTGTTACTTGGTGACAATCTTTGCTCTCTCGTTTTCCAGTGGCCGATAGTATTTTCAACTTTTTATGCATTGCTTCTCTAAGCAACAAAGCACCAATGTTTTCAATTAAACTCATAACTCACGATCTGTCAAAATAACACCTGAATTCCAAAAAGCGCACTAGGAATTACATTCCAATCTTAACCTATATTTTATTAACCTACTTTTGTAACAAACCTGGCTCTTTGTACATTGTAATAGCTACATTATTATTATTAGTAGTAGTAGTTTTTCTAACTCCTCCAACGTAATCTTGTTACATATGTGTGGCATAATACAGACATTAATGTTGTCTAAGGTTGTTTACTCACGTACAATTATTCCCTAAAGAGAAAAACAAACAAACAATAAGGCTTGAAACAATTGTCAGAGAAAGAAAGAGAGAGTCAACAGATGACGACTAGAACGGAAGTGACGCCGCCGTTACTGACATAGCGTTGTCTTATCATATACTTTTTCATTTCACTCTTCCTTCTCGTCAGAAAAGGGAACTTTTTGTTTTGTTTTGTGAAGGGAATTGTGGATATCTGGTGTGTGAGACAATGGATAAGCAACAATTCCTTTTCTTGGGGGGGGGGATTCTGGCTTTTTAGGTGTCTGTGGGTCAGGAATATTGAGATGCCTGCTACAAACTCATTAATAAATGAGCAGAACCTGCAGAAGTAATGGCGTTGCTGTTCCCTTCGTAATATCGAAATGCTGATTGATTTAAAAACTCAGACCATGCAGATTTGTAACAACTCAAACATGGATTTTTAATGAAGAATTATTTTACTTTAAATACCTTAATATATTTTTGTTATGTTAACATATAACAACGTTCTATGGTATTTAAATTATTCGGACTACTATTCTCAATTTTATTGTTATTTTCACAACGTTTCAGTCGATGTAACCATTAACCTTCTTCAGGTGTATCTTTATCAACTTGGGAATGTTTGCACTTAACTCGGAAACATATATAGATTTTCGAACTAAAGGATTCAGTTCGAACTTCTGTATAGGTTTCAGTGTTCGAAAAAATAAAGCTGAAGAAGGCCGGAGATTACTTCGGTCGAAATTTTGTGAATATAACACCAAAGATGAGTATAGTAGTATGAATAATCTAAGTAACCTCATGCAACAGAAAAATGTATATAAATACTTATATTTGATTGAAATCTACTTCAGCATCACAATGTTTCATAATCATTATACTTACATTAGTGTACACTCTCCGTAAAGAAATACGAAATAAATTATGTTTCTCCAGTGTTAGCACTAATATTTATATAAAATACTGTCTCAATCGGTCAAGAAACAAACATATAAATCGATATAGAAAGAAAGGAAAAAAAAGAAAATGTCTCATTATGGAAATTAATTGAAGGCAGGGTTTCATCTGACTTGTTATTTACTTTCTCAATTCCATTAAACACTCGAAATGATTTTGTTCGGCAGATTTGTTTTTATTCACTAACTCTTGTGTAACGGGATGGATATTTATATAGATACAAATAAATACACATTGGTCTTTATTATAGAGTGGAGGATTTATGATATCACTCTTACTTTTCTAAATTTTACAGGGTTTATTTTATCGAAAAATTTAATTTTGTGATAATGAAAAATGTAATCTTTTAAAAAGATGTTTATAAATTACTACTTGAAAATACTTTGTTAAAATCCCTTTTTCTAGCATTTATTAAAGATTATTTTCAACATAGGTTTTAACAAAATCGTTTAAAAAAGAAATATATATTTATTTACTATAGATCTATATAATAAAGTAAATTCGATTTCTTCCCCTACATTTACAGTCATTATAGGAAAACAACCTATAACTTGCTATGCTAAACTGTCCAGCTAAGCAATTATCCTAGATACTGATGAGTGCTTCCAGAAATTATCCATTAGTTTTACATCCTTTCAATTAGTTACATTTTATTTGGGAAATCCGACTCTCATATCTGAAACTCCCAAGGAGAATGTAGCTACACATTTAAGCCACTTCTAATGTCCTACTCTAACCGCTACCCAACTTACTGTGTCCTTTGTTTATAGAAGTGACATTCTGTTACAGCACCGCTACATTCCAGATTCAGGGAATTCAATTTTGGAATTCTGGCTGCTTGAAGCTTATACGTTTTGGATAACTGGATGAAGTTTTAACGAACACGTCGACGCCGGCCATGTTTCAGATCACAGGCAAGTACATTTTTTAGGTTGATCTTTTCAATTTCTATAACTTATTTTCTTTATACTTTTTGAATAACACAAACAGCTAAAAATTACGTAGCTATGCAATTACGATGTATGGTAAGTCTTGCTCTCGCAACCAAAATAAAATTTTTCATCGACCGAATAAAATTATTTTTTTCGGAAATATTCTGTATTGGATTCTACTTCATTAAAAAAACGATAAAACAATCATTCTTATAAATAAAATAAAAAAAGTATTATAACTAAAAATAAATGTTTGCGTGCATTATTTGTGAGAGAGCTAAATACTACATTTCCGAATATAACTATCTGTTCGCCTTTCTTTTAATATATTACATGTGGAAAATCTTTTTACTATATTACATGTGGAAAATCCTGCTATCCAAACAAATTAAAATTGACTTGGTCAAGATAGATTTCTTCTTATGCGAGTAAATATAAAATATCGAGATTATTCTGTTTTGGATACGTTTTATAACTTATTTAAATTTATATTGGTTAGTTTCTACAATTTCTTTTATATATTCTTTTTTATATAACACCAATAGATCACAAACACATATCTGCAAAGTTACCACGTGTGGAAAATCATGCTCTACACACAAAAACAGTTGGATTTCTAAACGAATTATTTAGCACGCGTAAACATTAATTTTGTTCCTTAAAATGTCAAAATTTAACGACTTTTATTCAAAAATTATTATTATTAGCGATTAAAACACTTAATTAACGTTCGATATTAACTTCATCATCAAGTAAATTGAAGTCTGATTAACAAATTGTGACGTTTTACTACTGTAGAATTGAACGAATTATTTATCGCACCGAAAACTTTGTATTCGTTTTCCTTAATGATATTTTCAAATTCGAGCTACAGTTTGTGTTGTTTTTTTGTTAAGCGAACACATCCCCCCACCGTAGACTTAATTTTGTTGGGGGGGAGGGGCAGCAATTTCTGTGTAGCTGACTTGCGATATTTTTATAATGGTCTATACTACGATTGACGCATCCCCCTTTCTCTATATGGCTGTCTGTCCACCTCTCTCTATCTCCTACCTTTTTTCCTCTTTTTATCGAGTTTAAACTCATGTAAAACGTCTGATGTTACTGTTTTGTACAGCACAGATGTAGCTGAATTGCCATATTTTCATAATAGTCTCTATGCTACGATTGCCACATCTTTCTTTTTAGTTTGTCTGTCTTTCTCTATAAACCCTTTCTAAATAATAAACCTTCCACTATTTTCTGGTTTCTTCAGAACTGAAAACAAGCAGATCTATCTCTAAATGGAAGTGATATCTAAGTGGGAGAAAAAAGAAAACGGGGATCAAGTTTGGAGAATAGTTAGTGTCCTTCTAAGATAAATGCAATTTGGGAGAGGCCGAGTACAAAAAATGAAAGTGAGGAGTGGGCGTCTTGGAGGATTTATATTACTAGGGAGGGGGCATCTAATTAACTCGACTAGCTAAAAGGCTAAACTTACCTTGAGGACTGGGGTACGACAGAACCAATGGCTGCGTGCGTTATGCTAACGCAGGGAACACGCACACTAAAAAGGCTAACCAAGCATAAAAAACATAACATGACTCAGATGAGTTGCTTACTACTCTAATATTTACTTTTTTAAATTAAGAAATTCTTTTCAATTTCCCCGGGCAACGCCGGGACACGGGTCTTACTAGTATTAAATATAACTATTTTTTAAACTTTTTTATTATTTTTTAAACTTAAATATTTTGACCGTAATTTAAATTTAAAAAAATCTTTTTTGTTTCTGTATACAAATCAGATTTTTAAAAGTAAAGATATGAAATTAAAGTAAAGAAAGTTTACAAAACGTTTGTACTTCTGTTGGAGGAGATCCATATCGTCCTTAATTTATCAGATTGCGATTTACAGAAGAGACTGGAACTGACCGAGCCGTCGCCGATCAGTCGATTCGTACCGACATTAACTGAAACAACTTTTTTATTTTTTTCGCTGACGTGAGGTGATGTTGAATTAACCCTTCCTCTCCTTCATGTTAAAATGGGTTTAATAATTTTCATCAAATCAGTAAGTGAATAAACTTTTTTTAAATTTTATTTTTGAGGAAGTTTTTTAACTTTATTTTTTGGTTTTTGGGGTGGGGGGGTAGCTAAAAGTTTTTTTCACCCCTAACTTAGCCTGATTTTACCTTCGTATGCTTTAGTGTCGTCCGCCTGTTCACATTTATTGCGACTTTCAAATCGTAAACTGCTTCGGCCATTTCCGGTTTGTTCTGTGAATCAGAATCGGAAACATTTAGGTCGATATGGGTCCCCTCCTATGCAAGCACTAATTTTTTCTTTGAGCAATTTAGTAAACAAAAATATATTTTAAAATATTAGTTTTGAAGTTTAAAATTTTCCATAACAGCACACCTAAAAGTCACGAGCCGTCACCAATAATTGCTAAATAATCTATCAGGATTTTAACTCGATAAACTGTCCAATCAATCATTAATGAATTGCAACTTCTATTTCAATTTGTTAACTTATTGGCTGTTTCAGATATTTACTTTTTTAATAAAGAATTCATTCTTTAAAACGTCGCAAGCTTTCACATTGCGATAGATTCAATCAGATATTTTTCAAAGAACTGACTTCCGATTGCAACAATTTCCCTGTCTATTATTATTATTATTATTATTATTATTATTATTATTATTATTTCCAGGTTAGAAGTTATTTGATACTTTTTTACGTTTTACTTTTCAATTTTTTCTTTTAAATTTACAATTCGTCAGGATTTTTTTAGGGCCTCAAAGTTTTCACAGAGTTTATTTGAAAAGAATATGACAAACATCAGAACATGACATAAACCAGGTAATAAGCCATTGTTCTTTCATGAATACAAACTCAATTGGTTCCAGACATGTCTCGAGCTCTATTTTTTGTTAAAATACAAAGTTAATATCATTCTAGCGGAGTGTTTATAGCCTCGAGATGTAGGATTTTTTTGTATATTTTCAAAATTTTTAACAGGCCATGGAAAGTTAAAATGATTCAAATTTGGAATATAAAGACTTTCAAAAATCATGTATTATATAAAATAAGATACAATTATAAATGACAATGAAATAGCAAAGCATATAACTCGCGGAAGTTATCAGACGAATATCATTCATAATGAATAAGAGAAATATAAATTATTGACAGGATTCGAAATTATATAATTTTATGAATTTCTAACGTCGGCGCTTGGCACGTATCTCAAAGTTGTAAATCTAACTTTTAAGAGAAAACAGAATTGCATATTATGGGTTAGGGTTCAGGTTTATTTCCCCCCCCCCCATTTTATATCGTTTAGCATATCGTTATCTCCCTTATCAATCTCTTGTATTATAAGTTAATCAGTCTCTATCTCTCTTTTTTAAATATTAAAAATTAAATAACAAAGAAAGAAACAAGAAAGAAATACCTGGCCTTCTACTGTATGGGATGACCTCGTACATGAAGTATGTAAGCGCCAGCAAAAAAAGCAACATTTTTATCGTTTAACAATGTCGTTTATTTATTAGAGACGACAGTGAAAATAAATTTTAAATTGAATGTTATCTATAAAAAATCTATAAAATTGGATCGAATTTTTGGGCTAATCTATGACGTGTATTTATGCTAGAACAATGATGAGCCAAGGCAGACATTTGTAAAAATAAGCTGAAGCAGGCCCTCAAACAATTAGCATAACTGTATTTGCTGGGAAGTCTAAATTACTTAACCAAGAGCGTAATTGATGAAGTATTTTTATTTTATTTAGCAAATTATGGAAACAATTTTAGATTCATTTTCTAAGTATTATTTTATAAAATCAATTAAATATTACGGTATCGTTTGGTTTTGTGTTGACTGACACCTTCGCTTAAAAAGTCTATTACTACCCTAACAGCTTCCCAGAATAATTATTTTCAGAAGAAAATGAACTGAAAGAAAATGTATTCGTGGTAATGGCATAGTGGCGAAAATTGACGAAAAATAGACTAGCCAAAATAAAATAGAGGTATGTCAGACAGGTTACTATTTGGGTCTGACTTTGAAAATAAATCCAACTGAGATGATTTTATAGATGAGATAACACATATATATATTCCCGAAACAGTTTTTCATGGTAAACAACTGATGATCCCTTAAAATAGTGTTAGAAACTAACTAATATAATAACTGTAAAAAATAAATTGACTTACATGAGTGATTTTCCACTGGAAGACTTGAGACTATAAGTTGTTTTTTTTATATATATATTTTTTTTTATATATATATATATATATTTTTTTTTTATATAGTTTTAATGGTTGAGAAACTTCCGAGACTATATATATATACATATGGATGGATGGATGGATGGCCCTTTTTAGGATTCCAGTTTTGGGGGGAAGATTTTGAGAAAGACCAGTTTTAGAGAAAATTTTTTAAAGAAAACAGTTTTAGGTGATACCTAAATGTGCGAGAGCGAGATAAATGTTATATGATACACACAAACAAAATAATGAATTCAAAAACATAAGTTCACAAAAGAGATATTTTATATATGTTTAAACTTTAAGTCTACATAGATAGGCAAATACAGAAAAGTTGAGTCTTTGTAGAACAAGGAGGATTCATTAGCCGAGATATCGAGGAAATCCGACTTGATAATTTAAGGGCTGTGAATTATCCACGGGTCTGAGAAATCGTAATCAAAACTTTCCCACTCAATAATAAAATGTTCATTTGATTGAAAGTTATTAATAAGAATCAATGTTCATTTGTTTTCATTCTAGAAAGTTAATTGAGAAATGTTAGAAGTATTAAAGTGGTTGAGTTTAAACATTTGTTTTCAATCAGAAGACGATGAGGTGAAAGAGTTAATGCATTGTGTGTGCGTTAGTGTCAGAGTAACTATGTGTGCGTGAGTGGAGAAATGCATTTTTTAGCCTTCCCATCGCCTGCCAAAGGACAAGGGAAGCTAGTTATATGGCGATGTTAGCTCTGTCGTGAGTTTTGGGTTCAAGATACGTGTTGAAGGAAAAATCCGGCTTTTTATTTATTCAGGGTGGATCAAAACAGCAGATGTGATAAATTCAGAGAAATGCATCTGACTGGCTTAAAATGTTTTTAGTAATTTAGGCGAGTGCATGCGTTGTGCTGTATGCGCAGAAACGAGTTTAAGCATTTTTATCTTAGTCGCTACATACATATATATTTATATGGCTATAAGATTCAAATTATGTTTTGAGCCTGAGATTAAGAGTTTGAAGTTTTGCAACATTATTATTATTTACTTTTCATTCTCATCAAGCTTTCATTTAAAAATATAAGAATAATTGATGCAACAAAAAACTATTAACTGTTGTCACTATGTCACTATTGTTGGTTTATATTGGTACGTGTAATTGTCAGATTTACTGTGTTTGCGCATCTATTAGCATCTATTTCCGTCTGCATTTCCGTAACGTGTTTATTAAATCTTGTCTAGTAAAAATAAAGCTGTTGCTCCCTGTTTTACTATTTTGATCTTTAGATGTTATGCTATGTATGTGTAATTCTGTGGGTTTTTTAAAAATTTATTTTTGAAAAAAAATTTTAAAGCGTGTTTTTGAGAGTGATGTGGCTATTTTTTTATTATTTGATTATTTATTTTGTTTGCGAGTCTGTTAGCGACCACTTATTTTATTTCCATATGAAAGCATTTGCCACCAAGAAAAGAGGCCGGATTCTATTTAAAAAGGGTTTTGCTTCTTTTTTTGTTGTTGCAATCTTAAGTTAAGGCAGGAACGCACACTTATTAGCGATACATACAATACAACTGAAAGGAACATATAAAATAAATAATATCGTTCAGCTATAATAGTGTGAGATAGTCAGGTTGTCGGCAAGTAGGAGCACATCAAACACAGCCATATACAAGATATAACGGTTTCTTTATTCATTGTCAGACAGGTGCCAAAATAAATAGTTCGTTCTCAATTCGTTACCTTTATTTTATGTTGGCTGGGAAGGGTTCGCTATATGAAATCTAACACAGGGAAGTGACAGTTGTATGGCAGTTAGATTGATTTTAGTGTTGAGCTATTGTTACACGTCTGTCGCTCGTCGCAGTGCTTCTATTCTTACCCTATTTCGTTCGCCACTTCTATAAGCAGCAGCCATACCCAGAAAAAAATGTATTTTACCATGCGACGGTCCATAAAAACATCAACTATCGACTTTTGATTTAGAGTGGAGGATTTATTTCCGAATTAATTTCAGGCGGTATGGGTTTTCTGACTATTTTTTTTTGGGGGGGGTGCTTTCTCGTTTCCTCTCACCACTTAAAATAGTTTCGTCCGGAGGCTAGACAAAGGCACATCTTTTGCTCGTTAACGGTTATGTGACGGGACTGATTTATATTTATTTATATGCAAATAAATACACATTGGTCTTTATTATGGAATGGAGGATTATATTTATTCTAGATTTTAGAAATAATTAGAGTTGTGTATTGCTTTTATGCTTGTGTTTCACTTATTTTGGAAAAAGCTGTTTATTTGTCTAAACTTTCAAATATTGATTTGCAAATCCTGATCATTGTTTTTATTTGGGTGGGCATTTCATACTATGAAATCTGAAGTTGTTGTTTTGTAGACATTTTTGCTGTTATTACTATTATTAGTATCATTATAATGAAAGTAGAATACATTCCATCTGCTCTATAATATATACCTTTTCTCACTATTGTGTTTATCAATAAAAATACAAGACTTATTTCTCTCACATTTGAAACAGTAATAAACTTGGGTCCGAGTTATTTGGGTCCAGGGTTCGAATTATTCGACCAGCGGTACAGTTAAATAATCCGTACTGATGATTGTTGGTGAACATAAAACATATATGTCCATCGACATTAAAAATATATTTATCTATTAAAATAATTATTTAGCTCCTTCATGTCGAGCACTTTGAGCGAAATTAAATTGAGATTCAAATTTATCAATATTGTGAGTTCTCTTTCTCTCTCTTTTAGGTAGATAAGAAAACTGTTTCTCACTACTGTGTTTATAAATAAAAATAGAAATACAAGCCTTATTTCTCTCACAATTAAACGTGATTGTCATGTAAAAAGCTTGGGCTTGAGTTATTCAGGTCCGGGGTTGGAATTGTTCGATCGTTGATACAGTCACATAATCCATACTGATGATTGTTGGACAGCATAAAACATATATCTCTTGATAATAAAAAAATATTTATTTATTAAAATTATATATATGTAGTAATACAGGTAAGGTTTGTATTCCCACGGTAAAAATCCGGATAATTTTTGCCGTGTTTATGTAATAGTGCTCGATAATAAATAAAGCTATTTACATATAATAAAAGTTTTATTTATACAAACATATCATGACTACATGTCTAGAACATGTTTCAATTGAAGCTTTAATAAGCTCGACATCTTCAGGCTGATAAATCCGATCTTTATGGTTTCATATTGTTCTACCATAAAGATTAGACTCATCGACTTATGTCGAGCTTATGAAAGCTTCGATTGAAACATATTCGGGATGTGTAGCCAGTATATATTTTTATAAATAAAAATTATATACATACACATTGCTCTTTGTTATAGAGTGGAGGGCATTATTCTGACGAAGAGATATCATTTAAGAACATCAGTATAAGAGATTCCATTATAAAACCGAAACCTATTAATTGTTGACCAGCAGCATTTCTATATCAAAGAATTTGACAACAATAAAGAGAACGAGATTCCATTACGAATTTACCAAATACAAGAATTAGTCAGCGAAGCGTAGATTTTTCTCACCTCATTTACATTACACTTTCAATATTGTCTTGATATTTGTCCTTTGTGTCTTTCTCCGTATCTTTTTAACTATCATTTCCTGCCGTTAACAACCTATTTTCCATTCAGCAAAGATGCACTCCAAACAATTGCAAGGGTTATATAGTAAAGAACTGAAAGATACTAAAGGCTCTGATTGGCAGAGTAAAATATCAGGAAAGAGACGGGTATTTAAAAAAAAAACTTTTATCCATCACCATCAAGGCATATTTCCACTGAGATGTAAGGGGATACTGTAAATTAGAGGCCAGATGTATAGGGACATCCTAAGTGGGGAGTTGTACAACGAGATGCTTGTTAACTATACATTTACATTTCTCCATGTTGGTGAAACAAAGAGCAGGGAGGGAATTCCAAAGACAAGCGGTGGGATGAAAGATGCCATTAGAGTAGAAAACTTTCCGGCATCTGGAGACCTGTACAATGAAGGGGTGGGATTTTGCTGCTTCTCGGATTGGTTGGGGGTATTTACATTGAAAGAGTACTAGTGCAGTAAGTTTGTCGGAGCACATTCCATGGAAGTACTTGTAAAACAAGCACAGGGATGCAACATTGTGGCGATGGGACAGGGGCTGGAGCTTGGTAGACAGTGCAGAATCTATTAAGTTACAGACTCTTTTTTGCACTCTGTCCAAGAGGGAGAGATTAGTGGTTGGTGCACCAGCCCAGATGTGACAACAATACTCCATGGTTTTAAACATACATAATTTGACTAACAATATTCTGAAACATATAAAAAATGTAAATAATGATATGACATCTGAGAAAGTAATATTTTACCTAACAGAATCGCAAATAATAAAAAGTTATGCATGCCAATAAGGAACAAAAAAGCACAATAAGTTTGGGTTCATATAAATTGTATGGCGATATCTTATCACTTCTTAAAGTGTGATCCATGCTTATATATTTTTTCCATGTTCTTTTAAAAGTTCTTATATGCAGTTTCACTTCACCGTTAATACCTTTTTTATAACTGTTATAATTTTCAGAATCAGTCATCAGATAATGGCCAATGTTGTCGTCCATATTGAATTATTATTGAATTATTATAAAACCCTACACTATACACTTTCTTATATTCATTTCAGTAATATAAATGTTGCCACTTAATAAAAGAGAGTTACTTTCCACTCGCCTTGTATTTAAATACGAAGTTTACTCCGCTTAGACAAAATTTATCATGTGTAGTAATTATGTGACAAAAACAAATTCTTATTTTCTGTACAAATGTTGGTCCCCAAACCTTGAAAAAAAAAAAAAGGTCATCTTATTTGCATTACACATAATACTAATACATCTGTCAGCTGCTGCTGGTACTTTTGTTAACATCATTGTTGTTGAGCAAGTAGGACCTGAATACAGCGTCGAACATGAAGATGTCAATATAATCTGCTTTTGCTTGAGATCCTTCTCGTAAATTTGGAATACTTCATTCCTTGAAGGATTTCAAGTTGCCCCCGACAGCGAGGTCAATAGAGACCGACAGTTGAACCGAGTTGTCGAGGATGATCGTCATCTGTAGGTATTCAGTGGTGGTTTCACATGCGCGAACGCAATGGTGTTATCCTAACTCTGCATTTTGATAGATAACTAAACGGTCTTGTTAAGCATACATTGGGAACAGACACATTGGCAAAAACGACCAGAGGCTGTTGCTTCTGTATGCAGACGCTTCTGAATTTCACTAGAGCCCCCTGATCAGTGCTGCATCCCTAATACCAATGTGTGTCAGACCAATCCACCATGAGTGGTCCTGACAGGAACCAAATTTGTCAACGGTATAGCTCTGACACTATCTGTCGCCACAATCCTGCCGCGTTGAAGAGGGTCCGACTTGAGAGCTGATGTTTGCATTTGCTTTAATATATACTGAATTATCTCCCTTAGTATTACACACAAATGAATAGTTATTTAGACATATGTATTAAAACAGTAACACAACACATGTTTTTATATTAGAGGTTGTAACCATTTCCGCTATTTCAATGCTAACAAATTATTTGATACTAGTGTACAGCCTCCATCAAAAATGATGAAAGAAAATTATGCTTCGCCAGTGTTCAAACTCGTTATTTTCATAAATATATCACTAAAATATTCATATAAAAATCATAGAATTACGTCAGTAATTAAAATTTTCATATATAAATTATTAGTATCATTTCTGATGATCTAAAGAAAAAAACAACCTCCGTTGAATTTTTATTATAGCATGGAAGATTCTTTCCGAATTCATTTCAAGTGGCATGATAATAGTAAGGTGGTTGTCTGACTTGCTATTTTCTTTCTTACTTCCCCTCATGAATTGAAATTGGGTTTGTCTGGTTAGGAGAATACATGTTTTATTCGCTATTTTTTTGTGATGGCAAAGAAGTACACGCATTATATATATATATATATATATATATATATATATATATTAATATTAGAAATGTATTTCTGACAGTATACGGTATGTTATGTATTAAGATGATTTTTTGTTGATGCTGTTATTTGTACATATAATATAAAACAAACGATCATCTAGTTCGCAGGGTTGGAAATAAACAAAGAATACCACAAAGTGAAAAATGTGATCCGTTTCACTTTGTGGTATTATTTGCTGATTTCCAGCCCTGTGGACTAAGTAATCGCTTGTTTAGTTATAATATCCACGCAAACAATAACATCAGCAAAAATGCTTATATATATATATATATATATACAACTTTTATTTCATTTTTTCAAATTTTAAATCTTGGCCATTGCCAACTTATCTATCCCAGCGACTTCCTCTGATGATAAGATTTTGATCTTTGAAAAGCCTGGCTTAAGGAAAATTTAACTTGAATAAATTGCCTTTTTGCGGAATATACCTTGCTTTGAACTTTTGAATTGAATTTTGATTTGGCTTTTGCTTTCTCTAATTCCTTTCCATTCTTCTCCATTTCTAACTGTTCTATCCTGGATATTGAGCTGTATACTCTTCACAATAGGGTTTTACCTTTCCTAAAAGTTCGCTTTTAGTACACCTCTTTATATATATATATATATATATATATATATAATATATATATACAAATAAATACACATTCGTTTTTATTATAGAGTGGAGAATAGAAATGCTGCTGGCCAACAGTTAATAGTTTTCCCTTTCAAAATGGCCTCCATTATTCTGATGTTCTTAAGTGATATCTTGGTGAGAACAAGAAATAAAATTAAATAATAATTATCCTTAATGAAATCAAACTTCCAATCAACTGAAATCATCTTTACAGTCTTCTTAGAATTATTTGGAAAAAAATCTTTGGTGAATGGAAAATAATTCTTTTTTTCTTTATGGAATTTATTGGAAAATCGGTGGCATAACTTCAGGATTCGTTTTTTTTATATGTAAATATAGAAAACATTTCCCATGGACATAAGTCCGGAAACGCTTGGGGTTCGAGTTATAGACCATTGGAACAAATTAGGATTACCATTGTAAACATCTAACACGTACAATGTGTATGATAGTGCCTTGTTATTTCTACATATGAGATAGAGAAACACTATTCCTGTAACATGATCAGATGTAAAGTAAGCCTGGGTCTGGTACTTCCTCATACACTAACAAAACCATGAAAAATTGACAGCAAACAAATATAAAAGCTGGGGGATCAGAAGAAAGATATGTGCGTGATGATCGACAAGGTCTCTGTTGATAGCCAACATAGGGGACCCAGACGGCATCCTGCGAATGTTGGCCTTTTTATGTCAGGTAACAGTAGACAGTAGACCAAACACAGACAAATAAATATGGTCAGCACAAACCAAAAACCATGCAGAAAAAGAAATGGATCATGAACGAAATTAGACTAGTAATGAAGTGCTATTAAAGAAACAACCCCAACACAAAGCGGCTCGTTTACACATATAGAACATAATCCCGCAATAATGCGATCGATTTTCAAAGCATCCCGTATATTTAAACCTTTTGAAAAGCCTTAAGTGTTTACCAAGAGACAATCTGTTGCTATCACACTAGTCAGTGTACCATCTGAAAATTGTTGTTATTTATATTTACAACATCTCGATGAAGTAACCAACGAACAGAGGCCTTCAGGTTGCCCTCAACTACGGTCGATCCATATTTTTGTGATTAGAAATTTTCATTATTATTTACAACTAGCTTTACCGACCTGGCGTTTCCCGGTATCCATTAGAGTTAAATGTCTTTTGTAAATATTTTTATGGTCCATAACCCTGCATTTTACTTTGTTATGTTCTGTATCTAAACTAAAAGTGAGCCTCGTTTTGGTTCAGTTAGAACAAAGCAGGACGTACGTAAGAAAACAAAATGAATTCATCCTTGCTTTTGTTTAAAAAGAAACGAATAAGAAAACGTAATATTAAGTTAACCTTGAATGAAAAATCAAAGCATGTAAAGAACGCTAACTCTTATTAAAAGAATAAAATTAATTCCCTTTAGCTGTTTTTTTTTCTTTTAAGGTGATTATTCAAGAATATCTGCCTATTACCAGAATGCCGGACCAGATTTAGTATGCCGGTTTTTAGAGCTACTTGTATTAGAAATATGTGCTGTAGAATCAAATTAACATTTACCGTCATAAGAGTTCTAACTGCCGTCCGGTTGACAAGAAAACTCTCGCTTTCATTCTCATATTCATCGAGTTTACGTTTTGTCTTCGTATTCTTGAAATTAAGTTCGCCATCAGAATTGTCACAAGTTTTATTTACTCCATTTGTCTGATTAAGATTTTAAATTGCTAAATTTATGTTCTCCTCGAGTTGGGGTCAGCTTCTGTATCAATACTTGTAGCTCAACTGGTCAGACGGGGCTGCCCAGGCAATTTTTTAGAGGCCAGAATGCTCTTCCTTTATGGGCACTGACATGACTCTCCACATCTTCCTGCAGTGGGAAGGAATTAAATACCTGGAACTACCCTAGTCTAATACTGTCAGTCAGTTATATCCTGTATTTATACTTTCTTCAATATATTTGTTTTACTTAATCCCGAGTTTGGGTCTTCTTTCTGGACCCCTTACAAGTCCACAACAGTACAGTGATGGGGCTTATATATGATGGCAAAGAGATATTCCTACAACGGCCATCTTTATAAAGCAAAGCTGTTACATTTATTTTGTCTTATTGCTATCGTTTATCTTAGCTATATTTCTTTCTCACCTACAGCTGAAACACAAGCCTGCATGAATAAATTAGTGCTTGGAAAGTTATGGCTTTCTTGTTTTTTATGAAGTTTTATAAAAATATGTCTATCTTCATTGAATCTGATCCTGGGTATAACCTTAATGTGTATCAAGTCGTGAGATACCTATTTGGGAGCTTCGGTGAGCATGGAGTAACCCCTTAGTTACCATTATTCCCAGGTCCACTCTGACTCGGAGTAGTAGTACCTGCCAGGGTCCCAGGTATGGATTAAATAGAGACTGTCATTTACGGACTATTTGTTTACAGAATATGCACCTACCAAACAAATTCATCTACAAACTAGTCATATACAAAATATACATATATATATATATATATATATATATATATATATATATATATATATATGTATATACAGTTTTGTGATAAATTGACCCAACGCTATTTGACATGTCATAAACCCAACAACCAACCAACCTTGATCAAACAATCTCTAGATTTAACATCGGAGAAATTATTTGATATCAGGAATGTCAATCTCACAAAGAAGTCCATGTTCAATGTCCATTAATGTCCCTTGGTGATTCTCTGTTTTCCATTCTTGATTCTTGTTCAACATTGAAAAAGGTCTTTCGCCAATACAAATGGTCACCAGAAGTGAGTGATGTAAGGAATACTTTCTACATTTGTAAGAATTTGATATAAACTATAATTTTTGTCTATTAGCAGACAATAGCATTTTAATTCCAAAGCATTTTTTTGTGAGAGCTATGATATCCAATGCCAGTCTTGAGAAATGCTGAGAAATTAACTAAATTCTGACCAAGACACTTTTTATAAATTTAGACGTCACATGTATAAAAACTCACTCACGTGATCCTATACGTCATCTGTTTAAAGTAGCATAAATAATAACGATACAATTTGAAAATGTACATTCGCCTTAAATCCTGTTACAGAAATACGAACAAGAAGACCAGAAAAACCAAAGAAAAATATTAATAAATTATTCAAATATTCTGAGTAATTTATTTTTCAACAAATTAGAAAATTCTGGAAGTTTCTTAAAAAATTTCGTCTATGTTTTTATAAACTTGTTGTGAGATAACAGGTGCGTGGTATTACAATGGAAATTTAATGTATGTCTGTAACTGAAACTACATCTCATTTATTTTTTTCAAATATATAAAATGATCATCTGAAAAAAAATGATCTTGAACACTGTGGAAACAACACCTGCCATTATATATTCAAAAAGATAGGCTACAGAATTTTTTTTTATATTTGAATTCTACTAATTTCGATAAAGATTGCAATGATCTCCATTGATAAAATTATCGGATCAAATATTGCATGTGTGTGTAGATATGAATATGCATGCTTTGTAAAATTAATAAAATAAAAATAGATTAATTTTCAATGAATTTTAAATACTTAATTAAAGAAACACGTAATGAATATATTTTTAGTTCTTAGATACTTATCTATTTCTATCTTGTTTCTAATATATAAAGTAAGTTCAGTCACTTTATCATTGATAGTTTTTTTCTGCAGGGTATATAATCACATCTGTTCTACTATAAATATATGCTGTTTCCTTCGAGTATGTTCTTAAAAATAGAAATTTTCTTAACATTCGCTTTTATTGAAACTAATACTTAATCCGATGGCTACTTTATTTTGTATTGCTATAATTCTTTCCATGCACCGGTTTTCTGCAATACTGCGCTTCCGGTTGCCATTTTGAATTATTAATTCCGCCTGCGAACCGAACGCAGATACAATCATCCGAAAAATGAAGTAAATATTACTACTTGAATTCAGTTTCTTTTTGCTGTTATTTAATGTTCACGTCTTCCCATTAAAAAGTACTTGCCTTTCAATGAGGGCAAAGTTAGACATGCGCTCGGTTATAACTGAAAAAATCTCATCGTCCCATAAAGGGGAACAAAAAGGATTTATACTGTCGCATAGATAGTTTGGTCTTTGCATTATTTGCAAAAGGTAAGTAGAAAGTGAACTTTGGGTTTACTTCCTTCAGCCTCGTAACTCTCACTTCCCTTATTTTGTCCTTTAGTCCTCACATTCTATGAGCGATGTTTCTGACAAAGGGGGAAGAATTGCTGTTGATTTTTTTCTTCATTGAAGGGGAGGGGGTAGGGAGGGGACGACCGAGAAGACACATATTAATACGATAGCGTGTGTGTTATTTTGTATGTCACACTTACATCAAAAGCAACGACCTTCCGAATCTTTGTATGCTACTCATGAATTGGAGCCAAATTTAATTTAATCTAAAGCATTTACGAAGTAAGGTTTAGTCGTCAAAATATTACCTTCACTAGAAATATTGTATATAAAAAAGTTTTGTAAATTGTTTCATGTATTGTTCATTTTTAAAAATAAATATACAAGTCAAATTTTATCATATTTTATTAAAACATGTATAGGTTAGGAACAAGATAATTAGTATTGAAAACATTATTTCGTGTAATTTCCACGGGTCCCGCTGGTCTTATACTAATAGATAACTAAACAGAAATGACTGTATGCTTGCAAAGATGACTGCTTAGAAAATGGGATATTTATGGCCAATAACATTGTAGAGGGTCATGATATAATTGACAATTTTGATCGGACCTCCTTCTGAAGAATACAGATGCGTTACTCACTGAATTGAAAGAATTACAATTTCCATCAAACTCTTAGGATCAACATTGATACTTCTGCCACTGGGAATATAATGCATGATTCCACTGGCAAACGCATCGTTGTAGTCATCAGCAAGTGTTCTCCATCTGCTTACTAAAAAGATATTTTATCCCTACTAACTTTTATAAGAGCGATGTGTGCTACCTTCTCCAGTGGTAAACATGATTTCACATTCAACGACTTCGTTATAGTGAAATTTAGTGTTCATGTGTAGTGTCGTACCTAGTGACGTTTCTAACACTTAGAAAATGTGTGCATGAGGCTTTGTGGTCAAGATTGGAAGATGTGTATCCGAGGGGGGGGGGCGTGGAGATAAACGTGAAATGCATTCTTTTTTATATAATTCTTCACGTTGGTATATACAGATTAAATTGTATAATGAAAGAGAGGGGGGAGACAGGATCTGGCGGATGACGTAACTGTGATAGTTGCATAGGGGTAACTTGGGTACAAATAAAAGCAGCAGTTTTGAATTATGGTTTGCATCAAAAACTTTCCCTAGCCAGGGTTTTAATAAATATCTGAACTGTGCATTCTTCTTGTGTAATAGTTCTGCAAATGAATTGGAACACATACATTGAAGACATTGCCAAGGCTGCAGCAAAGAAGGTTGGCTCCCTCTACCGTGCTAGTGGACTCCTTACACCTGACATTATCCTGTATCTCTACAAAGCCACCATTCGCCCATGCACGGAGTATTGTTGCCACATCTGGGCTGGTGCATCATCTACTAGTCTCTCCCTCCTTGACAAAGTCCAAAAAAGAGTAGTCAACCTAATAGGTCCCTCACTGTCAGCTAAGCTCCAGCCCCTGTCCCATCGCCGCAATGTGGCATCCTTGTGTTTGTTTTACAAATACTTCAATGGATTATGCTCCGATGAGTTGGCTACTCTGGTGCCCCCTCGACGTAAATTCACTAGACTAACTCGACATTCTACTAAATCTCATTCATTCATTGTGGAGGTCCCCAGATGCCGGAGAGCATTCTACTCAAATAGCTTCTTTCCTCGTGCTGCTGGCATCTGGAACTCCCTCCCTGCCCCCTGTTTCCCCAACAGTACTGACATGCAGAAATTTAAAACTAATGTAAACAGACATCTCGCTGCTCAGATCCCAATTTAAGCTGAACCACCAATCCTTCTCCCCTTTTCCTTTTTCTGAGTAGCCCCTGACGTTTACAGTGGCGTCCTGCCTTGTTTGGGGTGAATCATGTAAAAAAAAAACAAAAAAAAAACGCTAATCTACGCCACGTAGTAACCATTAAAGGTAACCAACTTGCACCTTTAATACAGTTACAGATAGCAACGCCAGAATCAACAGGAGATGTAATGTATTAAATGTATATTTCTAAATTTCATTAAATCTATTAAGTCAAATAATTTGTTCATAATCCTGCAAATTATTTTAACAGTAGAGTTGCATGTGCCGATACTGCTGTGTTATATTACTATGTCTCTTTTGTCACTGTATGTTGTTTTCATGTCGATTAAAAATGTTTAAATAGAAACCAAATGAAATGTAAAGTGAAGATCAAACTTCTGTTTTACAATGTGAAGTTCGCCCGTTTGTTCAACAACATCCGGTTTCGTTACCAAAGGGATTGGCGACCTGCAAAACAAGCCACAAAAATTGTTCCGTCACATATTAATGAAGATTCAGATTTTGACAATTGCTTTTGTCACGAAACAACTGCGGTGTGCAAATTAATAGGTTCTGAGAAGTTCTGTGTTAAAGTATTCAATTATTTCTTTCTGCAGACTAGTTCTTTTCCTTGAGGACCGGAAATGACCACATTAACTACAACTCTATATTAACGAGTATATAAAAATGTGTCTTTGGCGTAACTTAGTGGTCAGCTAAGAATCGCCACTTGCGGTATTCTATTCATTCATATATATATTTAATTATATGAATTAACTGCTTAACCAATGTTGTGTCTTTCTGCTAGTATAGCAATATTAGAGGCAGATGTGTAAAATAATGTTAAAAACAGTGGTTTTCCACATAGGGCTAAAGTAAGCGTATACGGTTAGAGTAGAAGAAAATTCCATTATAAGTTACGAGACTAGAGTTATGACTATGTTGCAGGATATGACGTCATGGGGGAAGTACGTGATAGAGAAGCAAGGCCTATTCTGCCCTTTTCGATGTATGATGTCAAAGTGGCCGGATGTTTTTTTCGACAAGATGCTAGCTAGAGATATTTTATTACTAGCTGGGATCGCAAAACACCCACAGTATGCTACACTAGCTGTATTTAATTAACAGGGGTAGATTGTTCTCATTCCGTCAGCTATGATTGGTAGAATTTTTAAGAAATTTGTATTTTATTCTTAGTTATTATAACCTGTAGTGAGGATTGAACCTTCAACCTCCAGAAGACTGTCACTTCGAACTATTCACACTAGAATTGTCCACAGGAATCCATGGCGCAATGGATAAAGGCGGTGAATACAATCAGCTCTAAGTGACAATCTTTTGAAGGTTGAAAGTGCAATCCTCACGACACATGATACTAATTAAGAATGAAATGGAGATTATTGATTATTTTTTCCGGTGATGGCTGACAGAACGAAAACAATCTATCCCCGTTGATTATATAAAGGTTTCGGTTCGAAATTCTGTATAGATTCCAGAGTTTTAAAAGATGAATCCGAAGAAGGTAGGAGGTTATATCAGCTATAACGTTATGAAAATAACAACCAAGATGAGAAAAGTAGTCCGAATAATCTAACTAATACATAATATCTTCATGACATGTTAGTTTCAGATGCTGTATGTAACAACAATGATTATAGATGGCTAATCGCTAAAACAATTCCTGCAAAATGGTAATTATCTCATGTGATCAAAAGAATGTTGACTCCAAAGAAATCTTGTAAAAGCGGTGAAATATGAAAATAAGATGCTGAATTGAACTAAAAATTCGAAAAGTGGATTATTTAATGGGAAGACGGTGAGATTTGAGGCGAGATATTAATAGGGAAAATTTGAAGTGGAGTTGTTTTATTATGTACACACCAGAATGTTAGCACTAAAACAATCTTTTAAAAACGGTGAAATACGAAAACATGATGATGAATTGAACTTGCAATTGGACGAAATACGTGGATTATTTAATGGGAAGACGGTGAGATTTGAGCCGAGATATTAATGGGGAAAATTTGAAGTGGAGTTGTTTTATTATGTACACACCAGAATGTTAGCACTAAAACAATCTTTTAAAAACGGTGAAATACGAAAACATGATGATGAATTGAACTTGCAATTGGACGAAATACGTGGATTATTTAATGGGAAGACGGTGAGATTTGAGGCGAGATATTAATAGGGAAAATTTGAAGTGGAGTTGTTTTATTATGTACACACCAGAATGTTAGCACTAAAACAATCTTTTAAAAACGGTGAAATACGAAAACATGATGATGAATTGAACTTGCAATTGGACGAAATACGTGGATTATTTAATGGGAAGACGGTGAGATTTGAGCCGAGATATTAATGGGGAAAATTTGAAGTAGAAATCCGAATGGAAAGCACTAAATACTAATTAGTTCACAGCGACAACAAATTTGTTGATTGTGTTTATGAGATTTTAATAATGCAATTGATCCACACTTCAGAGAAAGCTTCGCGGATACGACAGGAAGAGAATTGGAAATAATCACTTCCGAAATAAAACTCGTCTCCATTTTAATTTTTGTTTCTCTTTTATTTTCTTTCTTTCTTCATTTTTAAATGTTCGGATACTTCTTCTGGGAATTCTTCACATCGTCACCATAATAATAATGATATTATTTGCTCTCTGGGAGTTTTCACATAAGTCAATATAAAGGATCGCTTACTGGCAATAACAAGTGGTGTTCCCTGGAGTCTGAGTGACAACAAATCTCCCAGATTTCCATGACTCTCTGCCTCTTTTTCTAACCGTTGCAACTCATTTTGCATTATTGTAACAGCCGTTTACAATTGATTTGTATTAATTAGTATTATAGTAATGTTTTTCATGTTCCATATTCCCTACAGCTCTCCATCATAATAATAACATAACAATTATTTACTTAGGATTTTTCACACAAGTCAATATAAGGAATCGCTCATTGGCAAAAAAAAGTCATGTTCCCTGGTGTCTGAGTGACAACAAATCTGTTCCTAAACGTTGTGATCATTTTGCATTATTGCAACAGCCATTCACCATTGATTTCTATTAATAGGTATTACAGTAATTTTTTCATGTTTCATATTCCCTTCAGCTCTCTGTATCTGTCTAAGCTCCATGTATTTGCTTAGTTTTTCTGCCTACTGGATAGTCACCCTGTGATCTGCTTGGACGACGAAATTTACGATCTGACAGATTTTCCCCCTTGTTAATTATTATCTCGTCCGGTTTCCTTGCTTGAATGAGTGTCTATTTCTACTTCTATGTTTATTTTATGACTTTCATTTTCCACTACTGACTCAAATTTGTGTCGGCACCATTTCTCTGTATATTCAAAGTGCAGACGTTTGCATAGTTCCCAGTGGACTTCCTTCCTTATACATTCGTGATTATTAGTATTTACCCACTAGCAGTTTTCACATGCGTTATTGTCAATGATTATTCACTATCAAAAACAAGTGGTGTTTTTCTTTATCTGAGTGACAAGCCTCCGGTGATTTCCAGTACTCTCTGCTTCTTTTGCTAACCGTGTGTTTTTGCAATAGCCGTTTACCATTGATTTCTCGCTGATGACGACCTTTGGATTTCTCAAGAATTTTAGTAGCAATAAGCCTCCTCAGGATTCCAGTACTCTCTGTGCCCTTCCAGTGGGGGCCCTGGATGGTCCTCTCCCTCCTCTGTCTTCCATCCTCCTTCATTCTTCACAACTATTTTGTGTGATAATAACTGAGGCTGGTGTCACCATTCTTTGGTGAGGTAAGAGGATGTAAAATTAATGGATCTCTGGCAGTTTCAGTTCCATTGGATTTGTATAATGTTCTTTTTATATTTTTTGTTCGATTTCTATTTCAATTTAGATGTGGTTTCTGTTCATAGTTTTTCGACTAGAATAGAGATCTCACATTTTTAATGTAAAACAGTAACCAGAATAGTTTAAAAAAAACAAAATAACTTGAAGTAAATTTCATACTTTAAGATTTTTTTTTACTATTCCGGTTATGTTTTACATTAAAAATGTGGGATCTTTATTCTAGTCGAACAACCATAAACAGCAACTCATTCAAGGTTGGGAGAAGGAGTTTCTTGAGTTACTCTACTTTTCTGGGCAACGTCGGGACACGGGTTTGCTAGTAGTTAATTATTTTAAATTATCAAAACTATGTTGAAACGTGAAATAATACACACACGCACATGTGAAATTCTCTCACAATTTTATTAATGTAGATCAGACATCTTTTAACAAAATGATTATTCTTGTACTTCCTTTTATGATAGTGACTTGCCTATGTGTTTGGTGTTGCCAAGACAAGAGAACTTCAAGTGTCACACAACTACCAGGCAATTGTATCCTGAATATTCTAATATGAATAGCAAACAATGTAAGTGTTTCTCTAGACTTGTTTGCCTTTCTCATTTCAATAATCGCTACTAATTGAAATAATTGACAGGTGTGGGCATGCATATTTTCACAGATTTAACATTAAGAGCACTGTCTGAAAAGTAATGGTGTGAACGTGTGTCTGTGCATCCATTGCACAGTCTGTGATCGTCCACACGTTGTCTTCATCTGAATTCAGTGCGTGATTCCGACACCGATCACAATATCGATCATGTGATCTATGCCACTACTGTAACAAAAGGATTCTCCCTTCAAACAAAACCACAAACTCCAGTTGTTTTATTTTGAGAAGTTACAATGATACTTTTCCACCAAACGACAGACCTGCAATCAGAACTCTAATCAACACATAAAATCTAACCGAACACAAACAACCCATCAGCTTAGGACCCAAAGGACCATCTGTCTATGAGACCCACAGAAACCCAACTGACTCCCTTTGCCCATCCTGTTGGAATATATATAGATATTTGTGTCATTTGCGGTAAACCACCCAACCACCTACTTGAAAATCATGGACCAGTTTATCTATGGACATAAAAAACTTACTGGCTAAAAATCACAGCATGGTACCTCGAATCCAAGAAAACATCACGATTTCAAAGGGTGGTCTCTCTTATCGTAGCCAAATATATCTTCCATTGCAGGCCCATCATCCATACGCACTTCGTAAAAACACCCATTTTCCTTGGACTTTTGATGGCCTTGTGCCTAATTTGTTCTGAATGTATTTTTTTAATATTTTATGCAAATAAATATTTTAAAGTGTAGTATCTGTTCTTATACTACACTTCATCTGCTCTGTCCTCGATCAGTTAAAAAAATCCTTCTAGACTGAGGCAATTTAACTTTTTGTTCCAATCAAAAGTGCTATTTTAAGAGAGCTGGATTTTCATCACATTAAAAACCGATCTTATATCTAACGTTGCCCTCGTGAGTACGTTTTACTTTTGCCCAAGTTCAAGGATATCATCAAGGTGGCCTGTTGTGAAAACACGAAAGCCCTTAAAAGTGATGTGATGACAAGACTGAAGGTTATTGTAGTAGTACATGTAGTAGGAAAGTGCATTTGAACGGAAAATCCTGTAGTGTATAGTTTGGAATTGAATTAAACTGTTTCTTACACTTGTCCCATTGTAAACATGTGCAATGCTGAATGCTTAGTTAAGTGCATCACAGTTGCAATGCATATTTTGTAAAGAAAGAAATTTGGAGGGTGGGAGGGATATTCACTGACTTGTTTGCTCGGCCATGTTTCATTTAGAGGCTTTGGTTGTAATGTACAATTTAACAAAAGAATAACATGGCTGATTTGTATACGAATAAACCGAAATGCATTATGGTTGAATTTTATTTCATGATGAAATTAATGTGGGGAAAGAGGCAAGGCATACCTACTGTTTGGCTGCGGTTTGTGTGCATGTGTTTTTGTTGGGGTTTGGGTTATATTTGTTTACCTTGATCGCAACAGCCAAAAATAAATTGACCTGAAAATTGTTGGAATGCTTATTTTCTATCACCGAGCTAAAAACATGAGTAAATTAAACTTTAATAATAAAATGAAAACAGTCATTGAAACTAAGATTATGCTCAACACTCAACCAGGACTCCAACATCTACGTCAAGAGGACCAGATTAAGTCTAGTCAACTCTTTTGTATATCTTGGCAGCACCTTTTCCCAAGATACATAAAAGGGCTGCAAAACTGTTCTGTTTGAGGAATAAATAATTTTTATATTCCTCTAGTAGATTATATATATATATATACAATATTATGATGGACATTTTTTTTTATTTCTCATCCACATGTGTTTTATCCTTTTTTGGGAATCATCAGTATGGAAGATGTTTGTTCGAACCTTAAACCTAAGTGAACATTTTAACTTCTGTCTCAACCCCTAGAATTCTGTGACCAACCTAACAACCAAGGTGAAAGGAAAATGAATTAAGATCTATGTATTTAGAAGCAGACATACCTAGAAAACCGTCGTAAATAGTGTTCAACGATGCAGTCAGACAGAACTTTGCATTACACATTCAATTTGACAGTCTAATTATAATTCTTTTAAAGGGCTCGTTTTACCATTAAGGGGCTATAAACAATATTATGTTAAATATTTTTTTTTAATTTCTTATCCACATATATGTATTTTATATTACTCCGGAAATCATCAGTATGCATATATATATACAGGGTGGGCCAAAATAAGGGTCCTATCTTTAAATTTGAATAACTTGAATTTGAATAACTTCCACAAAATAAAAGTTAAACTCACCAAACTTTATGTGTGTGTAGACTGACCCTTCCGAGATTTTTTGAAATAAACAAAACAAATTTTAGCCGAAAAACACTTCTTAAAACTTACAAAAACTAAAGTATTGTTTTTTACACTGTTTTGAGTTTTTTAAGCAAAAATAATGTTTTCTAAATGAGGGTACGTTCCTTAGGGCTAATACGGCTCATGCTTGCTTCGGAAGGGGTCCTTTACTTATTCTAAAAAAAAAAATTAAAAAAATCAATAAATAAAAAAGTTATGAATTTTTAAAAATAGGACCCTTATTTTTGCCCACCCTGTATATATATATATATATATTCAATATTTTTTATTTCATTTAATATCATATCATTTCATAAAACTTGTTTTTTATTCAGCATACAATTGTTTCGGCTTACACCAAGATATTTGTAAAATGCTCCTGTGCATTTATTTCTTGGTGTGGCCATCTTCAGTGTTAATTATATGCAAAAAAGCAAAAACAATGAAAAACTAGACGAGCAGAGCCTAAATTACAATCAGTATTAATCATTTTTTTTTATCACATAGAACTATGATCCTATTATATCCTGATGGTAACGTATCCTATGCTTTTCGATGTTTGTATTTCTAATCATTCATCATCAGCTTAAATAAACCGTTTGTATATCGTCTACAAGGTCATTCAAAGTCTCAGGTTGATTTACGTTTGAATTGCTGAGCAATTTCAGATAAGAAAGTTTTGCGAAAATTATTTTATTTCTTTCAAAATGTCACAAGTTAACCAATTTTGACATCTTAGAAACTAACATTTTTTTTTGTATTATTCGGACTAGTGTTCGCACCTTGAATATTATTCTCACAACGTTTCGGCCGATGTAACCTCCGACATTCTTCAGGTGCACCTGGTCTGACTCGAGAATCTGTACGGCATTGCGAACGGAACCCTTTATTTATTCCACTGGGGTATCATGCTCTCGTTCTGTCAGCCATGATGGAGTAGAAGTCTTACGTAATTTGTAATTGTAACTTTAGAATCACCCGCTCTGAGGATTGAACCTCCAACCTTCAGAAGACTGTGACTTACAACTGATTATTTCTAAGTCCTTGCTAATAATACCAATTATCAATCCTCATCTCAAAGATTCTGAAATCAGTTCTCATTATCAACATTATATCTTTTTTCCATGGACCTATGATCTCATTATATCCCGATGGTAAGATATACGTATCCTATGTTTTTCGCTGTTTGTATTTCTAATCATTAATCATCAGCTTAAATATTGACCTAAATATTCCTGAATTTAAAGTGAAAATATATGTCTTAAAAGCATAGGATATGTATACGTTCCCGCCAGAATATAATGAAATCATAGTTCCATGAGAAAAAATAAATAAATAAAAAAAGATGCACAGGAGCATTTTACAAATATCTTGGTGTTAGCCGAAACAATTGTATGCTGAATAAAAAAAAAAGTTTCATGAAATGACGTAAATCTGTTATTTATAATATTGATACGGTAGAAAATTGAACAAAAAATATTGAATATAAGAAAGCTCTGGCCTTACACTATTGAGTTATTATAATTACTTATGTTATAAAATTTATGTTTGAATATATAAAATATATAAATTAAAAAATGCACATATATATATACAGGGTGGGCAAAAATAAGGGTCCTATTTTTAAAAATTCATAACTTTTTTATTTATTGATTTTTTTTTGTTTTTGTTTTTAGAATAAGTAAAGGACCCCTTCCGAAGCAAGCATGAGCCGTATTAGCCCTAAGGAACGTACCCTCATTTAGAAAACATTATTTTTGCTTAAAAAACTCAAAACAGTGTAAAAAACAATACTTTAGTTTTTGTAAGTTTTAAGAAGTGTTTTTCGGCTAAAATTTGTTTTGTTTATTTCAAAAAATCTCGGAAGGGTCAGTCTACACACACATAAAGTTTGGTGAGTTTAACTTTTATTTTGTGGAAGTTATTCAAATTTAAAGATAGGACCCTTATTTTGGCCCACCCTGTATATATATATATATACATTTTTGTAACATTCCATATACAGATATATATATATATATATACATACTTTTTGTGTCATTCTATATATATATGTACATATATATATATATTCCATGATAAATGCCAGTATACTGAAATCATATGCCCTTAAGAGGGTTAAGATGAAAATTCATATACACTGAATGTACAAAAGCAAGGAAATTCACAAATTTTTACACTTTTATTGTCATTAATTAAAGGTATGACTACATATCAACCAAAAAATTTAATTATCACATCACTACAGTGTAAATCTCTATGCATGAGTGGATGAAGTGTGTGAGGTGCGCTGAAGAAAAATTCCTACCAGTAAAATACATAGCCCTGTTGTGCTCGCATACCCTTAATGAAAATAAAAGTGTAAAAATTTGGGAATTTCTTTGCTTTTGTACATTTAGTGTATATGAATTTTCATCGTAACCCTATTAAGGCATATGATTTCAGTATACTGGCATTTATCATGGAATGTCACTACTTTTTTTTTCAATACAATGGTCATTTTTAAGGTATTTTGGAATTTTCTGGAAAACTAAGGTATATGGTAAACTGAAATTAAAATGCCATCAACTAAACCCTAAAACCACTATATCTGCCAATAATAAGCTGAATCTATCAAATAGTTGATGAGATAAAGGGTGGCACATACGTACGTACACACAGATAACAGGATTTCATGATTGAACTTTCTGGATCTCTGGGTTGCCTTGAATAATGATGCTGAAATTCTACACACTTATAGAACCTATCAAAAAAATATTTGTGCAAAGTTTTAACTAATTTGGTTTATTGTTTTTTTGAGTTATGATTGATCAAAGAAATGAAATTTCTAGCATCAGCCGTTTTTGAAGAGCACTCTCGCGCCTCTCTTGATATATATATATACTTTTTTTTATTGCATTCTATATATATATATATATATATATACTTTTTTGTTGCATTCTATATATATATATACTTTTTTGTTGCATTCTATATATATATATACGTTTTTGCTGCATTATATATATATATATACGTTTTTGCTGCATTATATATATATATATATATATATATATACGTTCTGGCTGCATTATATATATATATATATATATATACGTTTTTGCTGCATTATATATATATATATATATATATATATACGTTTTTGCTGCATTATATATATATATATATATATATATATATAGGGTGTCCATAAGGTCTTAGTACACGGGTAATTTTATTAATTTATTTCCAGTTTGAATGAAGGCCTTGTTTAAAGAAGAACGAATCAAGTTTGTACTGTTAAGTGGACGAAAAGGATGGTCTTACTGCAAAATTGCTGAAGAATGTAACCTTTGATACCCTTATCGTCAACCTATTTGTTTTACTGCAGTCGGGGAATTGGTCTAAAGTTTAAAGTACAGTGTCTAAAACACACTCCGATCGAAGACTTCAGACGAAACGAAAAAAGTTGTCCTGACCAAGGTGTATGCTAGCCCAAAGAAACCACTTTGTCGGACATCCAGAGAGTTAGGTTTTCAAATGTCAACGATGCACAAAATCCTGGCAAACGAGAAGTTTCATCCGTACAAGTTACACATATTGCATCATTTAAATGAAGATAATTTCGATAGACCTATCCCATCGAGTTCACCTCCATTTTGAAAAGCGTATCAAATTCTGCATTGGAAATCACAGCAATCATGTTGAAAATATTATTTATCGGCATAAGAATTAAATAAAATTGTTTTCGTTTTAAAAGTGGGTTTTAAACTATTTACCCAGATTCCATGCACACGCTGTATATATATATATATATACAGCGTGTGCATGGAATCTGGGTAAATGGTTAAAAACCCACTTTTAAAACGAAAACAATCATATATATATATATGTACAAACATACACAATATTATGATAATAGTTTTAAATTTTTATCCACATCTGTTTCATCCTTTTCCGAGAATAAATAGTGTGGAGGATGAATGTTCTGCCAGTCACAGGATTCGAAACCTTCAGACACAAGTCAACATTTTAACTTTTGTCTGAACGCCTAGGACCATGCGGCCAACACAACAACCACGGTGAAAAGAAAATAATTAAGGTCTATTTATGTCTATGCAAGCGGACATATCTAGAAAGCTATTATAAACAATGTTCAACGACCCGTTAGGACGGAACTTAGCATTACATATTACATTTTGACAGCCCAATTATAATTCCCTTAAAGGGCCCATCTTGGCATTAAAGGGGCTATTAACAATATTATGATAAATATTTTTAAATTATTATCTACATACACATGTGTTCTATCCTTTTCCAGAGATCATCAGTATGGAGAATGATTGTTCTGCCGGTCACACGATTCGGAAGATTATATATATATATATATATATATATATATATATATATATATATATATATATAGTCTTTGAAGTTTTTCAACCGATAAAACTGTATGGAGAAAAAACAAAACAAAAAATGTTTAGTCTCAAGTTCTTCGTTGGAAACAACTTTGCTTGTAAGTCAATGAATCTTTTGCAGTTACGACACTAGTTACTTTCAAGAATTTACGCCAGTCTTAATATTATTTAAGGGAACATCAGTTGTTTATATATATATATATATATATAAGTACTGTGTGGTAGGGCAGGAAAAACCAGCAGAGTGCTCGATTAATTAAGAAATCCGAGATTTCGGAGGATTAAGAGCGTAAATATTTATTTATAAAATACAGAAATTCAATGTAACATCAGTACCGTCGGTTTCAAAGCGGGAGGTTGATCCCGATTATCGTCAGCTGATAAACATGTTCAGGAATGGTGGGACTTATTCGGTCACGTCTGGGATCACGTAGGACGTGATTTGTGTAAAATGGGGGGGGGGGGTTACATATGTGTGCATGAGGGGTTAAATTTAGATTCTAATATTTAAATTGTTAATGTATATAGAATTGTTGTTAAATAAAATAAAGCAGAAGAAAAAGTTTTTTTGTAATATAAAAAAATTTTAAGAAATTCTGTAGGGTAGGAGTCGGGGTTTGGGGGCCAGGAAGTATAGGGGAAAGACGAAGTAGAGATGCAGGGTAAGACACCGAGGGGAGGGGGGAGAGAAGGGAGGGTCTAGGTGTGGTAAACATTGATAGCCGTTGGTTCTAAGGCTCGGCACCGCCGCTAACTTTTCGACCCCGTATCGTAGCATAAAGTGTAAGAGTGGGGAAGAAGGGAATAATATTACTGTTAAAATAATAGTCAAAATAATAATAATGGTGGTGGCCCGGCGAATTTAAAAGATAAAAATAAGAATAAAACTAAACAAATAAATGAAAATAATAGTAAGAATAAAAATAAAAATAAAAATAAAAATAAAAACCCCGCGTGGCAGGGAAAAATACTGTAGGCATAAGCGTGTTATTAAAATGGCACTGGCTATTTGGTGTAACGGTTTCCGGGTGTCAAGCGGGTCCTAAAATGTGATACTGAGTGAAGTGTGGGGAGGTATAAGGGAATGAATTTGGGGAGCTTGAAAATTTTAAAGGTTAGATGACTTAAAACGGAGGTTATGGAAAATAGAGGATATGGAAGTACTATAGAAAAATTATAGAACGATAAATGTTTATCAGCTGACGATAATCGGGATCAACCTCCCGCTTTGAAACCGACGGTACTGATGTTACATTGAATTTCTGTATTTTATAAATAAATATATATATATATATATATATATATATATGTATATTTAGGCAGCATCTTCTCTTGCAGGCAAGTATTGTTGAATATAACGGACAACTTATGTCTGGATATCCTTTGGGAATCTTAATTTCGGGGGTGGGGAATGGGAGATTTGAGACACAGGGGGTAAGATAGTGAAGACTTAAATGTTATGAGCTGTCCTTTCCATTTGAAGATTTACTTTGGGAAATAAATTTGTTAGATAACTAAAAATTAATATAAACAATTAATTACAACTAAAAATATTCCTGACTTGAAGCTCGGCTTTTCTGAACAAAATCCCTTTCCTTTAATATCCCTTTGTTTCTTTACCTTTTCAAAATTTATTTTTAAAATGTACAACTTCCCTTTTGATTTCCTTTTGCACTGGGTTTCGTTTCTCAATGTCAGCCACTTTTCCTGCCTATTCATCAGCAATTAGTGTTAAGATCAAAATAAAATTTGAAACATTTAAAAAAGGGTTATGATTCTTAAACAAACTTACATGATTATTAAAGGGTTTTTTTCTTCAATTATATGTGACAATAAAGAGGAACACTCACCATCAGGAAAAAGAATGAAGTGTTTTGCATGTCGTATGCAGTGTAAAAAAAAGGCTTCTCTTCATAGGTGCAGGTGTTTATGGTAGTCTGATTTGCATATGTGGATATCAGGTGATATAAATTAAGAGGAAAGCTGAGAAGGAGGAGAAGCGATTTTTGATTGGAGAGAGAAAGGCAGAGAGAAAGTGGGATGCACGAAATTTTGTTGGAAATTGAATGACAGTCAAAACTTTTGGAGAAAAAGGCAGAAAGTGGGTTGCACGAAATTCGGTTCGGTTGAATTACAGTCAAAACTTTTTTTTAAAATTTTTAAATTCTTTTATTTTTCTGGCACAGTTAGTTAACATTATAGAATTTGATAACAATAAACATGCTGATCAATTTATGATGGCAGTGGCGAGAGAATCTATTCAAATTTGATCCATTGGATCAAGTGTTTCGTTTGGATACAAATAGAAACTTGAAACAATAAAACATGAGAAAGCTATTAATAATTTTCTCAATTTTAAAGTTTTATTTACAAATCTTTCTGACTGCAATCTTTACAGGGTTTTGCTTTAGTATAGGAGAAAAGTATAATAAAGAAAAAAGCAACACGAATTTAATTTATATACTTTCTTTTCTTTTAATTACAGGGATTTACCAGCTTCTTTTAATGCCCACTGCTGCATGTCACTTCAACGTGTGTGGATGTACATCCAGCTATGTGTGTTCCTACATTCTAAAACAGTTATACCGTTCTGAAGTTTGAAAGCAAGTTGTTGTCTTTAGTATCTGTTTCGTTAAAGCTCTTGTGTCAGCTGGAAAAAAACTCTCTTCAGTTAACAAGCTTGTTGATTTTTATCTTAATCTTAATCGATCGGCTCCCAGATGTGTTGTGTTGTATAAGGTGGGAAGATTTCTGATTGGTTAATCAACATTCGATTATTATTTTATTGCAATTTTGTTATGTGACCTGTTTATGCAGATGTACTTGCAAACGACTGTATTTGTAACTCCCATTTCTACCTCTTGTGAGTATTTCTGTTAGAAAGGGAAAAGAAGGGAAGGACAGAAAAAAAGCGGGAAGAATGAAGTAAACACAAGAAAAGAAAGTGCTTGCATTTTGCTTACTCAACTTTCCCATAGTAAATTGATTCGTAGATGATTCAGTGCCAAATCCTGAGTATATACAGATAAAGCAGCGTAAAACTGCTATGTATTCAGAAACTAGTGCCTAGATTTCAACTAAACTTAGTATACAGACAGGGAGTGTCATAGGCTCGGGTGTAAATTTGATCTACTGCATGATGACAGACAAGTTTGATTTAAAGCTGATACAAGAGTTTAACTGTGCAGACCTCAGCCAATCTATTATTGAATGGATTGAGAAAGCTGAGCTTCTATGTCGGTTGCGCTCGGTGAAGAAAGTGAAGTTCATGATCCCCATGCGTCTGCCAGCAGTTAAGTGAGGAAAAAGGGAAAATTTGACTTCTATAAATGATGCCTTATTCACAATATTCACCTTAAGCTCGTATGCAGTATACACAAAGTCTGTAGCATGACGTATGCGTCTTGATGTAACTGTTAGACCTGTGGAAACTTTTAGTGCTATTTAATGGTACACCTGAGTGGGACCTTGCATTTGTGTATAGGCTGACCGACCATATTCAGGCCCTTATGCACTTCTTCCTGAATGGAAGAGATGAAGATTTTCCCCACGTCAGGCCGGAGACATTTTGAAATACATTGCTGATGCTGTTATTTGCACAAGCAAACTAAGAGAATTGAGATAACAAGAAAAAGAAGTGAGCTGTGTAATCCACGTGTATTAAAAAGCTACTCTGACCCTATTAAACCGTTGTTTACCAAGGTAGAAGATACTGCTTAACAAGGTTGGGATTTTTTTTCTGAATTTGGCTTTGCAAATAATAAATAATTGTACATGTAGCTTTATCACAGGACGACCCAATCAAGAAGGCGACATAATCATACATCGATGACATGTACACAGACAAAAGTATTTAATCTGTAACCAATGTTGCCAAACATTTGTCGCCATTTTTGGATTCGTCTGGAAAACTTCAGAGTTGCCGGAGAATTTAGCTTTGCTGCTCGGTTTGGTTTCTGGGGAGTGAACAAGCTCCTGGAAATCCCGGACACTATTACTAGGAGAAAGATGTTCTCTTTCTATGAAAATCTCCTTGGGCATCTCACAGTGTACAGCTGGTGGCGAGTAGTAGCTGGTGTTATTAAGTGAAGGATTAGCGCAGAGACAGAAGCATTGGATGATCGGACAGACGATCCTTCACTGAGATGGATGCTTACAGAAACCATCAACAGGGCGAGTCAGGCTGAGTATTATTTACTCCTCTCCAGGAGTTAGGCACAAGGCCAGTTTTATCCTACTCCCACAAGTAAGATGTGACCCAAGGTCGGGTCGGAAAGTGGGGGTTGAAAAGCCAGCGCCCGAGAGGTGAGCACTCTGACCATCAAAAATTGCCTGGGCAGCCCCGTCGGCATTCCCCGGTAGGGGCGACTCAGGCAGTAAGCAATAAACTTACTCCTCTCCAAAGAGGGGAGGCGAAGCCTGGGAGGGTGGACCTCCTAGAACTGCACAGGACAGACCCATAGACCGGCGTAAATCAAGCCCCGAAGGCCAAGACAATACCCGTCCATGGGGTGAAGTATCCATCGGAACAGATACTACACTTTGATCTCGACCAAAAGGCGGCTGAGTTATGCAAAGTAGAATGGTGTGTCAATACTGAGAAGCTTGACGTGGGAGTTGATGCAAGTGCTCTAGTCACAGGCTTGAATTGTGTGGCAATTGAAGACGCATTCTAGCTGTGGCAAGAATCAAAACAATCCCACAGCGTTGGATGCCGTTATAAAGGAGGTGAACCTTGCCATGCACTGAGAGGCCAAGAATTCACACCTAAAAACTGAATCATTCTGTGTTCACAAATGGCTCATAAACACGTTTACTGGAAAGCCAGGGTGAGCACTAAAGCTGCCAGTGAAAAATACTCTATCATAACGAACGAACATATACTACACTACCCCCTCCCCACACACAAAAGAAAAAGGTAATGTCTGGGAGGATAATCTCATGACAACAGAACAGATACTACACTACCTCTCTGAATTGAATATTGAAAGATAGTATATTAATCTGAAATAGTAAACTGAACTGTACATGAAAAGATAGTACAATACCACATTAATAGAAGTAATATTATAATTCTGGCTTCAGACAGACAGATACGAAACTTCCATTAGTAATATACAGGGTGTCCCAAAATAATGTATACACCCTTTGAATCGTTATAACTCGTTCAATTTACTGAGTTTGATTTGCAAACAAAATTGATAAAAGAGTAGAACAGTAAGATGCACATTTAAAAATACTGAAAGTAAAATTAACAAAAACATAGAAAATTAACTTTTAATAAACGTAAAGGCTACAATGTTTAAAGCAAGAAACCTGAAGTAATTGCAAACAAATGGGAGTAGTAATTGTAGTAGAATGTGCTCAAATACTGGAGTAAATGTCGCAGGACGTTTGTAGGTACAATTCTTCACGTCTTCATTAAATGGAAAGTGTATTGAGCAGAACGGGTTGGGGTTAGGATGAGGGTTCATTTTGTGAACATTCTGAAATTACCCTACGTAGCCTTTATCTTTGTTAAAAGTTAATTTTCTATGTTTTTGTTAATTTTACTGTCAGTATTTTTAAATGAATATTCTTACTCAATCTTGTTTATAAATCTTGCAAATAAAAATCAGTAAATTGAACGAGTTATAACAATTCAAAGGGTGTATACATTATTTTGGGACACCCTGTATATAAACTCA
>OY744520.1:178539633-178554633 GCA_963556195.1 Sepiola atlantica | reverse complement strand
CTCTTAATTTTTTTAATATAAATATGTAGCACTTCATCGGTGGGTTAAATATAAAATATTCAAGAAAAAATTAAAAATAAATTAAATAAGTAGTTAAAATCATTTAAAAAAATCAGTTATAATTTTAGTTTGATTACATTTGCTGCGGATATTAATATTTACTGCGTTATAAGCAATATTGCCATCCACACGTTTTTTGAGATTGAAACACCTACCATTTGACAAAGAGGTCTTCCTCGAAATATATTATGGAACACGGTCACACAGATTACATCAGTGTTGAAGTCTTACCTAATCAAGTAAGATTTGCTATATAGAAAAAAATTATTAAAAAAGTTTTTGAAAAATATATAATTAAAATCACTTGTTTTTGTCTTACTTCTCAACGCCGACATTTTTCCATTTCTTGCATTGTGATAGCCTTCTAATACTCATATATATATGTATATATATATATATATATATATATATATATATATATATATATATATATATTACCAGGAATAACCAAGAACTATTATTCTTGCGCCCAGCCCATAACATATTTTTCATTCCAATTTTTACATTTTATCATATTTAATCTTTGGGACCCAAAGATGTATTCATCATTGATAGGGCGTCATGTCATGTAAATACACATTGATCGAAATAAATCTTGATAAACTTACAGTATTTTACCCCGTAGAGGCCCACCCGGCGTTTGTCGAGAATCAATGAGGACTCCTATAAACTTCTGTCTCAATCCTTGAAAGTTTTATTAAAATTACTATTCTTATTTTTTAATTTCCATAATGTTCAAGTTATAAATAAAATAAAACATTTTCTTTCCCTTTTATAGATGTTTGGCATGAATGCAGACCCCACGATAATGTTGATTAAAATGAAATATTCGTTACGAATAGAAATTAAATCTTATATTAAGAAATACAAATTTAAATAAAGAGAAACAGGCAGTGGTGGTATTTCTCGTGTAATTTTTCTCCATGCAATGCATGTCCTCAGCCTCCACTAGCCAGGTTTCATATCCATATGTAGTAACAAATGCTTGATAGACTGCGTGCAAATGCTTGATAGACTTTTCTCTTAGCAGACAGGGCTAATATATATATATATATATATATATATATATATATATATATATATATATATATAATTAAGCAGGAAGAAATCATAAAAACGAGAGATTTGCTAGTTTCGTTGGATCAACGAACGTCTTCACAAAAAATTCGTTGATTTGAACGAAACCAGTCAATTTCTTGTTTTGATGATTTCTTTCTGTCTTTAATTGTTTTTCCTTTAATTTTTCATACATCCTGTCTCCATGGCATTTCATTTTCTGATATATCGTGTATTTCATTCTCATATAAATATATATATATATATATATATATATATATATATATATATATATAGGGTGTCTAAAAAAAATGTACTCACTCGTAGAATGACGAGAAAACTTTTATTTATGAACATAGAGTGAAATGAAATAGCATCGAATACATGAGACAGATGTAATTGAAGAATCATGTTCGCAAATGTTCAAACTGATGACCATTATTGTTCAAACAAAGCTGATAACGCGCACCAAGGGATTCGCAAACGTCGCGAAACATGTCATTAGGAATATTTTTTTGAGACACCCTGTATATATATATATATATATATATATATTAGGACACTCCTAATATATAGGTGAGACAATATAAGATCACATTGTGAAGGTTTCTTATCTCTCGTCAAATTGACAACATACAGTGGTCAACAATTTCTGCAGGATCTTGTATTTTGGAGAAAAGCAGTGATGCACGCTTGTGTTGCTTTTGCCAACATGTCCGACTTTAAGTGGCAGAAACATGAGGACCTGTCACTCAATGCACATCAGTCATTTCTGTGCAAATTATAGCAAAGTGAGCTTGTCTTGTTCTGGCCTCATTCGTCATCAGTGCGATTGCAGTAGATATGGATTCGCCACCCTTCCCTAAATACTTGTCTGCGAAGAACAATGTTTGTTACTATATTTATTAGCTTATATTTTGTCAAGCAAAAGACAATCGAATAATTTTTTTATTAAGAAACGAGTGTATACCCTCCGTCAAAAGTGACGGAAAAATTGTGCTTCGCCAATGTTCGCACTAATATTCATATTCGTATAAAATAACGTCTGAATCGGTGAAGTTTAACAAAGAAATAAGAAAAAGAAAGAAATAATATTGTGAGAATGACATCCAAGATGAGAACAGTAGTCCGAATCATCTAAATAATACAAAATTTTAAAACTGGAAAGTTTTTGGTTTTTTTTAAATGAAGAAAAAAAAACGTATGAATCGGTATAGAAAGGAGAAAGAAAAAAATAAGGAATGAAACGTTCCACTATAGAAATAGATTTGCCTTTTCAATTACCCTAAATACTACAAATGGATTCGCCCGACAGTTATTTACTCGTTAACTTTCCTGTGACGGATATATATATATATATATATATATATATATATTTGAATAGATTTTTGTAGGTACAAAGTTTTAATAAACAGTGAAATAATGTTAGACGCACTGCCATTATTATCTATAGTGAGGATTTTTTGATGATTTATATTATAAAAGAGAAATAAAGAACCACGAGAAGGGGAATAAAAATTAATCACTTCGTAACTTTTTTTCTTTCTCTACGAGGATGTTTTTTTTTTATAAACAAATATTGAGAAAAAGAAAAGGTAAAATAAATTAAATAAAATTACCGAGACGTCTTTCAGTCGACACTTTTCAAGGTAATCGTCGACTACGAGGGGGAATCACGATTAGAAACGTGGTCAAAAGACCATAAATAATTATCGAGGGTATTAAAAAGAAAATTATAAAAACAAAAAATGGGAAGAGACATTCTTAACGTACACCCATTAGTTCTAAGTTATGGGTGTACTTTTTTTGTTTGCACAAGTACGGTTGTCGTAAATTGATAGCAACCGCTTCGAGAATCTTTAAATGCGATTTCGAACGAACTCATTGGGGCACGTTTGATTAAACAACAGGGACGATTACTGTTTGTTTCTTTTTTGATCCATCTTTTCATGTTGACGGACTAATGATCCAATGTTCATTTCGAGTGTGAACAGGAACTCGCCAAAACTGCTAACGTTTTCGACTCCCATGAGTCTTAATCAGGCACGTGAGGAGTTATGAAAACTAAAACGGGTGAATTTATTTAGAAACTCGATTAAAACTAATTTTCTAAAAAAATATAGCAACGGCATTTTAGTATACCTTCTCCCCCTCATATCGCGCTTGATTGATGGTAGGTTTGTTTGCTCGAATGAGTAAGGCTTCAATTATGGGGAGGCAGGTTGCAATTTGAGACAGCTAGGATGGCACTGTTTTTTACTAATAAACACTCGAACAGAACATTAGATCATTAGTCCGTCAATATGAAAAGATGGATAAAAAAAGAAACAAACAGGAATTGTCACTGTTGTTTAATCAAATATATATATATATATATATATACATATATATATGAAAACTTTTCTGTTTTTAATTAAAGTTATGCTACCAATTGATGATGATTGTATTTTAACAATCGAAATATTTTGGTAGAACTATTCAATATGTGTTTTTGAGTTTATTTTTGCTAGTTGTTGATTTGCTTATTCCATTTTTATTTTATAGCGAATCGGCGGCTAAATTTATTTTTATTTTACATATATATATATATATATATAAAATATTTGTTGTTGTTTATTATCTATGTACGTATACGTTTCGTCCCTTTTCAATCAGGACTCATCAGCATAGAGATATGACTATTCACTACCGGTCGTACGATTCGAAACCCTGGATAACAAGTATTTTTCATCCAACGTCGTTAACCGCTCGCCCAATATTTGAATAGCCGATAAACAATGATAATTTAACACATTTAAAGCGGCACGATATCCAGGCATTCTACTTCTATTAAAGAAGGAATGATGCATTATAAAGCAAGTGACGTCATGCTGTGTTTGTACTACCATTAAGAGTGCTCTACTTATTTTACGATATATATATATATATATATATATATATTTATAAATATATATTTATAAATAAATATTAATTATTTTAATACCTAACGCAATCTTCAGTAAGCTAATTCTCAATGGTCGGCGGGCGCAAACCCCAATCACAAATCGCCACTGATCTGCAATCAAGAGTCTTAACCCCTCGGCCATAGACAATTAGTTAATAATTAGGGAGGAATTTAACTTTGTAAATAGCGAATCGGCGGCTAAATTTACACAAGCAGTTAAAGTGATCAACGAACGTATTCGGATCGTGCATGCAGCTATTTGTACTGCTTGTTATTAAAGTCACTCAGAGTGGCCGGCCTTTAGTAAAGGGGGCTTATAATATATATATATATATATATATGAAGTTAAGATAAATAAAATTAGCACATATTTTATATCAGTTCCAAGAATTCAAACAACGAATATTTGGCGTACGATCGTTTCTAAAACGATCAGGAATATTTGTTTATGTATTATACTTCAGATGATTCTAAAAGGTCTTCATCAGCGCCCCTCATGAAATCACATATAGAAGTCAGAAAACATCAAATTTAAGTATTATTTTAAAAAAAAAACAAAAAAAAAACAAAAAAAAAACATATCTCTAGGCAATTAGAAACAGAACCTCCTATTATGTAATTTAATACCACTCCATTTGTAATATAAATAAAGATAATAGTAATAAAAATATGTAGGATACAGCAAATTAAAATATTTAAATACAGAATGAATGAAGTAGAATAAAAATAAAAATAATAATAGCAAATTTAAGAAAAGAAATCAAAAATCAAATAAAGTAAAGGTTAAAAACAAGGAAATATTAAAATAATTTGAAGATAAAAAAATCTATAATAGAAAACATATATAAAGGATTTGTATAATTGTGCTTATACGGACTGCAGTTCTCATCTTGAGTGTTATCACGTTTCGGCCGTTATAACCTCCGGCCTTCTTCAGGTGTATCTTTTCGAACTCGGAAATATTTCTGTCGAACTCGGGAATCTGGACGGAATTTCGAACGGAACCCTTTATTTAATTCACGGGGGTTAGCATGCTCTCATTCCGTCAGGGAGAAGTCTTCAGTAATTTGCAATTCTTCGTATCGCCCGCACCGAGGATTGAACCTTCAACTTTCTGATGACTATCACGTGAATTAAATTTTACTTAGTACTACATCCACTGCGTCACGGGTCCTTGCAGATAGTTCTAGTATGAATTTAAATAAAGGATTTTGTTCAAAATTCCGTTCAGATTCTCGAGTTTAAAAAGATACACCTGAAGAAGGCCAGAGGTTAAAGCGGTCGAAACGTTGTGATGATAACACTCAAGATGAGACCAGTAATCATAATTATACAAATTATCAATCATCTCATCTAAAAAAATTCACAAACGTATGAAGGATTATTATATTATGGCAAATTAAATTAAGTAATCAAGTAAGAATATATGTAATAATCTATAAGCAACATAATAAACTAGATAAAAAAATATTTTAATATTTAATTTAATAAGTAAATATTAATTGTTAATTATAAGCAGGATAATAAAATTTAAAAAATAGATATAAAATGAAAATAAAGTTGATGGATAATTACAAAATTTTAACAGAATACTATAAATATACACATTAATTATACACAGAAATTATATACAGAAATTATATATAGAAAAAACTATAATCTTAATAAATAGAATATATAATTCTAGGAAGAAAATATAGAAAAAAGACAGAATCTAAAAATTAAAAATTAAAATTATATATAAAACAACAAGATTAAATATAAAATGTATAGATTAAAAATTAATAATTAAGGAATAAAATTTAAAAAAAAAAGATAAAAATTAAAGACAAAAATTAAACTAACAAATTAAACATTAATATTTGCTATCTTGATTAAATTTTAAATATTTACTCAAGCGTAATAAATTATAATATAATTATATGAATATATACAACGAAATATTAAAATTACAAAAAAATATACCATGAGAAATTTTCTTTTAAATAATTTTTTTAATTATTAAATAATAGTTAAATTTTTTTAATTATTAAATAATAGTTAAATATTTTACAAAATATATCATTTTTCTATATGAATAAAAACATACATATAGATAAATAACAAATCAAGAGTTCGGTGATATCAAAACAAAAAGATTTATTACACATCAAAGAAAAAATAATTAATAATAGAAAAAAGCTAAAACAAAAATTAAACTAAGATGCAATTAATTCTCAGATCAAAAATCTTGAAAAATTTTCACATCAAATATCAATACAGGGGGAAATGAAAGAAGAATGTAGGTATAAACTTCATTCGACGAGATGGGTGTTACTTTCAGTTTTGAGTAAGAGTATTTTCATAATATTAGAGCTAATAAATCAAGGTCAAACCAAAGAAAAGGTTTCATAGAGTATATCAAGGAATTGTAATCCCAAAATAGGTCTAATAGCACTCAATTTAATCAAAATATGTCAGAATCCAAAGACTTTCTTAGAAGAAATTCAAATAAAAAATGAAATAAATTCCAAATTAACGACTCTTATTAAAGAGAAATAACTATAATTCAATTAATCTTTCTATTAAAATCACATTTAACAATCAAAAGGAGATAGCTCAATTCACAGTTAGAAATATACATACAAATATAAACACACACACACATTTTAAGAAAATTACAATACATATACATATCTTAAAAATAGCTGACAACAGAGCTAAAACTATATATATATATATATATATATCAGATTGAGTCAAACATGCTACAATATGAAAAAAACTAAAAGGTAATTAAATTTAATTCATATAATTTATAATTTAATTTATATAGGTTACACTAATTATTTAAAATAAAGACCATAGAGTTTTTAAAAATATAAGACTAACTATAAATATTAAAAGGATAAAAAATATAATTTTACAAGATCCCAAAAATTAAAGTTAACCGGTATATAATGATAGGAAATAGTAAATCCGTAGAATCATAAATTAAAGATATAATTGTAAAATTAGTAGATGATAATTCTCTTAAAGTTAATTAAATTTTGAATAAAACAAAGTTTTTACCAATTTATAGATTTTCCTAAATTAGTGGTTATCAAACATTAGTTTAAGTATATAATTCATACTATATAGATATACCAACATATTTAACTCATAAAACTTATTAAACCAGTCATAAGTAAAGATAAAGAGGGACGGATAAAAAACGGAAAGCAGCTATCTAAGAGGTACATTATTCATATCTTTATTAAGAAAAATGTCATTAGCACAAGGTCTAACCTGGGAGATCAAATTAAGGAACTTTAAAGTGGTTATATTTGAACCAAATTTTATGCATGAAACTATATAATGTCTCTTTTTTTTAGTAGAGGACCCTTATATTTAACGATTAAAAGGGATTCATCCTTATATAGCACACAGTATCTGTCTAAGGGTTCATAGGATCTTTTTTTTAATAAAAAATTGTCAACATGATTTAAAAAATAATTATCCGTTTAATTAGTAGACGATACTTCTCTTAAAGAAGTTAATTCAATTTTGAATAAAATAAAGTTATTACTAATTTATAGTTTTTCTCAAATTAATGGTTATAAAACATTAGTATACAATTAAAACTATATAAATATACCAACATATCAAGTAATTTTTACTTATAAGACTTATTAAACCCAACATAAACAAAGATACAGGCCAGGAAATACATGGGGACAGCAAAAAAACGGGGACCAGATATCTAAGAAGTATATCATTCATATCTTCATAAATCAAAAGTTAATTAACACCATGTCTAACCTGAATAATCAAATTATAGAGCATATCAACCTAAATTAACATTAAGACAAGGGGAAAAAGATGGAAGTTTAAAGTGACCAAATAATAATCAAAGCACTCTAAAGTGGTTATATTTGTACAAAATGTTATGCCTGCAACTAGATAATATCTCATCTTTTTAATTTAGTAAAAGACCCTTATATTTAATGATTGAAAAGGCTTCATCCCTACATAACGCACAGTATATGTCCAAAGGTTTATAGGATATCATTTTTTAAGCAATTGGCATTTAAGTGTTAAGCCAATATTTTTATCTTTAAGATCTCAAATATGAGAAGCCAGAGATGTGTATTTATAAAGGTGTCTGTTATTAAATGTATAAATGTGTCTAGAGATTCTATTTTTCAACAAGCCCGTTGAACCTATGTAAACAGCTTCATTTGTATGAGAGTCTGCTATTGTTATTTATTTCATTGATATCCAAGATAATAATATCATTATTATTAGTAACACCTTCATTAGAATTATAGTTATTACAACTATTGCCCTGTACATTTGTAAATCACATTCTCATGTTTACAGGAGCCATTCAACAGGCGTACATTTCTATCTATACAATTAAATTGAGGGTTATAAAGAGATAGGTTATTTTGGGGGACTATATTTATTTTCACTGAGTTAGAACTTATTATTTTTTGTTCTAAGTTGTGAAAGAAATTGAAAAGTTTACTATACTTATGCAGTACTCTAAAATTGTCTTCAAGTTTGTTGAAAAGAAGCCAATAAAGTGGTCAATTGTAGGTTTTAGAAGAGATAATATAAATGATCTTATTTAACAACTATACATTACAATGTCTGTTTGGCGTACCGGGATTCCATCGTTACGGACATTATCTGCGTTCATGTCTGCGCCAAATCATCAGCGCCTTGCAGATATTGAAGAAAAAAGGAAAGAAAAAAAAACCCAAACTTTCCATTTTATTTTTTGTTTTTTTTTATAACAATTCAATATTTCAAACGCCATTGTTTTATACTTCAACCACTACACACTCATCATTATCAAAATATATCTAGAAACATACGTGGAATACCAAACTTTTATATATATATATAACAAATATTTATTATTTGTCGCTCCTTGAAAGTAGAGCACTGTAATTGGTAGTATTAACACAGCATGACGTCACTTGCTTATAATGCATCATTCCTTCCCTTAATAGAAGTAGAATGCCTCGACGTAAAAGCCGCCGTTAAAGTGTTAAAATTATCATAGTTTATTCGCTGTTTACAATTGGCCCAGCGATTAGCGACGTCGGGCTGGAGTTGAAAAATACTTGAGGTCCGGGGTTTCGAATCGCATGACCGGTAGTGAATAGTCATATCTCTATGCTGATGAGTCCCAATTGAAAAAGGACGAAACGTATACGTACATAGATAATAAACAATAACAAATATTTATATATATATATATATATATATATAAAGCTAAGTAGTTAGTGGTTGAAGAATAAAACAATGTTTTTGTTTTTATAATTTTTTATTATGATATTTCAATATGTCAGACGCCATCGTTTTATGCTTCACCTACTACCCACTCATCCTTATCTAAATAGCTCTAGAAGCATACATGGAATACAAAACTAATCTCTCTGTCTCTCTCTCTCTCTCTCTCTCTCTATATATATATATATATATACACACACACAAATAAGTACACCTTGCTCCTTATTATTGAGTGGGATACTGTTGAAACTCAAGTTAGTTCAAAATGGAAGAATTGATAAATATTAGGATACTCGGCCCACTCATTTTTAAAGCAAAAAAATAAAAATTAGCAAAGCAATATAAAGAAGGAATTGAATACAAAACAATTTATCTTAATCAAACCGAAATAAATTAGTGGCAAAGCTAACGGATATTGGATATTCTAGTTTTTGACGTTCATAGCGGCCGCATGTTTTGTATCCTTCCCGGACATGCAGTCACCATACTGTGTGCTGTGTTCTCTTGAGTAACACACTGTCTATTTGTCACAAACAGTTCAATTAAATCATACCTTTAGTTTTCTTCACACCCAGACGTTCACGATTCGTATAGATCCTTTAATGAATGAGGACACTATATTTGATCCTTTCTGAAACCAAAAGTCGGCACAGCAACCAAAAGAACATCTTATAGAACGGACATTTTATTTTGGCAGATGATGGTGCTTCGATTCTGACCAATGAATATGCTGGACCTGCAGATTCTAAAGAGCATTGCCAGTTTTTCATTCATCGAAATCCTTAAGTACTTTCTTAGAAAGTCTGGCTTTTCGAGCTTCCATTCTCTCTAAATATCTCTCTCTCTATATATATCTCTCTCTCTATATATATATATATATCTCTCTATATATATATATATCTCTCTCTATATATATATATATCTCTCTCTATATATATATCTCTCTCTATATATATATATCTCTCTCTCTCTATATATATATATATATATCTCTCTCTCTATATATATATATATATATCTCTCTCTCTATATATATATATATATATATCTCTCTCTCTATATATATATATATATCTCTCTCTCTATATATATATATATATATCTCTCTCTATATATATATATCTCTCTCTATATATATATATATATATCTCTCTCTATATATATATATCTCTCTCTCTCTATATATATATATATATCTATATATATATATATATATATATATATCTCAGATCGCATGTGATGTCACCTCTGATGGACAAATGTTCCCACACTGAGTCAACATTCATCTTGAGTCCAGCAGATTGATCTTTGCTGACCTTTGGCTATCAAATTTCCTTTTATTATCGACGCACTTGTAACCCTAGCATGAACTAAAATATAGAGCTGATCTACCCGTCCAATGTGTAGCAACGGAATAAAGAGAAAATGTACACTGGTAAAGAAACAGTTCGAGTTATATATGAAGAATTTCAAAATTGCAACACCAGCACTACAAAAAGTGTTACATTTAAACACTACCACCCCCCCAAATGATGCTTTACCTAATGTAATATCTGCATAATTTTCTTTTATTACTTAATATAAGCTTTTAGTAAAAAAAAAATGAATTTATTGCGTTTTGCATTCGAAATATTTATATATGCACATTTATTCTCATATAGAGATCTTGTCGAAGACAAACAAAAGGTTTATATAAAAACATGTTACATAATAAACAAATCGGTTAAACCACAGGCATAATCACTAAGTGAAAGAACACATTAATATCCCAATAGAATAAACAAGACGTGTTTCCAAGGTCTAACAGAGAGACATCCATAAACAATGTATAAATAAACGTGACTTACATTTTGTTGATTATGTGGCACATTATGTGTTCTGGAAGCATGGTCACCTGCTAACATGGTTTGCAAAAAACATGCCAAGATGGCAGCCGGTCGAACCACGTCAGATCGCTTTGAAAGCCAAGCCTGAAAAAAAAAAGTATCGATTTAAATTCCCCATGCCTGCTGAATTAAATATTTGACTTTCACAACAGGACAGTGAATTATCTCATTAGCCAGTATAAACAAAAGAAAGATAACTTGGATATAATCCAAGGGAGATCACTGATAATTCTGGTCCACCTTTTTTAAATATTAACTGTCAGATATATTATATTAAAAGTGTATTAATATTTTCAAAAATCTAAAAATTTAAATTATTTATTGATTAAAAAAAAAAAGTAGATCAGTTTCATCATTGTTTAATCTTTTAAATGAAAAATATTTTTATTAATACAAACGATTGCATTTTTTATTTTCAAATATATTATTTGATTGAAAAAAAAAATACATCCTGAAAATGATTAATCAGAGGTGAATCGTCAGTGATGTGCTGGCTTCATCAGTTGTTTTGGAGGTTTTTAACACCATACACGTTCAATTAGCAACCCGTAGTTGTTTTAATTGGAAACAAGGCTCCACCTCAAATTTGACATGCTACGCAACTAATTGAGATATTATAAAGTGACATTTTGAATTATTATAGCGGGTATTACGAGAAGCAAAGCTTTTAAAGACTGATCACCCTTGGTTAATTCTTAGCTCCTGTAGTTCCTCCGTTTTATTAGGGTTTACATCTGTACGTTCCTCTCAACCATCATAATATATATATATATATATATATATATATATATATATATATATATATATATTAAGGATGATAGGTAATGTTTGAAGTATAAAACGATGTTGTTTTAGTATTTTTTAAATATTTAATATTTAAAACGTCCTGCCCTTTTTATCAGGAATAATTAGAGAGAAAAAGTAAAAAAGGAAACGGAAAACTGAAAATAAGATCACCCCTGTGCAGGGTATGTGTATGCTAGAAATTGGACTGTCAAATGTTTAAGGGGAGGGGGTTTGGTTAGGTGATGTTGAAGTATGTTTAGATGTTCGTTTTTATTTATATAAAAAATGTGGTTATATAATTATTTAAGTATAATTATCTGAGGGATTATAACTTTACTTCCGTTATGGTTTTGAGTATGTAGTCATATGAATAAACAACTAATGGCGATGTAGTTGTGTGTTTAGAATCTTGTGTTCTGTTGGGATAGAGTAAAGTCAGTTAAGTATAGTAAAACTGTGTTTAGAGGCTGTTATTATTTCTTTAAGAGATGTTTATTAGATTGATAGCGTTTAACAGTATAATGTAGCCATGTGTCGATCTGTGTTAATTGAAAATAAGAAAAGTCTATGTTACTACTAATCATACAGGTTATTACACAAATGATAGATTAATGCAGTGGCTCTAAGTTAACTTTAAATATGTAAACGCAAACAGTACTTTACTATCGCTATATAGTTACTGTAGGTCGGGATTAACGCATAAGAAAAAAATGCACATTACTATGTATGTATATATATATAGAATAAAGTAGAATAAATATGAAACGAAAAGTAAGCTTTTAGTAGATAGAACCTATAGTGAAAGTGTTTAAGCTCAATATACAAGATAGAGCATCTTATATATATATATATATTTATATATAGTAAGTTATGAAAATATATTTATGGCAATCAAGCTACACAGAGGCTCCCGCGTTTCATCCCCGGGGGAATTTTCAGACAAAAATGCTATTTATATATATATATATATATATATATATATATACCGAGATATTTGACAATGCATCTATCGTTGTGCTTTTTGGAGGGGATAGAAATTGAACTGTTATTGATATTGTTGTTTGTTTTCTGGATATGAAATTCCGTTCTGACGATATTCGATGTTTTGAACAAGTTTATGGTACATTATACCACTTAAAAAACATTGCCTTAAAACAGCTGTCAACAACCTGAATACCTTTGTGTATACACTTTATTTAAAAATGCTTTAAATCGTCAAAAATACACTATATATATATATACAATAAAATTTGGTTTAGAAAGCCGAAAAGATGCCAAGATTTCTTTCTTTTTTATACAAAAAAATCAAATATTTCGATCAACACTGCTCTTTTTCAATTAAAATGTAAATCTGACATTGTTATTTTTTCTTCCTTTTTCTCATCTCCGAATAGGCACTCCTGCTGTAAATGGAGGCTGGTTAATGTCAAAATTATAATGGTGGTGCAAGTAGTAGTAACAGTAAAAATAGGCGCTCGGCCATGCGTGCAAGTATTACAAAATGGTTTTCTATTTGAGAAGGCATCGTAAAAGTGAAATACAATTTTGTTTAGAAAGTCGAAAAGAGGCCAGGATTTATTTTTTATATACAATAAACTAAATATTTCGATCAACACTGATCTTTTTCAATTAAAATGAGAATCCGACATTGTTATTTTAATAATAATAAGTTGACTTTTATCATGTCTTAAGTAGAAACCATTACATACATATATATATATATATATATATATATATATATAGATATATATATATATGCTGTGATATGTCAGTGGTGTAGTGGTTTATGCCATAGGTCTGTGTGATGTGTAAAGTGGTATTGCTGTGTTTAGATGTGGTTACATATGCTTCCCACCTACCGCGTTCAGCCTCATCCGTCAACTAGTCCTTGGACGAAAAAGAAGGCGAGTTTGTAAGTCTTCGCTGCTGGTATATAACCTCGCCACGGACAAAATTTTGGCCAAACCTCCTCGGGGTACACCATGAATACTGGGCTCATTGCGGCCCCAGGCTAATTGGCTATGGATCTCGGAGTAGATTGGAGCCATAGAGGTGTAGTGTGTAGAGCCCACTGGTATGTGGACACGTCCCGACACTCACCAATCAAATCCCCAGCCACAAGGCATGTGGCAAATGCTATATTTGGATGGTCTGTCACAACCTGGGTGACAGTAGTATAAGCGGCAACTCATAAATAATATGTAACATTAGTGCATGCTCAAGTGGAAACCACATCAGCCCTAGTTAAATGGGAACGGTGGAGGTCTTGGACTGCCAAAAGTGTTCAAGTTGGTGAAGGATAGGCATCTAGCCGTAAAACTGCCTTAAAAACTATGTTTAGTCGAAATACAGACTATAAAATCAGGACCAACCGTCATCAGAGCATGGACGGCGGCACCGGGGGGGGGGGGGGGCAGTGGGGGGGGGTCTCAAGCCCCCCAACTTTTTGACTGCCCCCCCCCCCCACTTTACGGTCATCAATAATTAAGTTATATATGCATGTGTTTAACCGGGCCCCTTCACTTTTTAGGAGAGCCCTCCCACTTTTATAACTGTCCCGCCGGTCCTGCAGAGGATTAATTGTGGCCTGATTCGATAAATAAACCGATGATGACGATGACGACGACAATAATAATGTGACTGGAAATCTCTTACAGGACAGATGGACGAGTTTTTAATCTCTTCTGTCTGATGTTGAAGAACAAAACCTCGACTACGCCCTGATGAATTCCAGTATGCTGACAACAATTGCATGGCAGAAACCTGCAGCCGATCGCGTATGTCTTTGACCGTACCTACACTTGCTTTGTTCTCACCACCAACTTAAAAAAACAGATCTTGCACCAGCTTAAGCCTGGTGACAACATTTTAGCTGCAACTACTTATCTCAGCATTAGTGACAATGTCATAGAGAACATTGAGCACTTCCCATACATTGGAAGTCACCTCTCATTCAATGCCGACATCAAACATTAAATACTATATGGCTTGAACCACCTACGGCCG
>OY744520.1:178526886-178534386 GCA_963556195.1 Sepiola atlantica | reverse complement strand
CACGATAAGGAGAGTAGAAATTTGAGCTTGGGTTTACTTTCGGCAACCTTGTAACTCTTGCTTCCCTTATTTTGTCTTTTAGTTCTCACATTCAATAAGCGATGTTTCTGACAAAGGGGGAAGAATTGCTGTTTTCTGGGTCGAAATTTATTCATATAACACTTATCGTTAGCTATTTTTTTTATTTTTAAGTAGTATATATATCTTTTAGCTCCTTACATCAAGTGGCTTCATGCCTTGTCTGGAGCGATTTCTATAAAAATAAACACAAAAATACATGCTAAAATATACCTTAGCTCTAAGATTGAGTGATGTTTGGAAAAAAAATTTGGTTTTAATTGTTCTAATTAGCCATAATTTATAATTAACTGAACCAGTCACCCATTTCTCTCACTATGTATTTCGCTCGCCACCTCTCTATGTTGATTCAACCACTCTCTAATATTTCTTCATGTCTCTTTGAGCATTTAGAGAAAGATTGACTCTTTTCAGAATAGTTATTTGTTGTAGACCCGTGCTAGGGGTCACAAAGATAACAACCACAAATTGTGACAGGTTAAAATATACAATGTATTTATTCATAGCAATACAGTAACGCCACTAAATGTGGTAGGAGATGACCGGATTCCTACCATGCGGTAAAACATGAATAGGAATGTCCTCTGTTTGAGTCTTTGCAACCATGGTATTTATTATAGATGGTTGCTTCCATTAGTTCTTCAATAGGGGTGATTTGTACCCCACAACATTATCTAATTTACATACGTGTGTCTGTACACGCACAAACACGTATATAAGTTAGATGGCAAAGTCTCTTTACTTCTATGTTCTTATTATATAGAAGTAAAGAGACTTATTTATACAAGAAAAATGCCTCAACAGATATGTCACAGTTTATGAATTTTCGAATTAAATCAAAGTAGAATAGTGTTAGTGGTTGTGACCCAACGGGTCACAGGTACGTCTAGTGTTTATATATAGAGAGAGCGTCGCATCATCACAGTTAAATGGTTGATCCGAGACCCAAACAAACAGCTGATTTAGAATCAGCACCTTCAATTCGATGTCCTTATTGTTGTCAGAAATTTATGAACCTTTTTAAAAACTCATTTCAACTTAAAAGTATGTAATAAAGACATTAGAAACAATGTTCCCATATTGTTAGCGTTTATTTTTAGCTGACAGAACAATGTCAAATCATCGCACATACTTGACGTATTGTTTACTTTGAAGAGAAAGCATGTATCCTTTTTTATTAAAAATGGATAAAACATTCGATAAATGTTCACTAATATCTTTTTACTTTAGTAAGAATTTTTTTAATTTTATATATGTTTAATTATTTATTTCTAATAATTGAACTATTTTAGATTCATGCAGAGAGATAAAAAAAAAAATCACTCTTCCGATTTTATTTAAGTAGGTTAAAAAGACAAAAACTTTTCATTTTTCGGTGGCCAAGATATGCATTTTGTGTTCGAATCTCACACTGGACAAATGTTTTTTTTGTTTGTGTTTTCTTTTTGCAATAGTGTGCCGATATCAATCATTATCATAAACTGAATATTTAAAAAAAATATTCTTGGCTATAAAATTCAATAAAAGTTGAAAAATCCGGCATAGACAGATATTTTAGCTAATTTTATTATATTCATCACTTAATATAAACCACATGACTTCTAATTTACTTTGTCTAATAATAAACTTCATAATAAGATTGAGTATCGTGTAAACTGTAATCCGATAATCGAATTAAATTAACTTTCCTTCGGTGTCACCACCACGACAAATCTCAATGTCCACTGTTCACATCAACTGTTCACATTTCACTGCTAACTGTTCACTCTCTGCTGCCCAGAAATCAACTAAACTCTTCAATGTCAAAAGATTAGTTTTCATACTAATAAATCAATCACCTATGCAAATTGCCTACCAACAAGAGCCATCTATGTCCATAGACTCCAAACAGCCAATCTGCAAGGGGAGACAACTCAATTAACAGATATTGCCACCAAGGCAAATTATCACATTATCTTAAACCACACGCCCCCATGATTATCAAAGATCATTTCACATCACAATCCCGTGGCCAAATCTGTACATTATGTTCTCTCTGTGATCTTTGCATTGCAACCGCCTCATTTCCATTGCCCTCGTGTTCGGCGCTTACATCTGGATCGTTTACATGGACCACATGCCTTACAACTAAAATATGCTGCGGCATCCCATCGATGCTCAAGTTGTTAGAGGATTGCACCCTAGTAATTACTCCTCCTTTCCATTGCGTGGTACATCGTGCATTTGGCGGCTTCACCCAAACCTCTTCTCCGATTTGGATTATGGCTGGGGATGTATCTCTTGGGTGCCTTCATTCATAATTAAAAATTGATGCATGCGGCACTGTCCCTTCTCTCTGTCCGACCTTGTGTGCCATGTTGTACCAGAATGTGGCCTCTTCAGGTGATATCCCTCCTCTCTCAGCTATGACTTTCATTGTCCGATGATGTCAATCCACTATTCTATTTTTCCCCAGTTTCCCTGTAATATCTTCTTATCTTCCATCTTTTAAGCATTGTATGGGGAAGTTATGAGCGAAAAACGGTGCCATTGTCCATTATCGGACCCCATTCAAGCATCACCTTCTCCAATTCCTTTGTAACAACAGCTGCCGCTTCCGCATTTAACTCCCTCCATATTGCTAGTCTCTCAGGTTATATCAATAGCTAATCTCGTCCAATTGTTTGCAGTCTAATTTCACCAGGATCATATATATTCGGGGAGGATCGTTTGATTGACATCGAACGCAATTCCTGACCACCTTCTGAACTTTCTCCCATTTTATAAGTGGATTAACTTTCCGCACCAAATATAATGTTCTATCTACTCTCATGTAGTGCATGCCATGCAACTCTTCTAGTTCTCCGGTTCCTAGACAGCATATTCAGGACCTCTTCTTTCTCAACTAACCACCATTTGTTTATTTGGGTTAGCGCATCTGCTTTGTTTCTTTCTGAAGACACAAACACTGCCTTTGTTTGCAGTCCAAGTTCGAATATTAACTCTCCAAGTATTCCCAAACTCCACTTCACAATCATTTCTCCAGTACGCTTGGTTCGTATTCTTCAGATCTCTTCCACTGCAGCGTCTACCCAACTTAGTATTGTTGCTGAATCAGTCCTTTTCTCGATGTCTTAATATCCATTTGATAGCAAAATTGGTGGCTTTCAAAACAGCATCTAATTCGGCCATGTTGATGAGATCGCCCGATTACTATAGATTCAACGCAAAACATGTAATTTAAAAAGTTTCATCTGATCGCTCCTCTGTCGAACGTGAAACTCAAACTAAAATACACTTTCTGGCCTCCGGACAAGGATCAAAGTATAGTATCTGTTTTGTCCAATAATATCATTGGGTACATGTTCGCGCTGGACGCCCATAGAATGAAAATGTGTTACAAATTCCTACAAGGGATTGCCTCGCCTGACCGAAATGTATGCCATTGTTCTACCAGACGAAGTGTGTTTTATATAAGACCTTCAGGTTGACAGAAAAGGTAATTCTTGAGTATCTAGAAAGAGACAGGTAGAGCACCAGCAACATTGTCAGATGCTTGCCATGACGTCACGATGCAAAACAGCTGACAACTGAAAACACTTACAGTTGATCGATATCGTTACCAGTTATCTTGTATCATTCGTTTTTTAATTTTCTTTCTATTCGCCCAAAACAAGGCACATTGCCACTGCGATATAAGGAACTACTGTGACTAGAGGCGATATGTATAGAGGCATCTTAAGTGTGGAGGTGTGAAGCAAGATGTTTGTTCACATTACATTTACATTTCTGCATGTTTGTACAGTCGGGGGAGCAGGGAGGGAAATCCTAAAGTAAGCGGTCTGAAGAAAGAAGCTATTAGAGTAGAAAGTTTTCTAGCATCTGGGAACTTCTACAATGAAGGGGTGTGATTTTGCTATTAGTCGGGTTTGTCGCAGGTAATTACATTGATGGGGTACAAATGCAGTAAGTTCATCAGAGCACATTCTGTGGAAGTACTTGTAAAACAAGCACAGGGATGCAGCATTGCGGCTATGGGGCAGGGCTTGGACCTTGGTAGACAATGCGGGACCTATTAGGTTAAAGACTCTTTTTTGTACTCTGTTCAAGAGAGAAAGAGAGACTAGTGGTTGGAGCACCAGACCAGAAGTAGCAACAATACTCCATGTACAGAGGAATGAGCTATACACCGCTACCTATACCAGTATACCAGTCATCTCGAATCTTTGCTTTTCATATTTAAATCACTGGAAGCTATTGTTAATTGACCCTTTGAAGAGCCGGGAAGGGAGGCTCGCAAAAATCAACACTGTTTCGCAACTCAGAACTAAGACATGGTACTCTGATGCTGGTGAAATAGATATCTACACGGACTGACGACCCGAGTGGGCCAAGTTCGAATCCAGTCAGTTCTATCGAGCCATTTAAATACGGATGCTGGCAACCTTCACATTGTCTCTCCTGTAAATACCTGATTCTAGAATATTTAAAAAATTGGGGAAACCAATGCAAACAGAATCGAACCGGTATGACGCCTTTCCTTGGGTTTTTACATAGGAGCAAAGTGTAGTATCCGTTATGATACTATTTTCTGTTCTCGGTCAGTGAATGAGAAATGCTTTTAGACAGAGGCAATTTTTATTTTTGTTCCAACCCAGGGGAGCTGAATTTTCTCCACATTAAAAACAGACCTTAAGACTTTGTGTCTAACTCTGCCCTCGTGTGGAGGCAAGTAAATAGGAATAGAATCGAACCGGTGAGAAAAGTCACACCATACTGATTCATATGAATTTAATTCACCGATAATCTCTATCTACCCCTTTTTTACTCTCCGATTCCCTCATGGTCGAAGGTCATTTTGACAAATAGTGATGTAAGCGAATATAATGAATTTAATACAAATACAATCGTTATAAACTCCTCATCAAAGAGTGGTCATTGTTTTTCACATTCATTATCTTCATTTGTCTAAAATTATTACTGCTATTATATTCCAGTAATTTCCTGCTTGTATTTGGAATATTCCGCGACTGAAAAAATTAAATTCTAAAACTTTCATATTAATCTTATTCTTGAATAGTAGGAAAAGTCTCTAGTTCCCATTTGTTGAAAATAAGTACAAAAGCCAACAATAAATATATAATGAAAATATTTACACTCTGAAACATTACTTGTTAATTGAATAACATTAAAATAAATAATTGATTTTTTAAAATATCCAGATTATTTGGTTTTCAAAAATGTCTAACATATATATATATATTCGGAATTTAACAAAGTCTTGTGTCTGTATTATTAATGTTTTATTTTTATTGTTTCTGGATATTTGAATAACAACTAAGATGATCTAGAAAATTGATTTTGAACATTTTGGAATGGACCAACTGACAAACCAGAAAGCGACTTTTGAAAGAAAAAAAAAAAAAGATTTGCAGGAACCTCTAAAAGATGAACCAAAAGCCATACATAAAATCCAATGCCGGTGTTGAGGGTGGGGGGAAGGTTGGTCTCATACCTCACCCTCTCCTAATTTACGTGACTACTTTTTGTAAACAAGCCAATGCGGGAATTATTTGGTGAGAAGCGTAATATTTCTGTTTGAACGATCTATAATTCTAAATGACCGTTTATTTTATATTTGAAATAAACGTTTTGAAACGTTCGTAAACAAGGAAAAATGTACAGACTTTTTATTTGGGAATATTATTTAAATATCATTTAAGTCTTTAATATATATATATATATATATATATATATATATATATATATATATATATGGGAAATGAAAAAAGAAAAACCAAGAGATATTTTTTATATATTCATCAACGTTTCGTCTTTATTTGTAAGACTTCCTCAGGATGATAATTTTAAGAAAAATGTCATGCAAGTACATCGAAATATTGGGTTGACATGATGGGTTGATGAGAAAAAGTAGTAGCCGTGGCTACTAAGAGTGCTGGACCAAGGTTCTGAGAGAAGTCAGTCAGTGGCAGAGAGTGAAATGAATGTGGACAGCTGTAAATGAAAAAGGGTGGGAGTGTTAGTGAATTTGTCTTAGGGTTGGAGAGAGAGAGGGGGGGGTCTCAGGTTTTTGTCGTGATGAGGTGTAGCATGGATTTTGAGGGGCTGGGGAAAGAGGAGGGAAGGAGGGAACTCTGTGTCTTTGGTATGTAAGTAGTATCATAGTTTTAGAAAAAGATTTGAAGAAATGAAGATAATTTGAAAGTAGGCGGGGTGGGTGGGTAAGAGTGTAGAAGTAGTAGTCGAAAGGGTGAGATGGGTGAGGGAGAGGGGAGATTTTTTTGTGGTTAGGTGTGAAATTTTTGGAGGGTAGGAGTATTAACCAGCTGGCTATGTCAGGAATGTGTGAATATAAGTGAGTTAGAAGGAATGTGTTGATATGTGCTGTGTAACCCCATTAAAATCCAATGATGGCACAGAGTCGATTAGTGATCCAAGCAAGCTAATTAATAGATGGACAGAGCATTATACTGATCTGTTGACTAATCCATCGATAGTCAGTACTGATGTGATAAATAGCTTGCGTCAGAGGGCTGTCATGGATTCTGTTCCTGCTCCCAAGGAAGTGGAGGAGGCTATATGGCAGTTGAGATGCAGAACATCTGGTGGAGATGGTATACATGTATTAGTCATCTGCTGTGATGGAAGACCATTGGCAGTGCAAATTAAAGGGTTGATTGACAACATCTGGTTTCATGGGCATGTTTACCAAAATTGCCATGACTCCACTATGGTCTATTTGTAGAAGGGCAAAGGGAGGAAAGATGAGTGCGGCAACTATCGAGGCATTTTTTTTTAATTGGACAGGAAAGATATTTACCAGAATCCTGTTGAATAGCCTGACTGCCTACATCTGTCCTTTTATGCTTCCTGAGAGTCAGTGTGACTTTAGAAGAAATAGGGGTAGCACTAATATGATCTTTACAGCACATCAAATGCAGGAAAAGTGTATTGAACATCGTCTAGCCCTATATCAGGTCTTTATTGATCTGGCGAATGCATTCAATACAGTTAATCAGAATTTGCTGTGAAGGCATTGGGTAAGTTGGGAGGTCCTCCTAACTGTGTTAGACTCATTCGTCAACTGCACGACAATATGAAAGCACATGTCCACTACAATGGCTGTCTCTCTGAACCCGTTGCAGTTGACAATGCGTTGCACCTACTTTTTGCTATAACTGTCATTGGCTTTTACTAACTGTGAAAAAAGTGTGTATCTTCGATTTCACACATTGGGTCGGCTGTATTATATATATATATATATATATATATATAGATATGACGTGGATCTCATAGCTCACTTGCAGAATGATATGCAGGATATCATGGATCGTTTAACATGGGCGTGTAGAAGCATGGGTCTCATGATAAGCCTAGGCACGACAAAAGCTACATTTGCCCCGGTCCCTGGCAACCCGTATC